>CM070629.1:29381801-29775885 GCA_036346255.1 Ampelocalamus luodianensis
CGGCGGCGGATGGTACCGGCGTGTAGAGGATGCAACGGCAATCACGATGAGGTGCTCACTAGTGCTCGGGGGTGACGAGAGTGGCTGGCGGCGAGGTTTATGCGGCGAAGGAGCTTCGGGCTCGACGTCGACAACGTTGGAGGGGTTCCCCGGCGATGGCGATGGCGGTTCTGAGATGCGGGCGACACGACGATCCCGAAGATGGCCTCCACTGACGACGAGGTGGTCTGGAACGACAACAGTGGCGAAGAGGTCCTTCGGCCGGAGTTGGAGACGAAGGCGGCGGCTAGGGCTCCTGGCGGCGATTCGACGGCGGCGGCTAGGGTTTCGAGGGCGACGCGTCACGGGGTGTGCCTCCCAAGGGTCCTCGGGGCCTTAAATAGCCTCGAGAGGCGTGTCCACGAAGAACACGGCACGGCGGCGGAGAAATCGGAAGGAAGGTGGAGTCCGCGTCGAGAACGACGCTGACATGGCAAACGGGCCCACATGTCAGCGAGTGGGGCTCGCGTGCGGGTGCGTGCGAAATGACGCGGTCGGGAACGAACTCCGAAGATCTGATCGTCCATCCACGATCGAACGGTCCACAGCACCGGTGATGTTCGGACCCCCCGACATCCCAGCCGCATCTGACCGTTCAATCTTGATCGAACGGCTCACAACCAAGGTGGCGTTCGGGCCGCCCGAACGGCACAACACCATCGGACCGTTCAAAGAGAATAGGACAGTGGAGGTTTAGCGCGCTCGCGCGAGGAGAGAGGAAGGGAAGCTAACACGCGGGGCCCGCATGTCAGTCGGAGGCGGCGTGAGCGCGGGCGAGCTGGGCTGCGCACGGGGTTGGGCCAGAAAGGGGAATAGGACTGGGCCGGAGGAAGGAAATTCAGCCCGAAGCTTTTTCTGAGATTTTAAATAGCTTTTCTATTTTATAAAATACCAGAAATCCAAATAAGCAATAGAAAATAGCAAATGAACTCAGAAAAATTCTAGAAAAATTTAGAAAATATATTTGAGCACATAGAACCCAAATAAAATAGTTTTGGCTATTTTTCATGTTGGGATTATTCATATTAAATATTTTTTATTGTAAAGTCCAATATTAAGCTTTTGAATTAAATTCAAATAAATCCAAATGGTGACTTTTCTCCCTACTAACATTCAAAAGGGTTTTTAAACTCAGAAAAATTGGGATGTTACAGAACTCTTCTGTGAGTCTAGACCTTCTCTGTGTCTAGACTACCCTATGATGGTTTGAACTTCTTTGTGGCTCAGACCACTTCTTTGTTGACTTGAATCTCTTGGGCTACCTCACTGGTTTCTCTTTGGGGTAAACCTCCTCTTTGGACCAGACCCCTCTTTAGTGTTGATCTTCCTTTGGGTCACAACCATCTTGAAGTGATTCAAGCTTGGGTCTGTGTTCCAAATATCCTTGATCTATGAGATTCAAGCTTGGGTTGACTTTCCCCTTCTGGATCTCTCTCTTGTTCAACCCTCTTTCTCTCTTTGCTCATTTAAAAGCCCCTCGGTGCTCACTTGAACCCTTCGAGCTCCAACGAACCTCCCTTGTGTTCATTTGGACCTCCCTGTGTCCTTCAGGACCTCTCTGTGTCCTTCAGGACCTCCCTTGCGTTCATTTGGACCTCTCCGTGTCCTTCAGGACCTCCCTTTCTTTCATTTGGACTTCCTCGTGTCCTTTAGGACCTCCCCTTGTGAGATCTTGGCCGTCAGGACCTCCCCTTGTTTTGATCTTAACCGTTAGAACCTCCCCTTGTGAGATCTTAGCCATCAGGACCTCCCCTTGTTTTGATCTTGACCGTTAGGACCTCCCCTTGTGAGATCTTAGCCGTTAGGATCTCCCCTTGTTTTGATCTTGACCGTTAGAACATCCCCTTGTGAGATCTTAGCCGTCAGGACCTCCCCTTGTGAGATCTTAACCGTTAGGACCTCCTCTTGTGAGATCTTAGTCGTTAGGACCTCCCCTTGTTTTGATCTTGACCGTTAGGACCTCCCCTTGTGAGATCTTAGCCGTCAAGACCTCCCCTTGTGAAACCTTGACTGTCATGACCTCCTTCGTTTTGATCTTGACCGTCCAGACCTCCCCCCTTGAGTTCCCTTTGTCTTTTGGACCACCTTGTCCTTAGACCTCCTTATTTGCTGATTTTTATGAGAAGACCACCTCTTGGCCTTTTTACAAAGACCACCCTGGTGGAACAGGACCACCTCCTTGGGTTCACGACCTCTCCTTTTGTCAAGACCTCCTCGTCTGCAAGACTTCCATCTAGTCTTTTGCAAAGACCACCCTCTCTTGTGACGACCACCCTTGTGGTCATGACCTCTGGTGTTTTTGCAAAGACCACCCTGGCGGCTCGGACCTCCTCAGGACCTCTTGTCCTCAGGACCTCTTGTCTTTAGGACCTCTTGGTCCTTTTTACATGGGCCACCCTTGCGAGTCAGACCACCCTTGAGGTCAGGACCACCTTGGTGGGTCAAGACCTCCTCTCACCTTGTGGGATCGCCTCAAGATCTCCACAGGATCTCCCCTTCGGGCTTTGATTGGCCCCATTTGTCAGTCACGTCCCTTTTTCTTTATCCTTTGACCATACCTTGGCTCTCGGAAGTCACGAAGCATTTAATGCATGTTGTGTCGCATTAAATGCTATCAGCTTTTGGGCAGCACCTGTTGTGTCGCATTAAATGCTATCAGCTTTTGGCAGCACCAGGCTACCTTTTGTCCCATCTTTTACCTACTCCTATCATTTCCTTCAATCACTTTTGAGCCCGAGAGCCCTTAGAAATTTCGGTGGCTCTGGCTATATAAACTTGAGCAAGCTCTTCACCTTTGTCTTTTTCCTCATTTCCTTTCTCTTGCTCTCCCGACCAATTCTTGGACCTCCCTCAGAGCTACTGGACCTCCTACGACTAGCTCCTTGGACCTCCTCCAAATCGCCAAGCCTTCTATGGTTCTTATTTGATGTTTCTTTGGAGTTCTTTTAATCTCTTTTTGATCTTTGTTTGATCTTGAGTTGCTTTAACATGTAGACCTCGACATCACATCTTTGGGGAGCCCGAGCTCGGTGAGGAAGTGGACCCATGAAGCCTTTCAAGCAGAAGGAAAGTTACACCCTTGATCATTTTGCACCCATTATTTCAATCTATGTATTTCTGTTTCAAGCTAAGTAATGCATGCTTATTTTATTTAATATTTCAACACCTGTGTTTGCTCTCATAGTTAGACCTAACTCCATTTGTATTGCCAATGTTGATATTACTCCTGATCTGTTGTCACCTAGATGAAAACCTGGTTGACACTTCAATGTGACTAGGACCTCTTAGAAAGTAATGCTTAGTTATGCTTAGACCAAAATCTTGTTTTGGGTATGTTTTTCAACTACAGACCGACTGTTTTACCTCGAATATTTTAACCATGACATTGGTGTGTGCTGGAGGTTGCAACCATGGCATTGGTGTGCCATGGGGGTTTCAACCATGGCATTGGTGTGTCATGGAGGTTTGAAAAGCAAAGAAATGGAAAATGGTTTGGACTTGGGTGAATTTGGTTGTTTGGTTGGTGCAAGTCTATGCACAGGGGTCGTGTGATCTGATGCCCCAGGGTTGAAGTTGTCGCCCAGGTCAGTTAAGGACCGGTCTACGAGTGTATTTTGCTATGCCTTACCGTGCAACCACATGTCCTATGTGGGCGGGACCTGGCCAACTAATTTGAAAAGTTATCACCGTGGTTGATCCGGCGGATCAGTGGGTGGTATTTATGGCTTGTCTTTTTATGACTATGTTGTACCCACCCGGCTCAAGAGGGGGCCTAAACCCGACGGACAGATAGTCCAAAAGGAGCGAAACCTTAGAGTGGATGGACTGCAGTGGAATGATGCATTGTAAAGGCCTTGTCATGAGCTCTAGACCACTGACCTTCGGAAGTGAGTGGTGGCATCGATGGTTGCCAAGTAAACTAGAGAAATCATGTCTTGTGGGTAAAGTTGCACACCACTACAGAGTGTAAAACTATTCGAATAGCCGTGTCTGCTCAAAGTTAGATCTCAGTTTTGGGTTCAAAATGATTTGTGAAATGGCTTGAATTATTTTCCAAATGGGTTTGGCAGGGAGCCTCGTGATAGGAGGGTATCCTTCACACTTTGTTGATGAATGTTATCCAACTGTAAAATTGATCTTTGCAAATGAATCTCAATTATTGTTATATGCTTTGGAACCTATTACTTGTAATTGAAAATAAACATGGCTTTATGCAAATCAACCATATAAGCTCTCCCTTGGGATATCTATTTATGCATATCATATTGTTAATTGACGGGTGTGACTTGCGAGCACGGTAGTTATGCTCACTCTTGCTTGAAATTAATCTTTTGAGTAGGGAAAGGAAAGCCTTGTGGTGTTCTTGCTGTGGACCAAGTGGTCCTGCACGACTAGGATTGCGCCCTCTAGCCGATTGCCTGTGGTGTATCGGGTGGCCTTCTTGTTTACCTTCCGCTGTGTTTTGAGTTGTTGGCTTGTAAGCCTCCCCTTTGTAAACAACATTGTTGATATTAATAAAGCTCTTGATGAAGTGTATGTTACCACTCTTGTATGTTGTGAAGAGCTAGCTGTTGATCCTTGGGACTAGCTCGGTTCACACAGAGATTTGTGGGGGTGATCCCTGACCACCACGACCACCCTCGGGTCTGGTCGTGGGAGGTCTTTGGGGGTGATCCCAGCCCTCCACGACCTCCATTGGGTCTGGTCGTGGGAGGACTAGGGTCGCCTCAGACCCCACGACCTCCTTAGGTTTGGTCCCTCGACCTCTCCTGAGTTGGTTGTGGCTTTTTGGGATCCTCCCGTGTGTGCGACCAGGCCTAGAGACCTCTTGGTTTGGCTGAGATAGGACCTCCTGGGTCCTGTGGCGGCTAGGTTTGGGAGACCTCCCAGTCGGGGCGTTACAATACCGGTTGAGCACGCTTGTTCAGCATCAACCGGTAGTTAGGGCCGAAGTCCTCCCTCCTTTCGAGGGGAAGGTCTTGCTTCGGTGACCCCGGTTGGACTAGTCCCTCGGCGTCTGCCATGGTATGTTCTTCCTACGGTTTGGAGGGTCGAGTGGTCCTACTTTCGGAGCGTGAGGCGTGCATTTTATAGCCCGCAGGGGGGAATAAAGATGGTAACAATACCATACGGGGCTGCTTTACGTAGTAACATGACCAAACAGGGCAGCTTTACGCAGTGACATGACCAAATAGGGCAGCTTTACGTAGTGACAAGATCAGACATGGCAACTTTGCGCAGTGACAAGACCAGACGGGGCTACTTTACGCACTGACAATACCAAATGGGCAGCTTTGAGCAGTGACAAGACCAAACAGGGCAGCTTTGCGCAGTGACATGACCATACGGAGCAGCTTTGCGCAGTGACATGACCTTACAAGGCAGCTTTGCGTAGTGACATGACCCTACAAGGCAGCTTTGCGCAGCGGCGTGACCCTACAAGGCAGCTTTGCGCAGCGACGTGACCCTACAAGGCAGCTTTTCACAGCGACGTGACCCTACGCTGTAACAATATTCCTCCTCGCGAACGTGAATTTGCTTCAACCGGATTGCACTTTGGTCGCTATAAAACCGCTACAGGTACACTGGCTCCCACTATAAATACTGCGCTACTCGGCTAGGAACTCCACAACACTACCTACATAAGATGAACAAGGAGAAGAAATGGGAGAAAATCTGCAAGCTCTTGAAGGACTGGGTGTCTCCCCACGAGACCAGTGCTCGCCATCATGCATTTAGTCAGCAGCCTTACACACACCAAACTTTTCTGGAGCTCGTGGATCTAAGGAGGCTGCCTCGTAGTACGCCCAACGATTCTAGGTCGAGCCACGCCCCCCCTCCTATGCCCGCTGAATGCCCTCCAGAAGGGCCCCCGACAGGGGTGGTGCCACCTCTTTGCTGGTGTCGGGATGCTTGCAAGTGCGTCAAATCAACTAATGAGTGGACCATTAGGTAGTGTTATTGGTGTTGCCCAAACTACGGCGCGGACTACACCGACCGCAGGTTTGACACGCAGAGCCACAGGCAGCCGGTAATGAAATCGTATTTCAGTGCACACTACTATTTTTCTTCCCATTACACCATACCCACGTCTCTCTTCCCACCGCAGTCTCCGCCGCGCCTATGCGACTTCATCCTGTGGATCGATGACAAGATCCACCCCTACAACATGTGGATGCTGCTGACACGGAAGAGCTGGGCCAGGGAGGACATTGAGGACCGTGAAAGGCGCCTCGAAGAGCTGCAGGCTGAGAAGGACGAGCAGGAGAGGCGGGACAGGCTGCGTGAGGAGCAGGAGCGCGAGCATGCCAAGCGACGGGAGGCCGAGAGGGAGCGGAAGAGGGCCATCGCTGCGAGAGCTAAGGCACAAGGCGATGGGTACAACGTCGAGCTGGGCCATAATGGCAAATGGCCACGTTCCACGCAGTAGTTCGACCCTCTTCGTCCACATGTACCATGTATTTCTATTTCCCTAAAGGCATCCATGTACCGTCCTTAGTTCGGTAGCTTGCGTGCCATGTAACCCCCTTGTTTGATCAACTGTCATGTTGTTATTGTTGTGTAATTTCTCCAAAGTTCTCCACCGTGTATGAATTTCCTGTCACATCGCAATATCACTTACCTTCGTACTTACGAACCATTGCTACCTCTATCGTCCTCACAAAATTTTTCACAAGTTTAGCGCACTACAACAACATACAACGATCACAAAATGTTACTGCGAGTCTAACAAATTTGGTACCCTTAATATTCTACGAAAATCAGAAATGAACCAACCAACCTTGTCATCACTCTTTTAAGTTATGGATAGATTATTAAAAAAAATTCTCTTATACATTCACAGATAGATTCTCTACTTTTAAGTTATGCTTCCAAATATTTTTTTAAAAGGGTAATAAAAAAATAGGAGCTTCCCATCGCCGGCCGGTT
This sequence comes from Ampelocalamus luodianensis, assembly GCA_036346255.1. Lineage (NCBI taxonomy): Eukaryota > Viridiplantae > Streptophyta > Magnoliopsida > Poales > Poaceae > Ampelocalamus > Ampelocalamus luodianensis. The sequence continues at coordinate 29,388,771 of CM070629.1, forward strand.
GGACGATAGGAATGCAGTCGTCTACCGGTTGGGCGACAGAACCCTGTCGTATGACCATTGGCCGACTTCATCTCTGTCACCTAATAGTACAACTACTAAATTGTTGTCGCTTGACCGTTGGGCGACTAGAACTAGTCGCCCAACGGTTCGGCGACAGGAGGCTAGTTCTGCAAAAAAATTCATTGGAATAATTTTGTAATTTTGAATAAAAAATGGATTATTTTAAAAAAATCGCACATGAATTGGAAAAGCCTTCTTTTAAAGTGAAGACATCATCATTAGATGAACAACACATTTATCAAATGTATTGATAGGCTCTTCGCATCTATTTTAGATGCCTACTGCATCTAACCAAATCGTTCAAAAGCTGAAAGCTAGATCATCAAATATGGTAATATAGTATTTTCCAAGCGGGTTAAACACTTGGATAGAATGAGCTAACTAGGATAGGTCTTGACTTCTCCTAATATAATAGTCGAACTATCGTGTTAGATATGTGAATTAGAAATTTCACATGAAACAATTCATTTTTTATATAAATATGAGAAAATTCCTACATTTTAAATGGGGCTAAGCTAGTCAATTCTAAATTGATGCCTAGACTAGGATGGTAGGTGGACTTAGTTCATCTCTCCAACATTGTTGATCTAACCTTAAACCCATGCAGATTTAAAAAAAGTAATGTTAAGCAGACTGTCTATATAACACTTAGAGTTTTTTTTGGCAAAAAAAGGTAGTTGAATTTTTCCACTATTGGATATAGATCTAACCCTTCCCGTTCATAATATATATTCTCTCACTCACCACACCTTAACCTAACTCCCCTTCTCCCTCGCTCTCTCCAACCGCCACCACCCTCCCACCGCCCACACTGCCACCCCACGTCGCGCCAGCGCCGCCCCAACGCCAGCGAGGCCAATCCGCTTCCGCCGCCTCCTCCTCCTCTACCGATCTGTGTCACCTCCCCTGCCTCCATCAACCACCTCCCTCTCCCTAACTCCATTGGTTTTTGTTGCCCCGCCACCACCACCATTGTGCCTCCGCTGCCCCTCCATTCCTCTAAATTTGGTCCCCGGTGAACCAGAGCCCTAACTCAGCAGCAGCAGTAGACGACGGCGTCAAAGAGGAGGATGACAAGCTTGCACGAACACGAATCTCCAAGCCAATCCAAAGGTTAGAAATTCGAATCATTTTGCAAAAAGTTGTAGCCGATTCATGTATAGCAAATCCCTTTTTAAAAATGAATCTTCATTTTCATTTTCTACATTAGAAATAACTAGTTAAGTGTCCATGCATTGCTACAAAATATCTCATGAATGTAATAGTTTATCAATTGAAGTAGATGTAATATATCCCAATTTGTTAAGGCGTGCGGAGCATGGTAGAAGAGCGGGGGGTGGTGAGGAGGAAGTGAGGCCATCCAGATCTGGCTGATGGATGCGGTGGCGGGGGAGGGGCGGAGGCGCGTGGAGCAGAGTAGAAGAGCGGGGGCAGAGGGGAGGACGGAGAGGAGAAGGAAGCACACGCGATGCGCAGGCAATGCTGGGAGAGGATGAGTAGGGAGTGTGCGATGCGATGATATAGTTTGTTGATAACGTGGGCCCACATATCAGTAGAGAGTGGTAGGGATGGGAGACTAGGAAGGACGGACGACCACAAACTCTAATTTTTAAGTAGTAGAGATTATTTTACAGACAGTTTTATCTAGAGAGAAATTAGGAGGAAAGAAAAGCACCCCCAGCTCAGCCGAAAGGAGGACAGAGAAGGACAGAGTAATCAGTATCATCAACATAAACAAATGAAAGAGGTCGGTACGAGAGAGAGATAGAAAGCAAACATAAAAACCGGGCGCGGTAAGCTAGTCAATTTTTTTATTCTAAAAACCTATTTTTAAATTATTTTACAAAAATAACCTAAGATTTAATTTTTAAAAAAATTAAAATAACCCTCGGTTGTTGGCCCACCAGGCGACTAGGCCCAATCGTGTGGTGAGCTACTGTCACATCCCCAAGCAAAAAAAGAGGATAACTATGTATCTCATGAGCATGCATCATTATTTTCAAGCATTTACTTTATATATTGCACTTGGAAAACCTCAAACAAAGATTAAATATACACTTCAAATTTGGACTCCAACTAAAAAACAGTAGCAAAAACTTGTGATCATCTTCTGGAAATAATTTATTCAAATACTAAAATAATTATTATGAATAAATATAAATCTTCCCAGATTTATGGGACTAGTTTCAAACCACAGAAAATTTAAAGTCAATACAATGACCTACCCTAAGTTTGAAATTAAATTATACAAAATATATCTTGAACAGTGAGGTTCAATAATTGTTATGGACACTATACCTTCCCAGGAACACCTGTGATTTATTTCACATTTTTGTGAAATTTATTTCTAATTTTAAGACCCCAATCAAAGTTGTATCACTTTAAACCAAAATCAGTCAAACCTCTATACTGTTCCGAGCCCAAACCGAGCCATTCACTGTTCCGACCCGAGCCACCGGGTGCAACCCAACCAACTAACCGTACTGCGCCCGAACCGTTCGATTAAAATTCAACGGATCAAATCTCGTGACCATTCGGCTAGTCCGAACGTTCGTTCGCGATGTCGAACGTCCGATCTAGAATCAATGGGCTAGATCTCATAACTGTGCAGACCAGTGCAAACCTCCTTTCTAATCTGAACCGTCCAGTCCTAATCCAATGGTCCATACCAACTCACTTATTCGGGCTTTTGCGCGCGAGTATGTGCGACTGCCACGTCGGGCCCACCTATCAGACCTTTCTTCCTCCTCGCGTGGGCTCACACAGAGTGCGTAAGCCACACGGTCGCGCCTTTTTGTTCCAAGCCGTTGGTGAGCCGTCAACTCCGTTAGCCACCGCCGCATGCAACCACTCCTGGAGCTTCTCCGTCTCACGCCACCTCCAATGCCGTCCCTCACTCGGCATAAAACTCCCTCAGCACCCTCTTTCTCCCTCACTTCTCCTCTTTTCGACCGAGCAGAAGGACGTTCGTGTGAGCTCAGTACTCAGGTAAGCTTCGACCGGGTGCTTCTTTTCTCCTTAGAGTTCTATGTCGTTTCCATTTTGCCTAATGCCAGCACTTGGTTTGGCTTGTAGCTCCCGGACCACCGTGGTGCCATTGGAAGCTCTAGTGCGCGCTCCGGGATACACACCCGAGCCATCTTCGTCTACGGGAGGTATTATCCTCGACTTAGCACGTCACCTTACGTGCTTTAGGCCACTGAGCAAAACCCCTAAACCTATTTTGGCAATGCACAACAGGATCTAGAAGGATTGAAGTTTGAACCATTTCGGCCGAAGGACGAACCTTTCATCTCCCACCTTGCTATGGTAAGCCATTGACCGATTCTTTGCTCTTAAAGCATCCTTATATGATCCTTAACCCATTCAGACCATTCACTATCTTTAGGATTGCTTAGGGGTTTCTCTCTTCGATTGAACCGTGCTATCGTCGTCATCTTCTCTGGAGCCGTCGCTGCTTCGACTAACTCCAAGCTTCCCCGAGCTTCCACTTAGCTTAGGTAACCCCTAGTACCCTTTAGGACCACATGCACCCGCTTGTATGCGCTGTGGAGCTTCACATTGCTGTTTGCATCATTGCCGTATTTGTTAGCACCACTCAACTCTGGCTAGCCGCTGGTACAGGCCAGCTCAGCTGTCGAGGCGCAATACTATTGTGCTCACATACGTACCCTTGGTTCGCGCCGCCGTGGCTGAGAACGCCGGCGAGGCTCCGGCGAAGCCATCGCTCCGTAGCATCGCCATTAGGGCGTTGATTCGGCCATTAAATGACTAATAATTGGATTGGAAATAAATCGTTGTCTTAACGTCGTAATGTGTCACTTACTGGTGGGCCCTGTGCGCAGAAATCTGGAGAGTTAATCGAAACATGACAGAGACTGATGAGTGGGCCAAGACCTTAAGTGTTGTGTGCGCTGTGCGCATGCACGCGTGGACCAAGTCCTCTGGACCGAGCCATTAACCATCGTGCCCCACATGTCGGAGCGGAATTTAAATCTGAAGTTAAAAAGGAAAACACACTATTTACTCGACCCCATCAGTCAGTGACTAGAGCTGGCTCAGCCTCGGTTGAAAACATAATAATTGCTTCATAAAATCCAAAATCTATTAATTTGCACACTGAAAATTTGACTAACTTCAAAAATCCATAACTAATTCATCTCAACTCCTAAATGGATAAAACCAGTGCTGAGAATTTTTATTTTTAATGAACTTTATATTAAAATTGGTTTTAAACTTGTCTCTGTAGCATAGAGTATTATTTTGGGAATTGACCCATTAACTCTATTATCTTTACAATAGAAAAAGGCTGATAACTTTGAAAATGCATAACTAATTCATAAAAACTCTAAATGAGATGAACTCAGATGTTTTGGACTTATAATAATATTCTCTATTTATCTATATAGTCCTTGTATCCCCCACTATTCTACAAATTTTGACCAAAGAATTAAAATACATGAATTAAGACATATTAGAATCTAAAATTCAAAATGATATATCTTTCACATCATAACTCCAAATGAAATAATTCTTTCACATAAATTCACACAAAATCATACACTAGCCACTGTAGAAAATCATGCATTTTTAAGCATTTGATTTTTGTGGTATTTTTTGGTGTTTATCGATATCTTTATTATATTGATTCCGAAACGATTGATATTGACTCGTACGCTACTGAGAGCGAGCAATTAATCTACCAGCAAGGCAAGCATCATTTGAACTCTCTTTTGCATCATATTTGATCTCAATTTTGTTAAGATAGTGCAATGATAATTGCTTGCATGCCATTTTGATAATGTCGTTATTTTTGTGATGTGTAGTTTAGTTATCTCCTATTCATTAAGGTTATCCTTGAATTATTCCAGTACCACATGCTTAATATAGGATGTGTGATTTATATTGTTCGAGTTTGCTTAGCCATGCAAGTTTGGAAACGGTAGTTTGATTGTCGGGAATGACTCGATAATTATGGGAAACATACACTTTCTTATTCTTTTTATTCCAGATCTTCGTATCTGTTTTATGAATTAAATTTTGTCATTTTAAAATGAGTTTTGGATCTGGACAAGAGGTTGCTAGTGATGGTGCCTTTGTGCATGAGATTGCGGTATGTGGTAGACTTGTCTAGACCAACAAGGATCGAACTTTGGTAACGTCGTTGATTCAAGTAAAACTCGTGCTACCACATGCGGGATATGGGTACTGTACGATTAAGTAGGGGGAAGGTTTTGTTGTGTTAAGTCCCAAGGTGGTGTAAGGGCATCTGTGTTCGATCATTTGTCCTTAGGAGCCGATGTAATTTTCTATAGTGTGCATGGGAGCACCAATTTTATCATTTAAATTGCATCGGTATTTCCAATATAACTTGTGAGCCGCTTAGCAAGTGCTATCAGTCGCTTGTACTAAGTAAGGGAACATCTTGCAACGGGGACTTAAGTCAATAGGATTTTCTTGCTAAAAACGACCGTATCTTGATTCTCCTCGGATGGTATACCAAAGGAAGTGTGTCGTTATCCGAAGGTTTACGGGCTAATCGAGTCATGTGGGTAAAGTAGTACACCTCCACAGAGATAAATCTATTCGAATAGCCGTGTCCACGGTTATGGACAATCACTTGAGTTCGGGAGTTACTATTGTTAGACTTTGAATTTAAATTGTGGGTAAACTTGGTACTCGGCATGAATGGGATGCTCATGCATTTTTGTTTTACCAAAGTGGGCTGCCACTTTGTTTTTTGTTTAATTCATTTGTCATTCAATTTATTATTGGATCACATGCTTTACTTCTACTTCAGATCTGATTTCAAAATGGCAAATGAAAGACTAGTATGTGTAGGTTGTAAATTGTTGCGTTTGTTCGCAAAACTAAGCCAATATGAGTCATCCTTTGAATGACCTTATGCATAATTTTTTTGTGTAAGACTTGCGAGTACCTTTGTACTCAGCCAGTTGTCTGCTGGCTTACAAGTGAGGAAGACATCGAGCCCGATGAGCTTGTCAGTGTCGATTTAGGCGACACTAATGAGTAGTGCTGTCATTTAACTCCCAGTCAGTTGCCGATGGGTTATGGGGCATACCATGCTGGTCTTTTGGTTTATTTACTTGCTTCCGCTGCTACTTTATGATCTTATTTGAATTTGACCGGTCAGCCACTTGTAATAGTTGTAGACTTGGATTACTATGATGTATGTCTTTTGAACTATTAATGTATGAGTGTTGTATGGATGTGATCAATGTTGTATGTGAGTTTGGGCATGTTGGTCGCTGATCCTGGGAGCCAACATGGTCACATGCTCACTGTTTGTGGCTTCCAATTTAACTCACTAAGTGCAGTGCTTGGACCGTTGGAGAACCGATTATCATGTAGTGCTCTCAATGAAGCAGCACGCATGATCACCGGGGCTCTATTATTCAGTTCGGCCTCTCGCTTAGATGGAGTTAAGTTGGAATACATTCACGGGAGACCCAGAGTTATCTCCATAAGACCGGGAATGCCTTGGTCTTACGGAAGTAACCCGAGGGTCCCGACAATGTTGGTATCAGAGCCATACTGACTATAGGTTAGAGATAGCATGGGCGTTAAGTCTAGCAAGTCCTTGGTCAAAGTTATTTTCAAATTATTAAATTAATTTTAGAAAGTTTAAGTTAGGAATATCTTTTATTCCTTATCCATCTTAGTATCTTTTCTCACCTTATTATTGTTTTAATTTGCAAAAAAATAACTTACCTTGCCTTTCTTGCCTTTAGATGAATCATTAATATCTCGTCAAGGAGACTCAAGCCGAGGATGTGGACAGATACCCAGCGCTTCTTAGAGACATGATGTGGAGAGCGAACTTCACTTACCAGCCGACCTACTCCATCTACCGCCGCGATAGAGGACCAGGCATGGAGGAATACCTGGCCGTAGGGGTGAAAACGGATCGGAAACGGACGGATAATGGTTTTGTCATATTTGTTTTCATATTTTTTCCCGGATCCGGATACGAATACGAATACCCCGGATACGAATACGAATACGAATAGTATCGAATACGAATACGGAGCGAATACGAATCGAAACGAATACAGTCACAGATATTTTTCGGAACATAAAACCCCCTTAAATTGTATACCAGAAATTAACGAAAACATATAACTAATTTATTTGATGTAAACATTCATGAATTGTTCATATTTTCAGCAACCACACATAACATTGGCACTAGCAAGCTACATTAACTAGTTCATCACAAATATAACACTTAGTTTACCATATTTAGCTCATAAGTCGTGACTCACAAAGTCATCACGTATTCACACTTAGTTCATCATATACATAAAATTTAGTTCACACTAACATCGATTAGACTGGATGGTTAATCTATACACAAATGACTGTAATATCACAAAGTATGTTACCAAAAATAAAATTAATAAAGTATTATTTTATTGGATTTTCCGAGATTTAAAAGAGTTTTCTCGTTAAAAAGGAAAAAATAATAAAATAAAGTCAATTATTTAATTTCCTAGTTTTTAATGTAAAAATAAAATTTATTGAGTTTTCTGGGATTTTATTGGATTTAAAGTGAAAATAAAAATTTTAATTAATTTATTGAATTTTAAAAGGTTTTTCCTATTTTTAGAAATTTAAAATAATTTATATACAAAAATAAAACCAACTTTAAGTTGGAATTAATTTTATTAAGTTAAAAATAATTCAACGAATTTCGTGATTTTTCTAGGATTTTTGAACTCTATTTGCTATTTTTCTAAAAGACTATTTGATTTGTTGCATTTTCAAATTCGAAATCAATTAAAATCCCTTTCTCTTTGGGCTGAAATCCTCTTTGGGCGAACCGATATCCGACTTCGTCTTATCCGGATAATCCGTATTCGCTCGTATCCGTGATCAACATCATCGCAAGACAAGTTCGAACCGCTTTTGTCCGGACGGTCGGAAACTATCCGATCCGAGAAGCGTTCCATATTGTTTCCAGGCACGTGGCACTTCCGAAGCCATGGCTTTGCAGGAAGTGGCTCGTGTGGCCATGAGCTACCTTCGTCATGATTTGACAGAGTTGTCTCAACCACCATACGACCATTTTCCCATGCGAGAGCGTGGCGTAGAGGTGGACACCTTTGCCCGGATCCAGTTTGGGGAAGATCCCCAAATTAGGCAGTTAGCAAGATTGGTTCATATCATGGATCAAATCCATAGGTGCGATATGCATGAGTTGTACGAGACTCGTCAATGTCTCGTGGTGGCCCAGGAGCACCTGCAACTCATGTATAGTATGGGAATCGTTGACCGTCATGTGGTTTATGGCGCAAACGAGGTTTCCCCATATGCTTCAGCACCACCGGAGTATCGTCTTCCTGAAGTGAGAGGACGAGAACCCAACCATGGGACGAGACGCTAGGCTCGTATGTCGGTGGGTTTTGCTCGTACTCATAGACTGGAACCTACTGGAGGCCACGTGGTAGAGCAAGGATCTCCTTTACGTCTTGTCAATCCAGAGGACCCCGAGGACATGGGATCGCCTAGGTATCATCTTCCTGATGAGTTTCCAGTGAACTTCGACCGGAACAATATTTAGGTGTTAGAGTAGTGAGCTCGCTGTCCGGACATGTGTCCAGCGAGCATGTATCCCTTAAATTATGTAATAGGTTAGTAGTTATTAAACTATTGTTGTTTTCTTGCAAAAACTTTTGTTTCGGGCAGTTACCATTCGCCTACGGGCCTATATGAATGTAATTACACCGAAAAACTATTATTTGAATTTATGGATCTTGTACTGGCCCTAGTACCTTTGTACTCCCATTTGGTGTTAAGTTTTTGTGCATTTTATACCATTATGCATGCTTAGTTAACAATTGTGTACTTACTGTCCAGATTTTAATCCACACTTTTGCAAGCATAACTTTGGTCCTTTTTCTAATCTTCCTTGGCACAACAGGATGGCAGGACCTAACACGCGTTCCAGGGCTCAACCTAGTGAGGGATCTCCATCCCAGGGACCCTGTTCTGCTACTGTGTGTGAACTCTATGCATGGGCAGAACGTGGTGAGCCATCCCAGCCACACACTTAGGAGAGCAGTCAGCCTGAAGAAGTGCTGCCACCACCTCCTTCAATGGTGGAGGTCCTGGCTCAGATCGAGCGAAATAGGATGTACCAGACTCGGATTCTGGAAGCAATTGCTCGCAACACAGCGCCAGCTCCTACCCCAGCTGGAGGAGCCCCTGCATCTTGAGATCATGGAGGACTCGCTGATTTTCAGTGAACCAATCCTCCAACTTTCTCTGGTACTGAAGACCCTATGGAGGCGGAGGATTGGCTCTGCACCATAGAGAAGAAGTTGGCAATCACTCAGTGCACTAGCATTGAGAGGGTCCTATTCGCCAGCTACCAGCTAGAAGGCATCGCAAGCGCATGGTGGGATAACTTTTCCGCCATGCAACCCGAGGGACAAGTTCTGACTTGGAACGAGTTCCAAGCGGCCTTCTGTGAGGCTCACATCCCTGAGGGGGTGTTGTTGATCAAGCAACAACAGTTCCTTGCCCTTAAGCAAGGAAATAAGAGTGTGACTGAGTACCTCCACGAGTTCAATTTCCTAGCTTGCTATGCTCCTGACGACGTCTCCACAGATGCTCGTCGTCAGAGTTGGTTCATCAACGTCTTGATGGAGGAGATGCAGCTAGCTCTTGCTATGCATGACTTCAGGAACTTCCAGCAAGGCCTTAATGGTGGAACACAAGATTATAGCTTTGGAGGAGTCGAGGAAGAGAAAGAGGGACGCTCAACTTTCAGCTAGCGGCAGTTTCACTCGGCAGCGCACTGGACCGCCCTAGGCACCTCGTTCCCAAGCTCTAGTGCCACCGAGGCCTCCAACGATAACTCCTCGACCTTCTCCACCAGCGGTACAGTGGTTTAATGGGGCAACCCCGCCCCAAAAAAACTTCAGCACATTCAAGCCCAACATCACTTGCTTCTATTGTGGCCGCCAAGGCCACTATGCGCACCAGTGCCTCGCCAGGCAGCGAGGGATGCCCCAGACTTATCAAGCTCCTACACCCCCACCAGCTCTAGCAAGACCCTCACCACCTCCGAGGCCAGCACCTATTCCTCCTCAAGTTCCTACACATGGCCGAGTGAACCACGTTACCGCTGAGGAGGCAAACGACGCACCCGACGTCGTGTTGAGTACTCTCTTTGTCGATTCTTCTCCAACTACTATTTTATTTGATTTGGGAGCATCTCATTATTTCATCAAGAAGTCCTTTGCTACATTACATCATTTTGAGATGCATACACTTCAGCCACCTTATCAAATCCAGTCACCGGGATCGCTTTCCAAACCGATCAAATCTGCCGGGACGTAAAAGTGGAAATTCATGGGGTTAACTTTTTGGCCAACCTAATAGTAATAACTTCAGTGTCTATTGATGTGATTTTAGGGATGAATTGGCTGTTCAAAAATTAGGGGCAAATCAATTGTGCTCAGCGGTCTATTTTTGTCACAAGCGAAGACGGCGATCAAGTCGTTTTTGCACCTTTACTGGGAAGTTCTCATCTCTATGCCTTGGAAGCTAGTATCTCTCTTGAATTGGAGAAGGTACCAGTGGTATATGAGTATCCAGACGTCTTCCCAAAGAACTCCCATCCATGCCCCTTGATTGCGAAGTTGAGTTCGTCATCGAGCTTGCACCCGGTACTGCACCAATTTCAAAACGACCGTATCAGATGCCTCCTAATGAGTTGATTGAACTGAAAGAACAACTCAAGGAACTTCAAGTCAAGGGATTCATTAGGCCGAGCTCCTCACCTTGGGGATGCCCGGCTATCTTTGTCAAAAAGAAAGATAAGAGTTTGTGGATGTGTGTTGACTACCGTCCGTTGAACAAAGTCACTGTCAAGAACAAGTATCCGCTTCCGCGGATTGATGATTTGTTCGATCAATTGAGTGGAGCCTAAGTCTTCTCCAAGATTTATTTGTGTTTGGGCTATCATCAAATCAAGGTTTGAACTAAAGACATTCCGAAGACAGCATTCTCTACTCGTTACAAATTGTACGAGTACACTGTTATGTCCTTCGGCCTAACAAATGCCCCGGCTTAATTCATGAACCTCATGAATTCGGTTTTTATGGAGTGCTTGTACTAGTTTTTCATTGTGTTTATCGATGACATCCTTATCTACTCCAAGTCTGATGAAGAACATGAGCGGCATTTGCGGCTTGTGTTAGAAAAGCTTTGTCAACATCAACTCTTTGCCAAATTTAGCAAATACGAGTTCTGGCTTCATGAAGTTAGTTTCTTAGGTCATATCCTATCCAAGGGTGGTATCGCTGTTGATCCAAGCAAAGTGCAAGATGTCCTTGACTGGAAACAACCCAAGAGCGTCACCGACATCCGCAGTTTTCTTGGACTTGTGGGATACTACCGCAGGTTCATTCAGAATTTCTCAAAAATTGCGAGGGCTGACCGCTGTAAAAAAGAAGTTTGAATGGTCGGTGGAGTGTGAGCAAAGCTTTCAGATCTTAAAAGAATGTTTGACCAAAGCTCCAATACTCATCCTGCCCGACATTCATAAGAGCGTTGACATTTACTGCGATGCTTCTCGGCATGGGCTCGGTTGTGTACTTATGAAAGACGGACAAGTTATGGCGTATGCATCGAGTTAATTGAGACCTCATGAGGTGAATTATTCCACTCATGACTTGAAACTCACAGCTGTAGTTCATGCCCTGAAGATCTGGCAACATTACCTCATCGGTAATCGTTGCGAGATTTACACCGACCACAAGAGTCTCAAATATATTTTCACCCAAGCCGATCTAAACTTGAGGCAAAGAAGATGGCTTGAGTTGATCAAGGATTATAATTTGGGACTCCATTATCATCTGGGGAAAGTGAATGTGGTAGCCAATGCTTTGAGCAGAAAATCTCAATGCAACTGTTTATCGGTAACTCCTATTTCAGCAGGCTTGTGTGCTGCGATGCAACGTCTGCACCTGGAGATAATTGAAGAAGGGTCTCTTGCTGCCCTTAGTATGAATTTCACACTTGAGGACCAGATTAAAGAAGCCCAGAAGACCGATTTGGAAGTAACTCAAATCCCGAAGAAATTGAAGCAAGGCGAAGCCAAATGCTTCACCGAAGATGCACAAGGCATCCTATGATTCGGGAACCGTTTGGTGGTGCCATTTGATCGCAACTTGAGAGAGTTAATTCTCAAGGAGGCTCACAACTCTCAATTCTCCCCGGGAGCACCAAGATGTACCAAGACTTGAAAAAGAGGTTATGATGGAGTCAAATGAAGAAGCAGATCGCGCAATATGTTGCCGAGTGAGACGTATGCCAAAGAGTTAAGGCTGAGTATTTGAGACCAGCGAGTACTCTCCAACCTTTGCCTATTCTGAAGTGGAAGTGGGAGGAAGTTAGTATGGACTTCATCACCGGACTTCCAAAGATTCAAACCGAGTCCGACTCCATATGGGTAATCGTCGATCGTCTGACAAAAGTTGCCCATTTCATTCCCATCAAGACCACCTACACCAGGGACAAGCTAGCCGAGCTTTATATCGCACGGATCGTTTGTCTCCACGGTGTGCCAAAGGTGATAGTTTCAGATCGAGGTTCTCAGTTCACGTCTCATTTCTGGAAATGCTTGCATAGAGCAATGGGGACTAATCTATCCTTCAACTCCGCTTATCACCCACAAACGGACGGACAGACCGAGAGGGTAAATCAAATATTGGAAGATCTTTTCCGAGCTTGTGTGTTGTCCTATAACAAGAATTGGGAAAGATGCTTACCGTTTGCGGAGTTCTCCTACAACAATAGATTTCAATCAAGTATACAAATGTCACCCTTCGAAGCACTGTATGAGAGAGCTTGTAGGACACCCTTGAACTGGTCTGAATCTGGGGAAAGATCTTTCTATGGTCCAACCTTGGTGGAGGATGCTAAAGAACAAGTTCGTGTCATCCGTGAGCGACTTCGGACAGCTCAATCTCGTCAGAAGTCGTATGCCGACCGTCGTCGTCGCGAGTTGAGTTTTGAGGTAGATGATCATGTTTACCTCAAAGTCTCTCCGATGAAAGGAGTGAATCGTTTCCAAGTTAAAGACAAATGAGCACATCGCTACATCAGACCATTCCGAATTATAGCGAAATTGGGATCCGTGGCCTATCAATTGGAGTCGCCACCATCACTTTCAGATGTGCATGATGTGTTCCACAACTAAAAAAGTGCCTTCGCATTCCAACTGAAGAAACTAAGTTGGAAGAACTCGACTTGCAACTTGATCTTTCTTATCGGGAGAATCCGATTCGCATTCTTGAAGAAGCGGAGCGCAAGACAAGAAATCATAACATCAAGTTCATCAAGGTTTAGTGGAGCAACCATACTGAAGATGAGGCTACTTGGGAACGTGAAGATCACATGCAAAGTGAATATCCAGATCTTTTTCCTTCTACTTGAAATACCCTCGAATCGAGAAAGGAAAGATTAAACAAAGCAATAGAAAGAAAAATGTAATAACCATTCCTTGTAACCTTATTAGGGTATCTTAGCACTATTTATGAAGGAAATCAAGACAACGGATGTTATGTCTTCTTGTAGAACCTTCCTATCCATCTTCCGACCTTCCGAGATCTCAGGGTCGAGATCTTTTGTAAGGGGATAGGTTTGTCACATACCCAAGTTAATAAAGAGGATTACTATGCATCTCATGAGAATGCATCATTATTTTCAAGCATTTACTTTATATATTGCACTTGGAAAATCTCAAACAAAGATTAAATATACACTTCAAATTTGGACTCCAACTAAAAACAGTAGCAAAAACTTGTGATCATCTTCTGGAAATAATTTATTCAAATACTAAAATAATTATTATGAATAAATATAATTTTTTCCAGATTTATGGGACTAGTTTCAAACCACAGAAAATTTAAACTCAATACAATGATCTACCCTAAGTTTGAAATTAAATTATACAAAATATATCTTAAACAGTGAGGTTCAATAATTTTTATGGACACTATACCTTCCCAGGAACACCTGTGATTTATTTCACATTTTTGTGAAATTTATTTCTAATTTTAAGACCCCAGTCAAAGTTATATCAGTTTAAACCAAAATCAGTCAAACCTCTGTACTATTCTGAGCCCAAACCGAGCCGTTCGCTGTTTCGACCCGAGCCACCGGGCGCAACCCAACCAACTAACCACACTGCGCCCGGACCGTTCGATTAAAATTCAACGGATAAGATCTCGTGACCATTCGGCGGTCCGAACATTTGTTCGCGATGTCGACCGTCCAATCTAGAATCAATGGGCCAGATCTCGTAACTGTGCAGACCAGTTCAAACCTACTTACTAATCTGAACCGTCCAGTCCTAATCCAACGGTCCACATCGACTCACTTATTCGGGCTTTCGCGCGCGCGTATGTGCGACTGCCACACTGGGCCCACCTGTTAGACCTTTCTTCCTCCTCGCGCGGGCTCATGTAGAGCGCGTAAGCCACGCGGCCGTGCCTTTCTATTCTGAGCCATTGGCGAACCATCAGCTCCGTTAGCCACCGCCGCATGCAACCACTCCTGGAGCTTCTCTGTCTCACACCGCCTCCAATGTCGTCACTCACTCGGCATAAAACCCCCTCGGCACCCTCTTTCTCCCTCACTTCTCCTCTTTTTGGTCGAGGAGAAGGACATTCGTGTGAGCTCAGTACTGAGGTAAGCTTCGACCAGGTGCTTCCTTTCTCCTTAGAGTTCTATGCCGTTTCCATTTTGCCTGATGCCAGCACTTGGTTTGGCTTGTAGCTCCCGGACCACCGTGGTGCCATTGGAAGCTCTAGTGCGCGCTCCGGGAGACACACCCAAGCCATCTTCGTCTACGGGAGGTATTATCCTCGACTTAGCGCGTCACCTTACGTGCTTTAGGCCACTGAGCAAAACCCCTAAACCTATTTTGGCAATGCACGACAGGATCTAGAAGGATTGAAGTTTGAACCATTTCGGCCGAAGGACGAACCTTTCATCTCCCACCTTGCTCCGGTAAGCCATTGACCGATTCTTTGCTCTTAAAGCATCCTTATATGGTCATTAACCCTTTCAAACTATTCACTGTCTTTAGGATTGCTCAGGGGTTTCTCTCTTTGATTGAACCGTGCTGCTGTCATCATCTTCTCCAGCGCCGTCGCTGCTTCGACTAACTCCAAGCTTCCCCGAGCTTCCACTTATCTCAGGTAACCCCCTAGTACCCTTTAGGACCCCAGGCACCCGCTTGTATGTGCTATGGAGCTTCACATTGCTGTTTGCATCATTGTCGTATTTGTTAGCACCGCTCAACTCCGGCTACCCGCCGGTACAGGCCAGCTGAGCTGTCAAGGACACCACCATCGGGTGCGCAATACTATTGTGCTCACATACGTACCCTTGGTTCGCTCCGCCATGGTCGGGAATGCCGACGAGGCTCCGGCAAAGACGGCGCTCCGTTGTTGAACGCCGACTGGTCCTGTAGCATCGCCATTAGGGCGTTGATTCGGCCATTGAATGACTAATAATTGGATTGGAAATAAATTGCTATCTTAACGTCGTAATGTGTCACTTATTGGTGGACTTCATGCATAGAAATCTGGAGAGTTAATCGAAACACGATAGAGACTGGTGAGTGGGCCCAAGACCTTAAGCGTTGTGCACTGTGCGCATGCGCACGTGGACCAAGTCCTATGGACCGAGCCACTAACCATCGGGCCCCACATGTCGGAGCGGAATTTAAATCTGAAGTTAAAAAGGAAAACACACTATTTACTCGACCCCACCAGTCAGTGACTAGAGCTGGCTCAGCCTCGGTTGAAAACGTAATAATTGCTTTATAAAATCCGAAATCTATTAATTTGCACACTGAAAATTTGACTAACTTTAAAAATCCATGACTAATTCATCTCAACTCCTAAATGGATGAAACCAGTGCTGAGAATTTTCATTTTTAGTGAACTTTATATTAAAATTGGTTTCAAACTTGTCTCTGTAGCATAGAGTATAATTTTGGGAATTGACCCATTAACTCTATTATCTTTACAATAGAAAAAGGCTGATAACTTTGAAAATACATAACTAATTCATAAAACTCTAAATAAGATGAACCCAGATGTTTTGGACTTGTAATAATATTCTCTATTTATCTATATAATTGTGAGACCCCGGTTTATTAAACTTGTAATACTTAACCTTCCACTGGTTCTAGTATCACAAATAGAATAATCCGCGTCTCGATGAACATGTGCCTCCCAGAACAAGCAGCACACATACATCAATTCCAAGCATGCATCATTTCCATACAACAGAATATAACAAGTCTACTAAAAGACATACATAGTATAAGTTATTACAACACAGCCGACCGGCCAAATGACATAAGTAGCAAATAAGTAACAGTGAAGCAAAAGTTGCCATAAGATGGCTTAAACCAAAAAGCGACCAGGTTAGCCACATAACACCACAGGGCAACCGAAGGGCGCCAAGCTAATCGCCCTTAGGCGCCACGGCATAACTCACAAAAGTGAGGTCCATCGGACTCACTATCGACCTCTGCACAACACAAGCAATGCGGTGAGTACAAAAATGTACTCATAAGACTTACGAGTAGCAAGCCTATACATAACTACATGAAAGTGTATTCAAAGGAATGTGGTTATATGGTTCTTTGGACACATAAAGCAAGTTTCATTTGCAATATTGTAATAAGTTGAGCAATGAGTTTGTAAAATCGTGTTTAAGCATTTAAATAACAATGAGTAAACATAAGTAACAAGTATCCACCTAGAAGTGACTTTCCCAAAGTCACCACAACATAACATGAATCACGATTCATACCACCCATCAAGTTTTAATTTTAAAATGTTGTAGTCTAACTCTTGAAAAGCTTATCCAAGCGTGTCCATAACCTAGGGCGAGGCTATTCGAATAGTTTTAATCCTGCGAGGGTGTACCAATGTACCCACACTTGGACAGCCTTTTTGCCAAGCTATTAAGCACACTTCCTTTGGTATGCAGCACACGGCTAAGTCCTCTGAACCCTTTCCAATGGAATATGCTAATCAAGAGACGAGCGTATGGGGTTAACCCTTAGTGATCTGCCGATGAAATATGGATCACAAGGACCCATCGTGGAGCAAGATACACCGACCTCGGCGGGTGTTCCCCTCCTACAAGCGTGTCCATGTTGCATATAATCAAATATGCAACCCACCACGCGACTCATTAATTAACACAGCCCAAAGTACTCGGCTAAGAGAGGTCCCATATCCCTCTAGTGTGGTTAGCACGCAGAATGCTCGGATATGAGATACTCACAAGTAGTTCGGTCCTTAATTGACCGGGCACCATTCCAATCACACCCAAAAGATCACACCATCTTACCATTGTGCCCAAGTCTAAATTGTTTTCATTTTGGTTTTAGTTTTGCAATTTAGACATAGCACAAGGCTGAAATATCTGATTATAACAATTTGTGTGATCAAGGTTATCGACAAGTCGATAACCGCCCATTTCTACCGATAACTAAGCATGGCTAAGCATAATGACACGTAAACTACTAAGTGACAAGGGTCCATCCAGTGAACCCAAAATCACGACAAGTAACCTAGGCTTTAGTGGTAGAGGAATGAACATTTCCTCACGATAATGCATCTAGTAGGCCAACTATCGACAATAGTTTAAAACAACATAGCAATGCATACATAGAATTTGCAAACAACATATTAGACTTTGAAAATAGTAGGAACAATATGATCAAATGAATGCTACATCCGCTTGCTGGTGAAGTCAGAGTCGATGGTTCTTGTGGCTCAATATCGACAATAAAATTATCTTGAACCCTAACGAAAAGGCGATAAGCAAATAAGAACGAAGAACACCAAATAAATCCCAACAGCAAAACACATCCAAAACTAATAAAATTTACACTACAGCTAGGGAATGACCTAAGACAAAGACCGAACAAGAATTATGCAATTTCGACTTAACATGCAAAAGATATGAATGAAATACTCTTTCCCGACCTTATCTCAACCTAATTAATAATTAGCACTGTTCATGGCGAAATTTTCCGAGAATGATCTAAGGTCTGAAATTTTTATAGTAGGTAGATTATGACATCTTAATAACAGAAAAGTTGGATTTACTAAATTTGGAGTTATACACATTTACTTATGATTTTCTAAGTTGTAAATCTAATGCAAATCATTTTACAGAATTATGAACATGCTCAAATCCTATTTTATATGAAAGTATACTAACAGACGAATTTAACAAAATTGATTTTGCACAATTTGGATTTATCTGAGAAAAGATATGCATTTTCAAGGTTAAAACTATTTACGGAATATTCAAAATGGCAAAATCAAGTTATTCCTAGTTACACAATTTTACGCTCTTTGCAACATGCTTAATTCTATTTTTATAATAAACTAAAGTGACAACATAATTTATTACCGTTGGAATTATCTAAGCGATTAAAATGAATTAGTTATGAGTTTCTAAAGTTTTACATCATTTTGATTGTTAAACAAATACTTACCTAAATACGAGAACAACCCAAATAAAAGAAAGCAGCGTGGACAACTCCCAACCCTTGATCTAAAATCCTCGGCTCACGCGCGAAAAGCAGCGCCGCGCGCGAACTGTCGGAGCCAGCGTTGGATCACGATCCAACGGCTCACGAAGTGTATGCATCCGGGCGGTGCGGTTGCTTGGGCCAATCGGCCGCGGATCTGCGGATGGGCGGTCGAGGCGCACCAACGGTCGGAAGGTCGATTGCACACACGATCTCGGCCGGTGATCACAAGATCGGCGGTCGAGAATGATCAAGGCATCCGGAGGGTCCGAATGCACTCACGATGCGGGCGCGGATCTAAAAATGAGCAGTAGATATTGGGCGCGGTTCAAAGGAAGATCTTGACACGTGGGACCGCATGTCGGTGACTTGAGTCACCCACGCTTGGTTTAACCCACGTGCACGATTGCTGGGCCCACTCGTCGGCCCGAGAGTGGCGGTTAGGACAGGATTAATGCTTCTAATGATTAACATTAACTAGGCACTAAAGAATACTGGAATTTGATTTTAATCCCTCGGGCCCACAAGTCAGCGACCCAGAGGAGATTCCGACAGTGATTAAATGCCGACACATTCAATTAACCAATGATTAATCTTAATGATGTCGGAACAGTGCGGAGATGCACCAGAGGGTGATTTACGGATATTGGGCCCACTGGTCAGTGGCTCAACGACAAAGATTAAGACATAATTAATAACTAATGATTAGCAATTAATGTGTCCTAATCAAATGACGAAAATGGGAGCTCTGTGCCGGCAAAACCCGAGTGAGTTCAACGGCAAATCGCCAGCGACACAGGCCGCGGCGGCGCCCACCAAGACCCACAATGGATTCGCAATAACACTACGAACCTAATGGTGGCATTCTTGCCGGCGGCGAAGGACTAGAACGCTGGCTAGCCGGAAAAACGAAAATGGGAGCTCAGCGCTAAATCACGAAAATCGCGATAAGCTCCACTTGCAAGCCTAGGATGCGGTGCGGGCTCCTAAGGACTAATAAGAAGCTACCTTAGTGACAAGAAGCTTCAAAGATGGCGGAGATGCTTGATAACGGTGGCTCATGGACCACGAAGAAGAAAGGTTGAAAATGACACCCTGAGCCAAATGAGTGATACCAAAGCATCAATATAGCTTCATAACGATTCACAAAAGCTACATGAGCAAGTAATTAGGAAATGGAGCACTCACCTGAGCTGAGGAAGAAGATGACCAAATTCGGCCGAATTTGAACAAACCCCAAATTGGACAATTCACGAGAATCAAATCCAAAATTAAGTGAGGAAATGTTCAAGGAAGTAAATAGATAAGGTTAGGGCAAAGAAACGTGAAGGGGGACCACTGGAACACCAAGGACACCAATGGAGCTCCACGGGTCAACAATGACGATTTGCCATTTTTGAGGTGTTAAGCTCCAATATTGAGAATGAAGCTTGATGGTGGTCTAAAGGAATACTAGGAGGCATTGAGAGTGCTTATAAAGCCATGAAAGCATTAGGGTTTGCACCACATATCTTTCGGCGGCAAAACACGAGCACAATGCGCGTGAGACATGGAAAAGATAATAGGCTGGTGCAATAGGGCATGGCATGGCGAAAGTGTCTCCACGACCCTTCTTTTGACTAGGGCGGCCGTAGGAAGCATGAGATGACACTGCCATAACCCCTCACTTGTGCTCGCACGGCTCAAGGTTGAAGAAGACCGGGGAAAGATGCTCGGGCGATTTTGAGCCCTACGATCATCGGACGACTCTGGCGCCACGCCTCCCGGTCCAAAACACAGCGGGAGATTGCGAGCCTTAGGATTAGAAACGCCGGCTCGAGATAGCTCCACGTTGCAAACTCAATTTACAACGAAGGGACACGCGGCGTTGGATCTTAAATCAACGGCTCAGATTCAAAAATGCAGCGGAGGGTCGAAGGTTTCGGAGGACTAGCGGTTGGATGGAGATCTAACGATCGACAATCAAACTTGCAGCGGAAGGTCAGAAATCTTACAGCGCGCGCGTGCGTCGAAATCCAACGGACGAGATCCAAGCGCGTTTTAAAGAGGGCTCGGTGCGATTAGTTGGTGGACCGAATCAATTGGCTCGAGCCGAGTCGACTCGAACCAGTAACGGTAAAACCACGTTTGACTTTGAAATAAAACAGAGACTTTGAATGATTTATTTGAGGTAGCAAATTAACTCCAAAAATTATGAAATTTTTACAGGAGCTTTCTAACTCAGATATTAACCTTGTGTAAAATTTTCAGAGGTTTTTATACTGCGGATAAATCTCCAAAAATTCTGCAAGGCCTGTTTTAATGTTTGGTGAGAGTCAAACAGGTTTGTACCTCTAAAAATATTCAAACAATTTCTAAAAATTGTGAAATTTTTCGAGGGGTCACATACCATCACAGAGACTTAGGAAAAATATTTCCAGAGGATGATCATAAGATTTGACAAGATTGTTTTTGGAATAACAAGATTTGGATCAACTAGACTTGTGACAATGTATTTCCATAATCCCTTGTACAAGAATTGTTTGGCACAACAGAAATACATGATGTAAGAAAAAGTTTTAATTTCTCTGATTTTCTTACATTTGAAACACAAGCCCAAGATTGGGATGTTACAAAACCTCCCCCTTACAAGAATCTCGCCCGAGATTCATTTTACTCGGAGAAGAAGGATGGGTAATCTGCGAAGGCGATCTTCGCGCTCCCAAGTTGCCTCATCTTGAGAATGGTTTGACCACTGAACCTTAAGGAACTTGATGACACGGTTCCTTGTCCTTCGTTCGATTCTTGAGAATCTGAGCAGGATGCTCATGATAGGTCAAATTTTCTTGCACATCGAGATTTTCCAACGGAGTTTCCTCAAGCTGGAATACGGAGGCACTTCTTCAAGTGTGACACATGGAACACGTCGTGCACACCTCCGGTGAAGGCAACTCCAATCTGTATGCAACGGCTCCAATCCTCTCGATGATGCGATAAGGCCCAACATATCGAGGAGCTAACTTGCCCTTGATGCCAAAGCGATGGCCCTTCAAGGGTGAGACCTTGAGATACACAAAGTCATTGGGCTCAAAGCTCAACTCGACGACGACGATCCGCATAGCTCTTTTGCTTGGGTGGGCCACGCGCAAATGCTCACGAATCACCGAACTCGGCTTCGGCCTCATTGATGGAATCGGCGGCCAGCGCTCACGATTCGACCAGTTCAATGGGGTTCTACACTTCCTCCCATACAAAGCCTCAAGCGGTGCCATGCCAAGACTAGCTTGAAAGCGTTGTTGTAGGAGAACTCGCAAGCGGCAAGCACTTCTCCCACTTCTTTCCATAGGAAAGAACACGAGCCTGAGCATATCTTCCAACACTTGGTTGACTCTCTCGTCGACCATCGGTTTGAGGATGATAAGTGGCGAAAGAAAGACGCGTACCCATCGCCTTTTGCGATTATGCCAAAAGCGAGGTGAACAGAGAACCATGATCGACACAATCGTTCGTGGCACACCATGCAAACATACAATGCGAGACACATAGAGATCCGCGGTGACTAACTGCGAGATTGGTGCGCCTTTGGCGAGAAAATGTGCCACCTTTGTCAATCGATCAATGACAACCCGGATAGCATCCTTCCCGGAAGAATGCAGGCGGGCCGGTGATGAAATCCATACCGACGGAATCCCACTTCCACTCAGTGCGGCAAAGGCTGAAGAAGGCCTGCTGGACGCTGATGTTCGGCCTTGACACGACAACACACGTCGCACTCGGCAACGAACCTGGCGATCTCGCGCTTCATGCGAGTCCACGGAACCTCTGTCGAAGATCTTGATACATCTTGGTAGCTCCGGGATGGATAGACAAAGGAGTCATGGGCCTCGCGGAGAATCAATTCCCGCAATTCCATGACCTTCGGAACCACCAAGCGTTGTCCAAACCACACAACACCGTGCTCATCCTCAGAAAAGCACTTAGCTGACCCATTCTTGATGTTACGCTGATTTGGATCACACCAACATCATCTGTTGGCGCCTTGATTTGTTCCACCAAAGTCGGTTGCACAACCAAGGTAGCAAGAGAACCATGCTCAATCAATCCCAAATTAAGCCGCTGAAATTCTTGAGAAGGGTAGGTTGTTGCTCTGAAGTGACAAGGTATTGCAATACACCTTGCGATCGAGTGCATCCGCAACAACATTAGCCTTGCCCGGGTGATACTGAATGCCCATATCATAATTTTTGATCAATTCCAACCATCTCCTCTGCCTGAGGTTCAGATCTGGCTGGGTGAACAAATATTTCAAGCTCTTGTGATCAGAATACACCTCACAACGGTTACCAATGAGGTAATGCGCCAAATCTTGAGTGCATGAACCACTGCAGCTAACTCCAAATCATGGGTAGGATAGTTGAGTTCATGAGGCCTCAACTGCCTCGATGCATAGGCCACTACCTTGGCTTCTTGCATAAGAACACAACCGAGTCCCTGCCGAGAGGCATCACAATAGATATCAAAGCTCTTATGCACATCGGGAGAACAAGCACTTTGGTCTTGGCGTCAATCGCCTTTTGAGTTCTTGAAAACTCAAATCACAAGCGAATGACCACACGAATTTCTTTTCTTTCTTGAGCAATTCGGTCATGGGCTTAGCAATTTTGGAGAAGTTCTCGATAAAGCGGCGGTAGTAGCGCTAAACCAAGGAAACTCCTCACATCGGTGGTGACTTGGGCTGCCCCAAGATAGAACATCGCTGACCTTGCTAGGATCTCTTTGCGACGCCACTGCTTTGAAAGAACATGGCCCAAGAATGCCACTTCCTTCAACGAACTCGCACTTGCGAACTTGGCATACGGTGATGCTCATGCGACTTTCCCAACACAATCATGGATGCTCGGCATGCTCTTCTTCACTCTTGGGTAGATAAGAATGTCATCAATGAAAACCACAACAAACTTATCTAAATACTCCATGAACACCGAGTTCATAAGATTCATGAACAAAGTGGAGCATTGGTCAAACCGAAAGACATGACGATGTACTCGTAAAGGCCATAACGAGTAGTGAACGCCGTCTTTGGAATATCCTCGGCCTTGATCCGGACTTGATGGTACCCCAATCTCAAGTCAATCTTGGAGAACACACAAGCCCAGTCAAGCGGTCAAAGAGATCATCAATCGAGGCAAAGGATATTTGTTTTTCACCGTCACTTCATTAAGCGGACGGTAATCAACACACATCTGTGAGTCTTGTCCTTCTTCTTCACAAAAATAACCGGACAACCCCAAGGAGATGAGCTAGGACGGATGAAGCCTTTTGCTTGAAGCTCACCCAGCTGCTTCTTGACTCCTCCAACTCATTAGGAGGCATTCGATGCAGCGCCTTAGAAATTGGAGCGATGCAGAGGCAACAACTCAATAACAAACTCCAAGTCTCGAGCTGGAGGCATACCAGCAAATCTTGGGGAAGACATCCACAAAGGCACGGTGTGGGCACATCTGAATCTCCATGGTGGCTTAGCTTCAAGGGCACAAAGATGTGGCCCTGCAGTGCGGTGAAATCCCAACTTGCTCGCTTTGAGGACTAGTGAGGAAAACCATCTTCTGGTACAATCGATTCGCCCCAAGTGTTGGGACAGCCAATCCATACCAAGAATCACATCTAGCGCGCCGAATCAAGTAAGATGAGATTCGCCAAGAATTCCACTCCTTCAATATTAATGGAGAGCATGACATTCTTGATCGGCTCTCATTTCCGCTCCGGAGAGCGAATAAGCAAAGAATCCCAAAGGAACAAAGTGAAGGTCACAATCAGCACAAATGATCTCGAAATAAAAGAATGTGAAGCTCGAGTCAAACAATCTGCGGCGGGACGATAACTAACAAGGCGTACCCAACACAACGTCGGTGCCTCCGAGCCTCCTCGGTAGAGATGTGGTTGACTCGACCACTCCCGACACCACGAGTCTTACGGATCACCTTACGGTCGGTGTGTGACCATTCCGCGTCCTCCATTAGGACGAGGGCTGCTCCAATCCTCCGAGGGCAGCGCTAGCATAGTGACCCTTCTTGTTGCGGCGAAGCGTAACATCGGCGGTGGGTTGCGGGCGCAACTGCTTCTTGATCGCAGTGCGTGGGTGAAACACGGCTGCGGGGGAAGAGCAACTGGCGCCGACGGCCTCGGCGGTGGTGAAGCCAAAGCACGAGCCCCTGGTGCGGGCCCAACACGGGGGCGAGTGAGGCGGCTGCATGCGACCGATGGGCCTCCCACTTGCGCTTGCGGGACTCACCCAGCGCCTTCGCCTTGTGCTCGGCGACGATGGCCTTGTCAACCAAGGCCTGGAAGTCAGCAAAGTCCACTATAGATAGCTTGTCCTGCAGCTCCTCGGATAAACCATCCATAAACTTCTCCTGTTTAGCCTCATCAGAGGCCACCTCACCCGGAGCATAACGAGCCAAGTGGTTAAACTCGTAAAGATACTCCGAGACAGTCTTGCGCCCTGCTAAGCGCAAGAAACTCCTTCTTCTTGAGCTTCATCGGTCATCGGTATGTGGGCCCGACAGCGGTCGAAACTCATCCCACGAGACAACGTGGCTGCGGGCTGCATGGCGAAAGTTCTCCCACCAAGAGAGTCTTGCACCCTCAGGCGATGGGATGCAAAGAGTGCCCACTCTGCTCCCACGGCAGCGGCGATATTGAGCTTTCGCTCAACAAGGCGCAGCCAATCATCCGCGTCAGTGGATCCTCGGATCGAGAGAAAGTGGCGGTGCGTGCGGAGAAACTCCGCAAGCCCACCACGAGGCGGTGGCCACCACCTCGAGATCTGAGCGGCGGCGGGAGCGGAGGTGTTCCTCGCAATGACCTCCAAGATCCGGTGCGGTCCATGCGATTCCGCTCGATCGAGCGAACCTCGGCCATGGTCGGAGGAGGAGGAAGCTCCTCATCAGAACCAGCCGGCTGACTGTTGCGGGTGGTTCTTGTCATCCTGTTCCACAAAAATAGGTTAAACACAACTCCGGAACAGGAGACAAAGAAAACAACTATCCACTCAACAAAACAACCTTTAAAAGCTCAAGTAACAACATAAAATTGCAGCAAGATCATAAAGATAACAACCATCTTCCTGTTATGACTAACTCGTATGGAAAAACGAGTAATCAATTTTTAGGAAGACAAATTTCAGAATCTCAACCACATTGAAAACAGCTAGGAACAGGGTGGAAATCATACTAAAGGAGGGTTAGACACTTAGCTATCTCATATCACTTCTTACCCTTTTATTCCCACAAATTTTAGTGGATTTAACCTCTCATTTTCAGCACTTTTACTACCTAAATGCTAACTGTCCAGAAATTTATTGCTTGCTGTCCAGATTTTCTTCTTCACACCTCTTGGCCGAAATTTGCAGCTTCCAGATGCTTCAAATATTCCCAAGACAGCCAACACTTTCATTTTATAACTCTCATGATGTACCCAAAACCAATCTACTCGATAAACAACTATCTTTTGAAAGAAGATGAGAGGAAAACTCATCTTTCAAATTCAGTTTAGAATGAGGGGAGATGAGCAAACTAAGATAGGTGAGGAGTAAAATTTGAGAACTTACTTAAGATTTTCAGGAAAGTACTGACATTTGGAAAGTAAGTTTTCAAAATATACTAGGGACGACCAAGCTAGGGGTTTCTACGGTCAGTATGGCTCTGATACCAAGCTCTGTGAGACCCCGGTTTATTAAACTTGTAATACTTAACCTTCCACTGGTTCTAGTATCACAAATAGAATAATCCGCGTCTCGATGAACATGTGCCTCCCAGAACAAGCAGCACACATACATCAATTCCAAGCATGCATCATTTCCATACAACAGAATATAACAAGTCAATAAAAGACATACATAGTATAAGTTATTACAACACATGTAAATGGCCAAATGACATAAGTAGCAAATAAATAACAGCGGAAGCAAAAGTTGCCATAAGATGGCTTAAACCAAAAGACGACCGGTTAGCCACATAACACCACAGGGCAACCGACCGGGCCGCCAAGCTAATCGCCCCTTAGACGCCACAGCATAACTCACAAAAGTGAGGTCCATCGGACTCACTATCATCCTCTGCACAACACAAGCAATGCGGTGAGTACAAAAATGTACTCATAAGACTTACGAGTAGCAAGCCTATACATAACTACATGAAAGTGTATTCAAAGGAATGTGGTTATATGGTTCTTTGGACGCATAAAGCAAGTTTCATTTGCAATATTGTAATAAGTTGAGCAATGAGTTTGTAAAATCTGTTTTAAGCATTTAAATAACAGTGAGTAAACATAAGTAACAAGTATCCACCTAGAAGTGACTTTCCCCAAAGTCACCACAACATAACATGAATCACGATTCATACCACCCATCAAGTTTTAATTTTAAAATGTTGTAGTCTAACTCTTGAAAAGCTTATCCAAGCGTGTCCATAACCTAGGGCGGGGCTATTCGAATAGTTTTAATCCTGCGGGGTGTACTAATGTACCCACACTTGGACCGCCTTTTTGCCAAGCTATTAAGCACACTTCCTTTGGTATGCAAGGCACGGCTAAGTCCTCTGAACCCTTTCCAATGGAATATGCTAATCAAGAGGCATACGTATGGGGTTAACCCTTAGTGATCTGCCGACGAAATATGGATCACAAGGACCCATACGTGGAGCAAGATACACCGGCCTCGGCGGGTGTTCCCCTCCCTACAAACGTGTCCATAAATATGCAACCCACCACGCGACTCATTAATTAACACAGCCCAAAGTACTCAGCTAAGAGAGGTCCCATATCCCTCTAGTGTGGTTAGCACGCATACGTAATGCTCGGATAACAGATACTCACAAGTAGTTCGGTCCTTAATTGACCCGGGCACCATTCCAATCACACCCAAAAGATCACACCATCTTACCATTGTGCCCAAGTCTAAATTGTTTTCATTTTCAGTTTTAGTTTTGCAATTTAGACATAGCACAAGGCTGAAATATCTGATTATAACAATTTGTGTGATCAAGGTTATCGACAAGTCGATAACCGCCCATTTCTACCGATAACTAAGCATGGCTAAGCATAATGACACGTAAACTACTAAGTGACAAGGGTCCATCCAGCGAACCCAAAATCACGACAAGTAACCTAGGCTTTAGTGGTAGAGGAATGAACATTTCCTCACGATAATGCATCTAGTAGGCCAACTATCGACAATAGTTTAAAACAACATAGCAATGCATACATAGAATTTGCAAACAACATATTAGACTTTGAAAATAGTAGGAACAATATGATCAAATGAATGCTACATCTTCTTGCACGGTGAAGTCACAGTCGATGGTCTGTGTGGCTCAATATCGACAATAAAATTATCTTGAACCCTAACGCGAAAAGGCGATAAGCAAATAAGAACGAAGAACACCAAATAAATCCCAACAGCAAAACACATCCAAAACTAATAAAATTTACACTACAGCTAGGGAATGACCTAAGACAAAGACCAGAACAAGAATTATGCAATTTCGACTTAACATGCAAAAGATATGGACAGAATACTCTTTCCCAGCCTTATCTCAACCTAATTAATAATTAGCACTGTTCATGGCGAAATTTTCCAGAATGATCTAAGGTCTGAAATTTTTATAGTAGGTAGATTATGACATCTTAATAACAGAAAAGTTGGATTTACTAAATTTGGAGTTATACACATTTACTTATGATTTTTCTAAGTTGTAAATCTAATGCAAATCATTTTACAGAATTATGAACATGCTCAAATCCTATTTTATATGAAAGTATACTAACAGACGAATTTAACAAAATTGATTTTGCACAATTTGGATTTATACGAGAAAAGATATGCATTTTCAAGGTTAAAACTATTTCGGAATATTCAAAATGACAGAAATCAAGTTATTCCTAGTTACACAATTTTCTGCTACTGCAACATGCTTAATTCTATTTTTATAATAAACTAAAGTGACAACATAATTTATTACCGTTGGAATTATCTAAAAAGCAGTTAAAATGAATTAGTTATGAGTTTCTAAAGTTTTTACATCATTTTCAGGTTGTTAAACAAATACTTACGAAATACGAGAACAACCCAAATAAAAGAAAAGCGCGTGGACAACTCCCAACCCTTGATCTAAAATCCTACGGCTCACGCGCGCGAAAACAGCGCAGCGCCGCGAACTGTCGGAGCCAGCGTTGGATCACGATCAACGGCTCACGAAGGTGTATGCATCCGGACGGTGCGGTTGCTTGGGCCAATCGGCCGCGGATCTGCGAGATGGACGGTCGAGCGCACCAACGGTCGGAAGGTCGATTGCACACACGATCTCGGCCGGTGATCACAAGATCGGCGGTCGAGAATGATCAAGGCATCCGGAGGTCCGAATGCACTCACGATCGGGCGCGAGATCTAAAATGAGCAGTAGATATTGGGCGCGATTCAAAGGAAGATCTTGACACGTGGGACCGCATGTCGGTGACTTCGAGTCACCCACGTGTTGGTTTAACCCGTGCCGCGGTGCAGGCCCACTTGTCGGCGGCGAGAGTGGCGGTTAGGGCGGGATTAATGCTTCTAATGATTAACATTAACTAGGCACTAAAGAATACTGGAATTTGATTTTAATCCCTCGGGCCCACAAGTCAGCGACCGAGAGGAGATTCCGACAGTGATTAAATGCCGACACATTCAATTAACCAATGATTAATCTTAATGATGTCGGAACGATGCGAGATGCACGGAGGGTGATTTACGGATATTGGGCCCATCGGTCGGTGGCTCAACGACAAAGATTAAGACATAATTAATAACTAATGATTAGCAATTAATGTGTCCTAATCAAATGACGAAAATGGGAGCTCTGTGCCGGCAAAACCCGAGTGAGTTCAACGGCAAATCGCCAGCGACACAGGCCGCGGCGGCGCCCACCAAGACCCACAATGGATTCGCAATAACACTACGAACCTAATGGTGGCATTCTTGCCGGCGGCGAAGGACTAGAACGCTGGCTAGCCGGAAAAACGAAAATGGGAGCTCACTGCTAAATACGAAAATCGCGATAAGCTCCACTGCAAGCCTAGGATGCGGGTGCCAGAGCTCCTAAGGACTAATAAGAAGCTACCTTAGTGACAAGAAGCTTCAAAGATGGCCGGAGATGCTTGATAACGGTGAAAGCTCGCCGGACACGAAGAAGAAAGGTTGAAAATGACACCCTGAGCCAAATGAGTGATACCAAAGCATCAATATAGCTTCATAACGATTCACAGAAGCTACATGAGCAAGTAATTAGGAAATGGAGCACTCACCTGAGCTGAGGAAGAAGATGACCAAATTCGGCCGAATTTGAACAAACCCCAAATTGGACAATTCACGAGAATCAAATCCAAAATTAAGTGAGGGGAAATGTTCAAGGAAGTAAATAGATAAGGTTAGGGCAAAGAAACGTGAAGGGGGACCACTGGAACACCAAGGACACCAAGGAGCTCCACGGGTCAACAATGGCGATTTGCCATTTTTGAGGTGTTAAGCTCCAATATTGAGAATGAAGCTTGATGGTGGTCTAAAGGAATACTAGGAGGCATTGAGAGTGCTTATAAAGCCATGAAAGCATTAGGGTTTGCACCACATATCTTTCGGGCGGCAAAACACAGAGCACAATGCGCGGCCGACATGGAAAAGATAATAGGCGGTGCAATAGGGCATGGCATGGCGAAAGTGTCTCCACGACCCTTCTGTTGACTAGGGCGTGTAGGAAGCATGAGATGACACTGCCATAACCCCTCTTGTGCTCGCACGGCTCAAGGTTGAAGAAGACCGGGGAAAGATGCTCGGGCGATTTTGAGCCCTCGATCTAAATCGGACGACTCTGGCGCCACGCCTCCCGGTCCAAAACACAGCGGGAGATTGCGTAGCCTTAGGATTAGAAACGCACGGCTCAGATAGCTCCACGTTGCAAACTCAATTTACAACGAAGGACACGCGGCGTTGGATCTTAAATCAACGGCTCGATTCAAAAATGCAGCGGAGGGTCGAAGGTTTCGGAGGACCCAGCGGTTGGATGGAGATCTAACGATCGACAATCAAACTTGCAACGAGAAGGTCAGAAGTCTTACGCGCGGCGCGTGCGTCGAAATCAACGGGCGAGATCAAGGCGCGTTTTAAAGAGTGGCTCGGTGCGATTAGTTGATTGGACCGAATCAATTGGCTCGAGCCCGAGTCGACTCGAACGAGTAACGATAAAACCACGTTTGACTTTGAAATAAACGAGAGACTTTGAATGATTTATTTGAGGTAGCAAATTAACTCCAAAAATTATGAAATTTTTACAGGAGCTTGCTAATTCAGATATTAACCTTGTGTAAAAT
The DNA here is from genome assembly GCA_036346255.1 of Ampelocalamus luodianensis. NCBI lineage: Eukaryota > Viridiplantae > Streptophyta > Magnoliopsida > Poales > Poaceae > Ampelocalamus > Ampelocalamus luodianensis. The sequence goes on from CM070629.1 coordinate 29,419,816, forward strand.
TTTCAGAGGTTTTTATGCTGCGAATAAATCTCCAAAATTCTGCAAGGCCTGTTTTAATGTTTGGTGAGAGTCAAACAGGTTTGACTGCCTCTAAAAATATTCAAACAATTTCTAAAAATTGTGAAATTTTTCAGAGGGGTCACATACCATCACAGAGACTTAGGAAAAATATTTCCAGAGGATGATCATAAGATTTGACAAGATTGTTTTTGGAATAACAAGATTTGGATCAACTAGACTTGTGACAATGTATTTCCATAATCCCTTGTACAAGAATTGTTTGGCACAACAGGAAATACATGATGTAAGAAAAAGTTTTAATTTCTACTGATTTTCTTACATTTGAAACACAAGCCCAAGATTGGGATGTTACAATAATCCTTGTATCCTTCACTATTCCACAAATTTTGACCAAATAATTAAAATACATGAATTATTCAAAATGCTATAACTTTCACATCATAACTCCAAATGAAATAATTCTTTCACATAAATTCATCTAAAATCATACACTAGCCACTGTATAAAAATCATTTATTTTTAAGCAATTTGATTTTTGTGGTATTTCTATGTGTTTATCGGTATCTTTATTCTATAGATTCCGAAGCGATTGATATTGACCCGTACGCCACTGAGAGCGAGCAATTAATCTACCTGCATGGCAAGCATCATTTGAACTTTCTTTTGCGTCATATTTGATCCTAGTTTTGTTAAGATAGTGCAATGATAATTGCTTGCATGCTATTTTGATAATGTCGCTATTTTTGTGATGTGTAGTTTAGTTATCTCCTATTCATTAAGGTTATCCTTGAATTATTCTAGTACCATATGCTTAAGATAGGATGTGTGATTTATATTGTTCGAGTTTGCTTAGCCATGCAAGTCTAGAAACAGTTGTTTGATTGTCGGGAATAACTCGACAATTATGGGAAACATACATTTTCTTATTCTAGATCTTCGTATCTGTTTTATGAATTAAATTTTGTCATTTTAAAATGAGTTTTGGGTCTGTACAAGAGGTTGCTAGTGATGGTGCCTTCGTGCACGATATTGGGGTATGTGGTAGACTTGTCTAGACCAACAAGGACCGAACTTTGGTAACATCGTTGATTCAAGTAAAACTCGTGCTACCACACGCGGAATATGGGTACTGTACGGTTAAGTAGGGGGGAAGTTTTGTTGTGTTAAGTCCCAAGGTGGTGTAAGGGCATTTGTGTTCGATCATTTGTCTTTAGGAGCCGATGTAATTTTCTATAGTGTGTATGAGAGCACCAATTTTATCATTTAAATTGCATCAGTATTTCCAATATAACTTGTGAGCCGCTTAGCAAGTGCTATCCATCGCTTGTACTAAGTAAGGGAACATCTTGCAAGAGGACTTAACTCAATAAGATTTTCTTGCTAAAAACGATCGTATCTCGATTCTCCTCGGCCGGCATACCAAAGGAAGTGTGTCATTATCCGGAGGTTTACGGGCTAATCGAGTCGTGTGGGTAAAGTAGTACACCTCTACAGAGATAAATCTATTCGGATAGCCGTGTCCGCCGTTATGGATGATCACTTGAGTTCGGGAGTTACTATTGTTAGACTTTGACTTTAAATTGTGGGTAAACTTGGTACTCGACATGAATGGGATGTTTATGCATTTTTGTTTTATCAAAGTGGGCTGACACTTTGTTGTTTGTTTGATTCATTTTTCATTCAATTTATTATTAGATCACATGCTTTACTTCTACTTCAAATCTGATTTCAAAATGACAAATGAAATACTAGTATGTGTAGGTTGTAAATTGTTGCGTCTGTTCGCAAAACTAAGCCAATATGAGCCATCCTTTGAATGACCTTATGCATAACTAATTTTTTGTGTGTAAGACTTGCGAGTACCTTTGTACCCAGCCAGTTTGTCTACTAGCTTACAGGTGAGGAAGACATCGAGCCCGATGAGCTTGTCAGTATCGACTTAGGAGACACTGATGAGTAGTGCTATCATTTAACTCCCAGTCGGTTGTCGATGGGTTATGGGGCATACCATACTGGTCTTTTGGTTTATTTACTTGCTTCTGCTGCTACTTTATGATCTTATTTGAATTTGACCAGTCAGCCACTTGTAATAGTTGTAGATTTGGATTACTATGATGTATGTCTTTTGAACTATTAATGTATGAGTATTGTATGGATGTGATCAATGTTGTATGTGAGTTTGGGCATGTTGGTCGCTGATCTTGGGAGCCAACATGGTCGCATGCTCACTGTTTGTGGTTTCCAATTTAGCTCACTAAGTGTGGTGCTTGGACTGTTGGAGAACCGATTATCATGTAGTGCTCTCAGTGGAGCAGCACGTATGATCACCAGGCCTCTAGTATTCAGTTCGGCCTCTCGTTTAGATGGAGTTAAGTTGGAATCCATTTTCGGGAGACCCAGATTTATCTCCATAAGACTAGAGTTATCAAGTGGTCATAAGTCCTTCGACGACCACCCTCATGGTCGTAAGTGTCTTTCTACGATTACTTCATAGTCGTAAATTCTCCTACGACTACCTTATGGTCGTAAGTTTTTCAACGACCACCTTATGGTCGTAAATCCTTCTACGACCACCTTATGGTCGTAAGTCCTTCTACTGACTTTACGACCACCCTATAATCAGTAGATCTTGCAGGTAGGTAGGCCCAATTGATTAGGGAATCTAAGCAGTTAGTATAAACTGTTATTCTCTAGAATAATTGCACGCAATACACCTCTGTCTCTGACAATAACTGCCAGACGACGTGAAGGGGTTACTACTCCAACAATAACTACCATCAATGTGCTCATTATATGAAATGATGAGACGCCCCTTGGCCTGGAGAAACGGCTACCTCTTCGTACACTATATAAAGACTACAGTTATTTGACATAAGGGGGGAGGAGAGAGGAGAGACAATTGCATCCTGAAGCACAAGAAGCATTAGTCTTTCTCCCAATTGTAACCAGCATATTCAATATAGCCACACAAGATTAGGGTTATTATTCTCTCCAGAGAAGGTCCGAACCTGTATAAATTCCCTGTGTCATTCTCTGCGTAGTTTTTGTCTTGGAGACCCTATGAATCAAACAATCATATGTAATATCGGTTCTAAAACACCGACAATCTTGATCATACCACATGCAACCAACACATGAGAGTATGGCTTGTGGAGTAGCATGGGCTTGTTACACGTACACTAACAAGTGTTGTTACTCTCCTGTCTAAGGCCCACCTCGTGTGTGATGACGCCACTCGCTGTTCCAAGCCCACTACGGTTCCTAAGCAATACCTCGAACCGAAGCTCTATGGTGCTTATAAGGAAGCCTGAGTGCATTCAGACATTCTCACTCTTCTCGGCCATATACTCCATCATCTTGGTACGATAGAGTATATGTGCATTCAGCATATGCAATGTAGTAACACTTCGTCTTTCCCCGACAAAACCAAATCTACCACTAATCTATGTTTATTGTTGCTAACCTAACATGATTATCGAAGTGTCTAACAAATTACACGAGTAGAACGAACCCACCACAAAAGGACAAGTACACAGAGGCACACTAAACTGAGGGCAGAGTCTCCTCCCCTCTCCTCTCATCTCGTCTCCTCTCATCCCCTCTCTTCTTCTCTATCGGTGGTGCTCTACTTCCTTCTCCTCTTTCAGTCATGCGAGTGGATTCAGATAGGAGACAACAGACTATATCGGTCCTCAGTCATGATATCGTGGCGCGACTAGTGTTAGATGACTGCCAGGGTGACGTAGCTCAACGTCGTCCACTGGCCACGTGACTATGTCAATTAGCCTCAGTCACGCGATGAGCCTGCGAGTATGAACCGATTGGGCTCAAATCACTGGCCCACTACGCGATTGGCCCTAGATGCCCGGTGGGCCAGCGATCGAGAGTTATTTATGTAAGAAAAACAAAACGTCGATTATTTTTATAAAATGATTAAAAAAATGGTTTATGTAGAAATAAAATTCGTAAGCTAGCAGCATTCCTATTCCAGTCTGCCAGCACACTGCTGTACTGCACACTCGCACTCGATACTCTACCCCCGCACCAAGAAATCACGAAATCCCCACCGCCACCTCCTTTTTCTTGATCTCTCCGCTCTCCTCCCCAATCCAAGAACTCCGATCTTGCCAAGAACTCGAGATCTGCCTGCGGCCGCAGCCTCCCGGATCCCATGGCGTCGCCGGCGCCGGGGGCGAAGGAGGCAGGGGAGGGCACCGGCAAGGGGGAGTGGCTGATCTACGCGTTCGTGGCGCGGGGCACGGCGGTGCTGGCGGAGTACACCGAGTTCACCGGTAACTTCCCGGCCATCGCCTCTCAGTGCCTGCAGCGGCTCCCCGCCGGCTCCGCCAACCCCAGCGGCGCGCCGGCTCGGTTCAGCTACGCCTGCGACCGGCACACCTTCAACTTCCTCCTCCACCGCGGCTACGGTGAGGCACGATCAATCAATGCCGTGAGCAATTGCGTTTTGATCAGTGGTGTTCTAGTAGAAGTGAGGGTGCTATATGGGGCAAGAATTGTTCATTCAATAGCTTCTTAGCTGTGCTAAAAATGTTTAGTGGGAAAGTTTCAATCGTGAGCAATTGCGTTTTGATCAGTGTTGTTCTAGTAGAAGTGAGGGTGCTATATGGGGCAAGAATTGTTCATTCAATAGCTTCTTAGCTGTGCTAAAAATATTTAGTGGGAAAGTTTCAATCCTGATACCTCCAGCATCTAAATCAGTAAGGATAAACAATCCGAGTTCGTGTTTTGTAGCAATTGGATGGGAAGTTCACCCCGGGGTGTTTTAATTCTTTTGTTGATCCAATCTTTATGACGGCAGACATGTCGCACTGAAACAAAATTAGATGAGAAGAAAGAGAGACCATTTCAGGAGACCGTCTGTAAATTAAACAAATTTAGAATCCAACGTTACCATGTTCCACAAGAAGGAAAAAGAACCCAATGTTACCGCATATCGAGCTATAGATGTGGGATGATCACATTTGGAGAACCAAAAATTGGAAAAGGACGCAAAAGAAAAATAACAGCACCAATCAGCAAATAACTCCTACAAACAATAGGACTGTGGATACGTGCTTGTGATCCCAGGAGGGACTGATAAGTTATAGATTTGAATGTAGAGAAGGCAAGTTGCTTTCAATTGCAGGATGCACGAAGCAGGCATAATGGGGCAGTAATACGAGGAACTCCAACTTACACTACATACAAACTAAACCACTGTCCACAATACTAACCATGCTGTTGAAATAGTGCTCTTTGTTACCAGTTACCACCTTGGTGATGTCCTGCTCCTTCCCTGACGATGGCAATCTCATGGATGTGAGGACACATTTCTGTTCCTACATTAAGAAAGAAAACCTCATCATCCTGTAGCTACAAAAGCTTAACAAAAATGTCGATTATCAACCACACAGTGTCCATAGTCACGTGTGAAGTGTGAACTCTATCCATCCTATACTATGTATTGTTATGTCTGTCGGAAACCTGGAGGTCTGATTAGAAATTTTTACTTGATAAAGATAATAATTATCTATAGTCATGGTGACATCTTTGCTCTTTGCATATTTTGTAGCTTATTGTGTAGTTGCAAAGGAATCCGTTCCAAAGAATGTCTCGGTGGCCTTTCTAGAAAGGCTGAAAGATGACTTCACGAAGAGATATGGAGGTGGTAAAGCAGATACAGCTCTTGCAAAAAGTCTAAATAAAGAATACGGGTATGTCTGTTGATAAGTGCTGCAGACAATTGTACAGAATGTTTTATCCTTCTGGATTAATTTTTTTCTAAACTGAAAATTGAGCTTTTTCACTGCAGACCAGTTATAAAGCAGCACATGCAATATGTTCTTGATCATTCAGATGAAATAGAGAAAACTTTAAAAGTGCAAGCCCAAGTTTCCGAAGTTAAAAATATCATGTTAGACAACATAGAGAAGGTATACTTCCCCTCAACTTTTTCACTGCCATTTTGTTGTTTATACTTACATTTTATGCTGCAAGCATGCATGATTGATGTGTGCTATCCCGTCTCATGGACACAAATATATGTTGTGTAGTATTGGACACAAATATATTTTTATACATTTTAGATTGCTGAGCAGTATTAGAGTGTCATATTAATATACAAGATAATTTCATAAGCACATGTAGAATAAGCATTAAGCAAAGTCAAACCTTTCATACAAATGTACTGCATGCATGCAAGTGTAAATTTAGTTGAGCCAGGTTTGGTCCACAGTTTCTTGTTGTTTTCTCTCCATTTTCTCTAGTTTCTTAAATTGCACAGGTAGCTGCCCACAGCCCACCTGCCCGAGTATGTTAGTGGGTTTTCTCTAAAAACAATTCATGTTAGTGGGTCAATGGATTATATTTGCATGCTTTCTCAAGAACAAATTTAAGCATTCATGTTCACTTGTTAAGTTTCTACAAGTTACAGGTAATTGTGCACACTTGTACATAATTTATAAGTCATATTATTTAATGCTAGTAGTATTAAAAGTGTACAAATCAACACACAACAGTATGATAGTCATGCTTACTTTAGTTTATTGCATTAGAGTTGGCATGTAGACATCAGGATAGCAAGGTGCCATCTCCCAAGGATGCTATTTGTCCTTTATAAGTAACAGTGAGGTATAGCAAGGTGCCATCTCCCAATGGTGCTATTTGTCCTTTATAAATGTTACGGTCATTTGCACAAGTCGAGTGCTTTACATGAGAATATTATGTCCTATGACTGCAAGACTTAATAATTGATCTAACAAAGGGGAAAAAACAGTGAGGGATTGTCCCACAGTTTTACCCATTTGTGGAATTCTTACAACACTTCGTCAGTTTTTACACTGATGGCTTGAATTGAGCCATATTATAGTTTCTTCACTTCTTGTGGTATTTTCAGACTTTGGGTCGTGGTGAAAAGTTGAGTGAACTTCAGGACAAGACTTCCGATCTACATAGTCAGGTACTTGTTACCAGACAATCTGTTCTGTGTGCTGCTTGGCCAGTTGGCCATGATATACATAATCTTCAAAGTGCATGTCATTTATCATTTATGTAATTTAGGCTCAGGAGTTCAAGAAACAGGGGGTGAAAATTCGTAGGAAGACATGGTTGCAGAACATGAAAATTAAATTGGTGGTTCTTGGAATCCTTTTGCTTCTTGTAATAATTGTTTGGGTGTCTGTTTGTCAAGGCTTCGACTGCACCAAGCATTGAAAGATAGCACCAATGGTATATCACTGCTATATACTAGCTTGAGTCAAGACGAACGTGAATTTGTGTTGGTGAAATCAAGCGTACCTACATATGGTTGACTCTTTGGCTTGATTCCTCTGCACATTTATCGTGATACAAATGTAAAGATGAGTTGGTCTTTTAGTGCTCTTAAGGTGTATTCGGACTGTATGGCCAACATGATATGAAGTAATGGTATGGTTCCTTATGTATTAATTGAATTTGCTCCAGTCTAGCCTGAAATGTGAACTTCTCCTTTTTGTTTCCTTTTTTATTACGGAAATAGGGTATTACAATTTCTACGACTGCTTTTTTAAAAACAGCTTCGAAAAATAAGCGGTTCCCGTGACATCTCTCTCTCTCTCTCTCTCTGCGGCATTATCGGCCATTGCTACCAGATTGTCAATCATTACCTTTTTGAAGTTGCTAGCTTTCTTAAACCTACTGAGTGTTACAACATTAAGAAGACGAGTAAGTCGCACTTTGCATTACGTAATTATACCTCCTTTGCATAAAACACCATGTTTTTTTTGGGCGCAATTACGCCTAGGACATCACATCGTACGTCCCGATTGTAACTTTTTTTTTCTTCACGAGTGCAACATTTTTTTCCACCAGTGCAAATAAAAAAAGAAGATATCAGAACAAAACGAGGAAACATCTGGAGAAATGTGTGTAATATTTGTTTTCAACGGTCGTAACATTTTTTTTCACCGTCGCAACATCTCACAAAACCAAATGCAACATCTCATGCAACACAGAAACGCAACACATTGCAACACCTAGGAAAATATGGAGAAGGTTCGCGCCTAGCTCCCTCCTCCTAACTTCGCCGTCACCCACACAGTTCTCTATTGTGGGTCGGCGTGGTCCGGGAAGGCGAATCCAGCAGCGGCGTGACCGAAAACTACCGGATCCAACGTCGGTGTGGCCAGGGATGGTGAGATGCGATGCCACCAGTGCTGGGGGTGGTGGGAGGCGGAAGGGGAGCAACTGGCGTCGGCGACCACATGGGAGGGAGGCGACAAGGCGGCAGGTGGAGGAGGAGGCGGCGATGTTCATGGGGTAGAGGCGGGAGAAGGCGACCGGGCGGGAGGGAGGCGACAGGGCGGAGGGGGAGGCGGGTAGAGCTGGCGGCTGGGGGAGGCAGAGGAGAGCAGCCGGCGTCAGCGACCGGGCAGGAGGGGTGGTGTGTGAGAGATGAGCACCTCACAAGGCCAAGAAACGAGTGAACCGGGAGAGGAAAAGCAGTGGGGAGAAGGGGAACGGGGGAGAGTAAGGATAAAAATGAGTGGTAAGCATGAAGAGCGGTGGCGGTGGGCTCGAGAAATGAAACGTTCGATGCATCCGGACGCACAGAACGTAATACCGCTTAATCTTACAACCCGTTCCGTTGCGCTTTGCACCAGGCGTCTGTTCAAATCCGACCCGCCAAGTTGACAGCCCGGACCCATCTGCTGGCACCACGCAAGCCATGACATGTCCGTCCAAGCTGGCCCATGGGGAGCGATATATCATTTTTTTCTTCACGTCCTAACAGAACGATTAGAAGAAAAAAAAAACAGAAATAATTGCTTCCTGTTACGAAACCAATTATGGGCAAAAGACTAAACTGCCTCTAGAGGGTTTTCACCCCTTTAGGCTATAAATATGAAGACCCTCCATGTACAAGAAGGATATAGATGAATAAATATACTGGTTCTCCTCTACACCGTCTCTCAATTGTGTGGCTGTTCATCAAATTCTACTGATGATTGTTCTGGAGATTCTACCAACAGATTCTGTTATTTGACACGTTATCAACACGAATGCTCTTCAATGATTGGTATGATTACTCCTAATCTCTTTGCCACCGCCACGAGCCGTCTTTGCCCTGCACCTCCACGTGTAGAGCCCGTACGTGCGTTGTCCTCGGATGGTCGCGTCGCCTCAGCCTCCTGCTACGCGGCACCCAACGCACATTGCCTCGCCAACACACCCGACACATGTCGCGCGCGCATGCTGATGTGGCACCAAACAATATTGTTACTGATTTGGCCAAGAGTAGGCCAGGTGCAAGCAGAGCCAGAAGAGAGCAAGGTCCACAACCAGTTCCTGATGGTTTACGACCAGTTCCTAGGGGTCCACGACCAGATCCACAAGGTACACGACCAGCTCAGGAAGGTCTATGACTAGTTCAGAAGGGTCTAGGACCGGCTCAGCAAGGTCTACGACCAGCTCAGCTAGGTATACGACCAGATTCACGAGGTCTACGATCAGTTCCATTGGATCTACGATCAGTCCTCGATGGAAGGAGCACTCGTCAAGAGCAGTACTCGAGTCAGGAACAGTACTTGACGAGAACAGTATTCAGCGGAAAGAGTACTCGCTGGGAATAGTACTCGACGGGAACAATACTCGGTGGCAACAGTACTCGGCGTCAACAGTACTTGGTGGGAGCAATCTACGACCAGGACTAGGAGGCCCACAACCACGACTAGGTGGTTCACGACCATGACCAAGTGGTTTATGACCACGACTAGTTGGTTCACGACCATGACCAGATGGTTTACGATCACCCCCAGTTGGTCTACGACCACGACCAGGTGGTCTACGACCAAGTCCAGATGGTCCACGTCCATGTCTCCAACCAAGTGATCCAAAACCAATATGGCAAGTAAAAAAGATGAAAAGATCGAAAGCCAGAGATGGGCCAGGAACAGAAGAACATACGGCTTCGCCGATCAGATACATCCGGATTGGTTCCATACCAATTCAAATTAGTTTATTAGGAAAGTAAGAGTCCGTTTTGGATGTTCAGTTTGTTTCTTAGGGATAGAGTCCAGGTAGAACACGTTTTTAGTTTGTTTCGGCCTCTTTGGCCATGAGTTTGAGTTTGATCCGACTTTAGGCTGTGTTTGTATTTTTGGTCGCACCCTTAGGTGTCAATATAAGGCCTGGGTATAGCCCATTGTAAAGGGAGTCGAAAGTTATGTTATGAATTAAGAAATAGATACCAGAAAATCACCATGATTTTGGTAGCAAGATTATCGTGTTCTTGAGATTTCCTCGAGGAATTGCTCTTTGGTGTGTTGAATCCAATTGAGGTGTTGGATTTTATTCGTTGGAACTTTGATTCTACTACCCTTTGTTCATGTGTTGTGGTGTGCGTGGGAGAAGGATTATCAAGGACGCCTTGTTGTTCTTGTGTTGCGCAAGGGCTAGGAGGCTACGATCAAGGTGTACCATGAAAGATCAGGGCCAAACAACGCGACGCGATCCCGCTAGCTTGCTAGTTGGATCCGCATCAGGTGGTATCAGAGCACCAAGTAGTTCACGGTGCTGAAACTTGCGACTTGGATCATCGAGATTTTTTTCGTTGATTCATCAGCTGTGGCGTCATCGGATCAGGAGCTGCAGAAGTTGATACCAAGCATATGATACCACGCATCAGGTGGTATCAGAGCGCCAAGTTGATCACAATACGCGCTGAATTTTTTTTGTGGATCGTCAAGAAGGGATGATGGCGGAAGACATGAAGACAGATTACTCTCTAGGGTTCGATCTGAACTCATGTGAGAGAAATCCATTGCAAGAGATTTGGTCATCTCAATTCTACGAAAGATGTCAAGTAGGAGCTACGACAAGCGCAGTTATGGTGGATAAGTTTGCTGCCATGAACTTGGCAAGTCAAAACTTCGTCGACCAATTAAAGCTCCAATTGGTACTGCACCAAGAACTGTACAAGATTTGATGAGGACATCACTCTTTCGGATACACGCACTACGCAAAATCCTCCAGATCTGGTTGCTAAACTATAAGGTCCTATGACAAGAGCTTGTGCACGTCACTTAAATGATGAGGTGAGCTCGTTTCTAGGTGCTAACGATTTATCTATGCAGAATGGTATACTACCTAATAGTTGTGATCTTTTGTACTTAGGAATAATGGGGAGGATCCATCAAGTCCTGGTCATCTGCGCTGATTGCGCCCAAGAAAAGGAAGTCCCTTTGATTGCGCCGAGAAACGATTTTTGGATTGCAGAAGGAGGTCTACGGCCAGTTCTCTGTGATTTACGACCAGATCTACAAGCTCCATGACCAGGTGTACCCGCTCTACGACCACGTTGGGAGTTAGTCAGAGTCGTTGAAATAAGGTGTTGCGTCACCGTTTTGGGCCTAATAGGGCTTTGTAAGCGTGTCGAGGTCAAAGATTCAATGGCAAGATCAATATCTAGTGATCAAACATCGCATCAAGGTACGATTCATGTTGTGTGGTCTTGTAGATTTGGTGGTGTGTGACGTGCTTCCTACCCATATGCACGTATGCTCGTTGCTTCTTGAAAAGCCATGGACTGATCGGAGGAAGTGGCAAAAGGATTATTCTGATCCTTACACTAGTTCTTCGGAAAGGTTGTGTACCTTTATTCAGCGAGGACGACGTCATTATGTTGAGTCATACACTTCCGAACAGTATTTGACTGATCGTCAAGGAAGAGATTGTGCACAAGCTGCTATTGAGAAGAACAAAATTGTTGCCACTACTAATGGTGGTTCAGCCACGACCAAAGAAGAGGTGAAGCTACTGGGCGAGGGTACTAAATTTTTTCTACCCCCGACCATACGAAGGAGGATGATGCACCGTCTAGTGGGCTAAACATCCAAGCCAAGAAGTTGCAAGGCGACGGCGTCGACAAGGTGGCAACAGGGCAGCGTTGGAGCTTGTTCCAAACTCAATACGAAGTCAAAGGCACGGTGTGCAAGCTGATCATCGACGGTGAAAGTTTCACCAATATGATTAGCAAAGATTTGGTGTACGCATTGGGGCTGTCCATATGGAGGCATTCTGAACCTCATTATGTGGGCTGGTTGAACAAGGCGAAAAGCTAAAAATAACACACAAGGTACATGTGCCGTTTTCAGTTGGCGAGTATGTTGATCATGTCAACTGCGATGTTTTGCCATTGGAAGTCTGTGGCTTGCTGTTGGGAAGGCTGTGGCAGTATGATCGTGACGTCACACATGCCAGGAGAATCAACACTTACACTTTCAAGCATGAAGGCAAACATCATGTGCTAAAACCAATGGCGGACAATACAATCAAATCTGAAATCGAGCTCACTGTTGAGGAGAAAAATGCTTTGAAGATTATCCGAAATCGAAGACGATTTCGCTTGAAGGGGGATGGGATGATGTGGCACCAAACAACATTGTTACTGATTTGGCCAAGAGTGGGCAAGGTGCAAGCATAGCCAGATGAGAGCAAGGTCCACGACCAGTTCCTGATGGTTTATGACTAGTTCCTGAGGGTCCACGGCCAGATCCACAAGGTATACGACCAGCTTAGGAAGGTCTACGATCAGTTCAAGAGGGTCTACGTTCCACTGGATCTACGACCAGTCCTCGGTGGAAGGAGCACTCGTCGGGAATAGTACTCGACGGGAACAGTATTCAGCGGAAGGAGTACTCGCTGGGAACAGTGCTCGACGGGAACAGTACTTGGTGGGAGGGGTGCTCGACGGCAACAGTACTTGACGCCAACAGTACTTGGTGGGAGCAATCTACGACCAAGACTAGGAGGCCCACGACCACGACTAGGTGGTTCACGACCACGATCAAGTGGTTTACGACCACAACCAGTTGGTTTATGACCATGACCAGGTGGCTTACGACCACCCCAGTTGGTCTACGACCACGACTAGGTGGTCTACGACCAAGTCCAGATGGTCCACGCCCGTAACATCCCAATTTTCTAAGACTTAAAAATCTTTTGATTAGTTAGTAGGGAGAAATTCATCATTTGGTTTTTATTTGAATTTAATCCAAAATCTTAATCTGGACTTTTAGTACTAAAACAATTTAATGTGAATAATCCCAACATGAACTATTATCAAAACTATTTTTTTTTTTGGGTTCTATGTGCTCAGATATATTTTCTAGAATTTTTTAGAATTTTCCTGAGTCCATTTGCTACTTTCTATTGCTTATTTGAATTCCCAATATTTTATAAAATAGAAAAAAGCTAATTAAAATCTCAGTTAATTCCTTGGGCCGAAACCCAATCCTATTCTCTTGCTGGCCTAGTTTCCTTCTCGCGTGCGCAGCCTTGCCGGCTCTATCGTCTGTCGCCGTCCGATCGAGGTTGGACGCTCGGATCAGGATCGCCGAACGCGCCGCGCCCTTGTTCCTCTGTCAGGTGGACCCCACCACTTCATCGTCTCCAACTCGTCTTCCTCGCAAAGTCCAAAGCCCGCGTCTGCCAATGCTGATCTTCGAGCCTAGTTCGACAACTGGACCTTTCCAACTAAACTCCTTCTAGAAAACGCGTAGGATCTTCTCTCTTATCTCCCGCATCCAAATCCGGCCGAATCTCTTGCTGAATCGGTCTCTATCTCCTAAAACCCCGGACTCGATTTCGTGTTCATCTCGGACTCGATTTGAGGATTCCTTATCCCGTGCCGCCCGAGCCCCTATAAATAGTCCCCGAGGATCACCTCTGCACCTCGTCCTGAAATCCTAAGCCACCACCCTCCAAGAAACCAAGAGCCGCCACATTTGCAAATCTCGAGTTTTATTGCTGCTACCATTTTTCTTCAATTCCAGTTGCCGTCGTCGTAGCCCTGTGGTCGTGTTCTGCGTCGTTGGGACCGCCGTCACCGTAACTTCCTCTAGAACCCTTCCGCATCGTCGGATCGTTGCCGGAGCCTTCGTTCGACAAAACCAGATTCATCTCCGTCGCTTCGACCTCGCCGCCAACTATCTCCGTCCACCTTGACCACCCAGAGGTATACCCAAAGGCTTGCAATAGCCGTAGCTATCCGCCAGTACCACTCACCACCCGCCGCCGGTGAAGCGCCACTGTTCGACATTGTCAGTCTGATCCGAGCCCTCGCCATCAGTTGTCGTTCAAGTACTGTTTGTTTGAGTACTGCTCATTTGAGTACTGTTTGCTTCGGGTGCTACTCGTCTCTTCCGACCGTTGTAGTCATAGATTGTTTCCGACTGCTGTGGTCGTAAACTCTTCCGACTTCTGTAGTCGTGGATCGCTTTCGACTGCCGTAGTCGTAGCCGATTCGACTATGTGGTCATAGCCGCTGTTAATTATGTGTGGTCGTAGCCACTACTGAAGATTGCCTTGGTCGAAGATTGCCGTGGTCGTAGCAGTTTTAAATCCAAACTTTCGAGAACCATATCTTCTTCATCTGAACTCCGTTTGAGCCTATTCAAATTCGTAAATTCATCTAAATTTGAGATCTATTTATCTGATATTATTATTTAATTTTTGGAGTTTGTTTTGCCTCTGTTATTTATTTGTTTTGTTATTTGCTTTGTTTGCTAGTAGACGTTGATACTTTGAAAGGTTTTGGAGAAGAAGGAGTGCCTCAAGACCAAGACCAGTACCTAGATCTATAACAAGGCAAGTCATACCTTTTATCATATTGAATCCTAGTTTTCAAAATTATGTTGTTTGAAATTATTGCATTTAATTTAAGTAATTATTTAAATGCTTTTGGGTGTAGTTACCAGTCCAATTTGTTATATCCACCTTGTCGATTGTTATGCCATGATCTTTTGTCACCCTAGATTGGTTCATTACTAGTTGGTAATACTATAGCGCCAATGTGGGTTGGTTAGATACGAGTAGATTGCTTAGCCATGCTACGAGTCATCATCTCATGTGAGTTGTAATTATAAACCTGACTAAGTGATAAAACTGTTTGTACTGTGTACTATTACTCGTTGATAGCATATGTTGCATTTAACCAATAGGGTGGGAAAAAGATTTGGACCGAGACATGTGGCTCTGTGTGATTTTATGGTGGATCTGTGTTGGATGGATACGATAATCTATGTGGCATAGTTAGAAATTAGAAGTCTTGTCTTAGTCAATTAAGGACTTAACTTTGTGCGCCATTGAACTGAGCCTTACTGTATAACCACATGCCTGATGGGATAGGCCTAACTTAGTAAGTTATGGATTCTTGACATTGACTACTCAGGTAGTAGGTTAGGCTGTGTTGGAATGGGTGGAGGTGTGTACTACCAGGTAGTAGCATCGTAGGACGGTTCGCCGCTTCCCTGTCCAACGGTGTGTGTCGTACCAATCACTGTGTATAGGTTGGTATGGCGAAAAAGCACATCGAGAGTGCAATGTTTGAGATGAAGTTTCAAAATTTTTTTATTATGATTAGCAATAGCTACACTGATTGTATCGTGTGGGTAAAGCGTACAACCTCTGCAGAGTGTTAATCAATCTATTCGAATAATCGCATCCGCGGTCATGGACATGCTTGGGGATTTCACACGAGGGGTAGATTTTCATAAAACCTTGGGAAGGGACAGCTGTGTGATATAAGTCATATGACTGTGTGAATTAAACTAATTAGCTTTGTGTCCTTTGTGAAAACAAACTGTTAAATTATTATTATTTATTTGTTTTAAGTTGCATTTCAATCTACTATTTGTATTCAATTGCAAATGTTGTATTTCTGCAAAAGAACCACAGAAGTCATTTCCTTTGGAATAAGCCTGCATCTATAAATTGCATTCTATGGTATGTCTTGCGAGTACGGTTGTGTACTCATGCTTGCTGCAAACAAATCTACAGAAGAGGAGGAGTCATTGCCTGCTTTCGAGGAGGAGTTCGTTGAAGGTGCTGATCGTTAAGTCATTGATCCTAGTCGATTGCCTGTGGTGAATTGATGGGATTTCGTTGGAGTTTATATTGTTCCGCTTCTGATTTCTTTGTTGTTAGCCCTGTGTGGCTTAATAAGTGTAAACTCGACCATAAGGTCATAACTATTATTTGTTATTCAAACTATTTGGTTATGCTATTAATCGTTTATGTGGATCGATATTCATCTATGTTGCCACTGTGTGCACTAACGTGATACTGGACTAGTGCAGAATACACAGAGGGTCCAGAATTGCATTTTTGGGTCCCGACAGAGGTGGTATCAGAGCCATACTGACTGTAGGTCTTGACCTTAGTTAGATCGGCCGTCTTAGAGTGTCTAAATTATTTTCTAAAGCAAAATTAATTTGCAAGAATAACTAATTGCTTAACTCCTCTCAAGTCTCTCTTGACTCAACTATTGCTGAAATTTCTCCTCTCCCCACTGTTTTTAAGTTGTTCTTACCCTTTCGTCTATCTCAATAGATGCCTCTTCTTCAGAGCTACGGTGAGCGCAAAGGAGGATTTGCTGTTGAACTTTGGATGCTACTATAAGTGCTTGGAGGCTTTGACCGCCTGTTGTAATGTGGAAGCAACTGGATCGTGAACGGTCAAGACCGTGGAGTGCTTTGCCGCTTTACGATCTACGCCAGAAGGGATACTAAGGCAAGCCAGCCTTTGATCATCTCTGTCCGAAAGACCACGTGGATCGAGGGAATACAGGAGTCATCACGCATTGCTATGCTAAGGATCTATAATATCTATGTGCGTGAGCTGAAGGACACCATCTTCCGCTATCATCCCAGAGCTGCCATTATGGATCTACCTACATGTTACCCGTCCACGGAGGGAGAAGGCAACACAATAGTGGTGCATCTTGCTCAGTACGCCGCCGCCCAGGAGGAGTCACTAGAGCTGATGGCCACCGATTTGGAGTGCGCCTACGAGACCTTGCAGAGGTCGGAAGAAAGGATTGCCACACTAGAAGCAGCCCTCTACGACCAACACGATCATGAGGAAGATGAAGAAGAGGAAGATCCAGAAGAAGGCCTTGAAGTTTAAGAAGAAGCCGTAGAGCCAGGGGAGCTAGCTGAGGCCACAGAGCCAGAGGAGCCAGCTGCACCAGCGATGCTCATTCCTGCTGCACCAATTCCAGGGCACCAGGATTAGTTTGCCAAGATGCCGACTCACTTCCAAGTCTACAGCAGGCGGGAGCAACACCGTGGCTGTGGAGGCTACCTTAGCAACTGAGTTCGCTAGAGTTTAAGTTTAAGTTTAGGCTTAGCCAGTTCCAGTTTAGAAGTGTCGCCCTTTAGACGGTAGTTTGTGTGCTTAAGTCGTTGGTTTCTTTTGTGTGCAAGTATGAACTGCAAAGGCCTTTGGGCATTTGTTATAGCAATGCTAAGACCCTATTAATAAAGGTATTTCAGTTGGTTTTTCTTGAACCTGTGTTGTTGGGTTTAACCTACCCCTGCTTAGTTCTTAACTCACCTTGTGCTTGCTACCTTATCTAACCCATGAAGTTTCACCAGATGGTTCAGACTCAGCATACCACTGCTAGTGGTTTAGGAGCCAATGGTTTAGAAGACAACGAGCAAACCCCCGTAGGAACAGTTCCGCCACAAGCACCCCCGCTCGATCTACAGAATTTTGAAGCTTTTATGGCGGCCCAGATCCAGCTGATGTACTCAATGATGAATCAGATGCAAGCTATGAGCAATCAGAACAACAACATCAACAATCACAACAATGGAGCACCAGCCGCTCACGGTCACCATGGACCATCTAAGCTTCCTGAGTTCATGAGAACACGCCCACCCACTTTCTCTGGAAATGTCTCACCAATTGAGGCCGACGATTGGCTTCGTGTAATTGAGAGGAAGCTGCTGATCACCCAATGCAGCGACCACAAGAAGGTTCTTTATGCCACTCACCAGATGGAAGGCATCGCTGCTGAATGGTGGGAGAACTTCTGCGCAGTGAATGAGATGCCGCAAAACATTACTTGGGAAGAGTTTTCTACCTGTGACGGAAGGGATAATAGACCTAAAGAAGGATGAGTTCCGCGCTCTCAAGCAAGGAGCTATGTCAGTGACTGACTATCTTAACAAGTTTTCTCAGCTAGCTCGCTAGGCTACAGAGGATGTCACCACTGACAAGGCTCGCCAGAGTCGCTTTCTGAAGGGATTGAATACGGTATTGCAAGTCAGTCTAATTGCCCATACTGTCCTAGATTTTCAAGAGCTAGTCAATAAGGCTTTAGTTCTTGAAGACAGATGCAAAGAACTGGAGGATAACTGCAAACGCAGGATGGCCCAACAAGGAAGCCACCAGTCACAGCAGAAGGCAAGAATAATTCCGCAGTAGTTCAGTTGTGTTCTGCCACAGAATTCTTTCAGGATGCCTGCACCAACTTCAGCACCCCGTCCAGCTACTTAGAACTTTCGCAGTCCTGCACCAGTCAACCCCAATCCAGGGAATAACAGGCAGCATGATCCAAGTGTGTGTTATTGTTTCCATTAGCCAGGGCACTTCGCCAACCAATGTTCGCAGAAGGGAATCATCAATCTAGTATGCTTCAACCTCGAAGCTACACCCGCCAAGACACCAGCACAAAGCAACCAGCAAGGAGCTTCTTAAGCTACCGGTCAATCTGGAGGAGCACCACAGTCTGTGGTTAGAGGCCGTGTCAACCACGTCACTCTTGAAGGAGCCCATGAAGCACCTGACGTCGTACTGGGTAAGTTTCTAGTTAACTCAGTACCTGCATCAATTTTGTTTGATTCTGGAGCTTCGCATTCATTTGTATCTGGAGTTTTTGCAACTAAGAATAACTTAGAAGTTATGCATCTTAAGCATACTCTATTAGTCCAGTCGCTTGGAACAGAGCTAAGTTCTAAAGTGGGATGTTTAGGAGCTAAGTTACTCATAGCTGGAGTCGAGTTTCTAACCAACCTCATCGTTCTAGACACCTAGAGCTTAGATGTCATTCTTGGCATAGATTGGTTATTCAAGCACAAAGCTGTGCTAGATTGTGGCCGAAGATCCGTAACGATCGACCCAATGGAAAGAAAGTGGAATTCCTAGCCACCTCTATCCGTGATGGACACCTGCTAGTCAACAGCCTAAAGACCATTTCTTTGGAAGATGTACCAATTGTCAGAGAATATCCAGATGTGTTTCCAGAAGAATTACTAGGAATGCCACCAGACCATGACATCAAGTTTGTCATCGATCTCGTGCCATGAACAACACCAATCTCTAAGAGACCTTATCGGATGCCAGCCGACGAGTTAGTGGATATGAAGAAGCAAATTGAAGAACTTCTTGAGAAAGATTTTGTAAGACCTAGTTCGTCGCCATGGGGAGTGCCAGTTTTGTTTGTCAAAAAGAAAGATGGGAGTATGAGGATGTGTATCGATTACCATTCTCTCAATGAAGTCACCATCAAGAATAAGTATCCACTTCCCCGAATTGATGATTTGTTTGACCAGATGAAAAGAGCCAGAGCGTTCTCAAAGAACAACATGCGATCAGGTTACCATCAGTTGAAGATTTGTCCGAAGGATATCCCGAAGACCGCTTTCTCAATGCAGTACGAACATTATTAGTTCTTAGTCATGTCCTTTGGTCTGACTAACGCCCTTTCATACTTCATGAATATGATGAATAAAGTATTCATAGAATATCTGGACAAATTTGTAGTTGTGTTCATCGATGATATTTTGGTTTACTCCAAGTCGGAGGAAGAACACGCCAAACACCTAAGGTTAGTCCTAGAGAAACTCAGAGAGTATCAGTTGTATGCTAAGTTTAGTAAGGTGATTTTTGGAAGAAGGAAGTTGATTTCCTTGGTCATGTGATGACAGCCGAGGGAGTAGCAGTTGACCCTGGTAAAGTCAAGGCAGTGTTACATTGGAAACAGCCCAAGACAGTAACTCAGGTTCGCAGTTTCTTAGAAATGGCATGTTATTATCGCCGTTTCATCGAAGGATTCTCAACGATTGCTAAGCCTCTTACGCAGTTGTTGAAGAATGAGAAAAAGTTCACTTGGACCCCAACTTATGAAGAAAATTTTCAGGAGTTGAAGAGGTTTTTGACATCAGCCCCCTTGCTCATTCTGCCAGATATTCAGAAAGATTTTGATATCTATTGTGATGCTTCGCGTCAAGGATTGGGATGCATCCTAATGCAAGAAGGAAGAGCCGTCGCTTATGCGTCAAGACAATTAAGACCTTATGTGGAGAATTACCCTACCAATGATCTGGAACTAGTTGCCGTAGTGCGCGCTTTAAAGATTTGGCATCATTATCTCATCGGTAATCGCTGTGAAGTTTACACCGATCATAAAAGTCTGAAGTATATCAGATGGTTAGAATTGATAAATAATTATAACCTTGGAATCCACTACCATCTTGGAAAAGCCAATGTCATTGCAAATGCTCTGAGCCATAAAAGCTACTGCAATACTTTGGAAGTGAAAGAGTTTTGTCCAGAACTTCACAAAGAATTCCAGAAGCTGAAATTGGAATTTGTGTCAAAAGGATTTGTGGCCAGTCTAGAAGTACAGTCTACCCTGGAAAAACAGATTCGTGAAGCGCAACCAAAGGATCTCGTAATTTCAGACATCAAGCTCAAAATGGCAGAAGGGAAATTAAAGATTTCACCAAGGATGATCAGGGTATACTTTGGATAAATAGACGTATTTGTGTGCCAAATGTGGATGGTTTAAGACAACTAATCTTAAAGGAAGCTCATGACTCAAAGTATTTAATTCACCTTGGAAGTACTCAAATGTACCAGGATTTTAAGAATAAATTTTGATGACCTAACTTGAAGCGAGAGGTCGCAGAGTTCGTACCCTTGTGCGACGTATGTCAGAAGGTAAAGGTAGAACATCAGAGACCAGCAGGTTTGTTACAACCGCTAAAGGTTCCAGAGTGGAAGTGGGAAGAGATCAAAATGGATTTCATTACCAGTTTGCCCAGGACTCAATCGGGTTACGATTCGATTTGGGTAATAGTTGACCGCTTGACGAAGGTTGCCCATTTCCTGCCCGTCAAAACCACTTAGTCAGGAGATCGTTTTGCAGAACTGTATATGTCAAGAATTATTAGTTGCATGGTGTGCCCAAGAAGGTAGTGCCAAATCAAGGATCTTCATTCACCTCGCATTTTTGGCAAAGTTTGCATGAAGCATTGGGAACCCATCTGAATTTCAATACTGCTACCAGTTGGGATAAAAGTTTGCCATATGCAGAATTCTCGTACAACAACAGTTACCAAACGAGTATGCAAATGTCACCGTTTGAAGTGTCGTATGGTCATGCCGGCAGAACCCCTCTGAATTGGTCAGAAACGGCTAAACGTTTAGTTTTCGGACCAAATATTATTCAAGAAGTAGAAGAACAAGTGGCCATGATCAGAGAAAGATTGAAGATAGCTCAGTCCAAGCAGAAAAGTTATGCGGACAACCGTCGTTGAGATCTTAGCTTTCAACCTGAGGATTTTGTGTATCTTCGAGAAACCCCACTTACAGGTGTAAAGAGATTTCATGGCAAAGGGAAGCTTGCCCCGAGATATGTTGGTCCGTTCAAAATTTTGGAACGCCGTGGAGAAGTTGCCCATCAGTTGGAGCTGCCGTAGTCGTTAGCAGAAGTACATGATGTCTTTCAAGTCTCGTAGCTGAAAAAGTGTCTTCGTGTACCAGAAGAACAAGCCCTTTTGGATTGAATTGAGTTGAAAGAGGATCTCACTTACAAGGAGCAGCCAATCAAGATTTTGGATGTCGTGGAGCGTCATACCAGAAGCAAGACCGTTCGTTTTTGCAAGGTTCAGTGAAGCAACCACTCAGAAGGAGAAGCAACGTGGGAGCGTGAAGAGGAGCTGAAAGCCGAGTTTCCTAGCCTTTTCTCTAGCTAGCCTGAATCTCGGGATCGAGATTCCTTTAAGGGAGGAGGTTTGTAACATCCCAATTTTCCGAGTCTTAAATTTTTTTGATTAGTTAGTAGGGAGAAATTCACCATTTGGTTTTTATTTGAATTTAGTCCAAAAGCTTAATATGGACTTTTAGTACCAAAATAATTTAATATGAATAATCCCGACATGAACTATTGTCAAAACTATTTTATTTTGGTTCTATGTGCTCAGATATATTTTCTAGAATTTTTCTGAGTCCATTTGCTACTTTCTATTGCTTATTTGAATTCCCAATATTTTATAAAATAGAAAAAGCTAATTAAAATCTCACTTAATTCCTTGGGCCGAAACCCAATCCTATTCTCTTGCTGGCCTAGTTTCCTTCTCGCGTGCGCAGCCCTGCCGGCCCTATCGTCCGTCACCGTCCGATCGAGGTTGGACGCTCGGATCAGGATCGCCGAACGCGCCGCACCCTTGTTCCTCTGTCAGGTGGACCCCACCACTTCATCGTCTCCAAGTCGTCTTCCTCGCAGAGTGCAAAGCCCGCGTCTGCCAATGCTGATCTTCAAGCTTCGTTCGACAACTGGACCTTTCCAACTAAACTCCTTCTAGAAAACACGTAGGATCTTCTCTCTTATCGCCCGCATCCAAATCCGTTCGAATCTCTTGCTGAATCAGCCTCTATCTCCTAAAACCCCGGACTCAATTTCGTGTTCATCTCGGACTCGATTTGAGGATTCCTTATCCTGTGCCGCCCGAGCCTCTATAAATAGTCCCCAAGGATTGCCTCTGCGCCTCGTCCCGAAACCCTAAGCCATCACCCTCCAAGAAACCGAGAGCCGCCTCATTTGCAGATCTCGAGTTTTGTCGCCGCTGCCGTTTTTCTTCAATTCCAACCACCGTCGTCGTCGCCATGTGATTGTGGTCTGCGCCGCTGGGACCGCCGTCACTGTAACTTCCTCTAGAACCCTTCCGCATCGTTGGATCGTCATCGGAGCCTTCGTCCGACAAAACCAGATTCATCTCCGCCGCTTCGACCTCGCCACCAACCATCTCCGTCGCCTCGACCACCCGAAGGTATACCCAGAGGTTCGCAATAGCCGTAGCTATCCGCCAATACCACTTACCACCCGCTGCTGGCGAAGCGTCGCCGTTCGTTTTTGCCGATCTGACCTGAGCCCTCGCCATCGGTTGTCGTCTGAGTACTGTTCATCTGAGTCATGTTTGTTTTAGTACTGTTTGCTTCGGGTGCTACTCGTCAGTTCCGACCGCTGTAGTTGTAGATTGTTTCCGATTGTTGTGGTCGTAGACTCTTCCAACTGCCGTTGTCGTGGATCGCTTTCGACTGCCGTAGTCGTAGCCGATTTTGACTACGTGGTCGTAGCCCCTGTCAATTACGTGTGGTCGTAGCTACTGCTGAAGACTGCCGTGGTTGAAGACTACCGTGATCAAAGATTGTCGTGGTTGTAGCAGTTTTAAATCCAATCTTCTGAGAACCATATCTTCTTCATCTAAACTCTGTTTGAGCCCATTCAAATTGCTAAATTCATCTAAATTCGAGATGTATTTATCTGAGATTATTATTTAATTTTTGGAGTTTGTTTTGCCTTAGTTATTTATTTATTTTGTTTATTTGCCTAAGTGGTCGTAGCATATTTTACATGTAGTAAAATAGTTAATCTTACATGGAATAAATTTTGTAAACAGTATGCCTAAAAATTGAAAAAACTTTGCCATATCTTGCTAACAAAATATTGGACATGTGCTCTTGATATCTAATAAGTATTAATTCACTAGTTTGTAGTGCATGGATGTCCAGATGACAAAAGGGAAACTATTTTTCTCAGTGGCACCGAAACAAGTCTAGTCATATGTTGATCTCTGATAGATCACTTTGGTAAAAAAAACATCATATTCCTCTAATAAGTACAAAATAACTTAAGCCTTAAAACTTGGAGTCTATATAACACTATCCTCCACCACACTGATTTCTTAATTGAAGGACTTTGTAAGCAGAATGTTACTGATTATATATTGGTTGTAAGCTAACAAAATTGTACTCCTATTGAAGTATGATTGCAAATCTTTGCTAAAACTCCAAGTGATTTCAAGCAAATGCCTGATGCATACGCTATCACTCAGGATTTTTATAGTTGGCATGAAAAGAGGGAGGATATTGGGCTTGTGTGGCATATTGGAACCTAAGAGGCATAGAAAAATGTTTAAAACAAGAGTCATGTTAGACGCAGTGGCAAACCTAGGTTAAAGCCAGAAGCAAAAAAAAATCTAGTTTATTTAGGGAGATAATAAAATTGCATAATTATTATCCTTATCCAGTTGATATGGATTATGGCATTTATGCCATTGCCGATACTCATGTTGTTGGTAACCACAATCATTGCAGCCCACGAAGGGCAAATTGATCTATGCCTTCAGCTATATGTTCACCGTCAGTATGCAGGAATGCACACGGCAAATCGACGACCGCTTGACGCAGTCGCACATATGCTATATTGGCTACGCAACTAAGCGTGCCATACTTATCGGAAATGACACATGTATAATTGATAAATACGGTCTACAATTGCATCACCACCAAAAGCCATATCACTTGCTTGAAGCAAATATAACTCCCGAAATAAAATATAACGACTTATTGGATTTTGTTGATCATGAATAATCTAAATTTGGCCATATTGACTCTGGCATTACAAATTAAAATCAGGCATACAATTTATCACCCTTAATTAAATATTGTGTTCCTGTTGAACAATAAATATTCTTGTTGAATAATTATACTATTTGGGTGATTCAACTTGATTTGAAGTCAAGAAGAAAATCTATTTTTTCGTGCAGATTAACTATGGCCAAATATTTTATTTTCTAGCACTATATTTTTGTTCCTTAAGAGCATCTTGTAGTTTTATACTGTTAGAACATACTACTTATGGCCATAAAAAATATGTTGTGTAATTATAAACTTGAAGTTTAATGATCCAAATTATTCAGAAGCTAGTCTTTAGAATAAGTCTACCAACTCTTAGACACCTGTATGGGACCTTCGTCGCAGGTTAATAACCAACCAGAAGTTGGAATATCCTACAGAATATTAGGATCATGTAGTCTTCTTGCCACTGCACTGACAAAAGTCTAGCTCACTGCATATAATTATCAAACCCCTTGTTGAAATTAGTGTGTGTTAGAGGAATCAAATATTTCCCACATGTTATATCCACTGTAGCATACATCTTTGGGCCCCCACCAGTTGTTGGGGATCATGTTGGATATGAAATTCAATCAATCATATACCCTTGATAAGAGAATTTTATAGTATGCTATTTAATAAAGATCAAATCTCTGTAGTAGGGGAGAGAAATGCCCAAAAGTTCGAATGGCGTTGTATTTTCCAGAAGAAAAAAAATCTTTAGTACTAATATACATGCACTAGTCAAGCTAAACTTAAAGTTTAGTTTATATTCCTGTACACCAGAAGCGGGGAGCGTGCAAGATACTTTCCAATTATAGAGGAGTTACTATAGTGTTTACTTGCAGTAAATACACCGCTAAGAGTGGAATAACCCAGGTTGAATAGTATATCCACCTATACAAAATTGACTTATTTGTTCTTGATCTAAAATCTATGGGGACGCCTACGGGTCTAAGATCTATGATACTAGTCAAAATAATTACTAATCACTCCTTAAACTCTCTTGAAGAGAACTCACCTTGAAGGTGAAATAACTCATGAAAAGGCTCATCATGAAGATAAAAACCCCAGCAACTTGATGCGCGCATATTACAATGCTAGGAATGCGAAACGACCAAGAATATTTTGTTTGAGAAATGACAAAAATCTAGTTAACACTAAGATAACCTCAATTATGAGGATATGGGAGAAAGTTCTCGACAACCACCTTTCCTCTACAATTGCTAAAGTTTCTCTTATGAGAACACGGATCTGGAACCAAAGTCCATAGCTGAGCGCTTGAAGCGTTCATATCGGGTCATATAATGAAAGCATATGAGGCTGAACCATAATTGCTAAATAAAAGTCTTGGAATGAGATAGTTTAGACTTGATGGGTCATTATGAATATAATGAAGTTGTGAAAGCTATGGTTCAAAGGTCCCCGTGTAGAGACTGTTACTCTCCTATTATGAATGAAATAATGTTCCATTGCATGATAATTATGGCAAATGGCATGAACAAATAAATAAAATATGCAGTCAATGGGTTCTAAAAATCCTTGACTAGATCCTCGGAGGACTCAAAATTCCTAGTAGGAAAGGTAACAAAATCACAATATATATAGAACTCATACACAATAGTCTCTTACATGTACTAAGAACATCTCTCGGAAGAGAAAGCACCCACTGAAAGAAAATGATTTTACCAGTCGATCTCTTAATCACACCAATGATCATATGATCCCTAGAAGTGGACAATGAGCCGTCAAGACTCGGAAGAATGTAACGAGGAACTTAAATACCAGAAGTGCACTACTCAAGCATGTATAAAGTGCACCTTCCACCAGAAGTTAGTGGAATGGTAGTTTCCCCTAGTACTATGAAGGTACGACATACATTGGTGATATTGGCAATTAATCCCCTGAATACCGAAACTAAGATTGGTTATATTTTACTCTAGAGGGGTACAACCATACTTTATAGTTCTGCAGAACATACTATTAGTTGTAACTTTAACTACCCAGAGATAGTTATAAATATTAAGATCCTAAAAGGTTTTAATAAATTGTATCTAAAAGATATACGACTTTGCAACTAGTATTACCCCCATATCCTCTGTAAGGAAAATCTACATGTGTTGCACAATCAAATAGTGGTATTTGATAAGTTAAGAATGTTACTCCCGAATAGTGTTTATCGTAAAATCTCCAGATGAGTAATGGGATATTTGCATGTAAGACTTTGCATTTGTGATAATCTAGCTGATTTGATCATAATATACTTGACTATATTCATTTTAAAAATATATGAAAGACATTAGAGCAACAAGACTTCAGCGGATGTTGTCTTTAGGGGAGCATGATAAACACTGATCATCATACTTATGATTTTGAAAATCTGAGTCAAGCCTGGAAGGTGTTGATATGATGATTAATACTTAAATTCACCTTGAAGGTTTTACCACTTAATAATTTAAATCCGGTTGGTCGACAATGCAAAGATCATGAAGATCACACATAAATCTTGATGATCATTATTAAATCCTAAAGATATACTAGCAATCTGTCAAATCTCTACAGTGCAAAATCCCATAGTGGATTTATATTTCTTTGTGGTGGTGTAGCTATCTCTTGGTAGTCATATAAGTAGACCTTGGTAGCTACTTCTACCACCACTCAGAGATTATAGCACTATATGAAGCTTCACTTGAATGTGTTTGGCTCAGGCGTGTGATTAACCACATCCAAAAGTATTGTGGCATTAATACCATCAATACCCCCTCAATTATCTATGAAGATAATGTTGTTTGTATTACACGAATGCAAACGGATTATGTCAAGAGCAACATCAGAAGCATATTGCTCCTAAATGTTTTTATCTTCATGAAATCTAGAAGAATAGTGAGGTAAAGATCTTGCAAACAAACTCTTGTGAAAATCCAGTTGATTTATTCACTAAGTCTCTGTCTACACCCACTTTTCAAAGATGCATTCATGAAATTGGAATGAGACGGTTTAAAAAGTTACAAAGTTCAAGAGGAGTAAATCCCTAGATCATGACCCTTATCAAATCCTGAAAATTTATCAAAAATCTTGAAGATTGGATCCCGAAGATTAAACGTTGTACTTTTTTCCTTGGCGAGTTTTTCTGAAGTTTTCTCACATGAATGGTTTTTAATGAGGTAACAAGTGTAACACAACTCACGAATGTAATGCACTTTTTTCTCCATTCCTTTTTTCTCAATAGGTTTTTAGAAAGAGTTTTTGATGAGACATTTCTATATCATTGTCTATTGCTAAGGGGGAGTGTTACGAAACCTAATTATAGGAAAAAGACTAAACCACCCCTAGAGGGCTTTCACCCTTTTGGGCTATATATATGAGGACCCTCCATGTACAAGAAGGATATAGATGAATAAAGATATTGGTTCTCATCTACACCGTGTCTCTCAATTGTGTGATTGTTCTTGATATTCTACTGATGATTGTTCTGGAGATTCTACCGACGAATTCTGTTATTTAACACTTACATCTCTCGCGCATCCCTCAGTTCTCCTTCATGCCATGATAACCTCTTCATCCTCAACATCGACGAGGAAGTAGGCAGCGACGGCAAGGATAGTCAGCAAAGTCGTCACCGCCCAAGGTATTGTTAGTGATATGCCCTAAAGGTTGTGGGGACCCCGGTTTATTCGACTTGTAAGGCTTAGTCTTCCATTGACCCTAGCATCACAAATCAAATAAACCAAGCCCGAGATATGTATACTTCCAAATGCAAAGATACACACCCGTTACAAAATCATGCATCAATTCCATACAATGATCTAACAAAGACATACATAATAGGATTTATTACAACAAGGGCCAACCGCCCAAAAGCAACAAAATAACAAATAGACAGTGAAGCAAAGGGCCATAAGATGGCAAAGACAAAAGAGCCAATTAGTGTGCCTTTACCCACAAGGCAACCAACCGGGCCGCCAAGCTAGTCGCCAAACCCGAAGCACGTCTCACAAAAGGGAAGCCCTTGGGGCTCACCTTCTTCCTCTGCAACAAAAACATTAAGCAAAGCATCTGAGTACAAAAATTGTTTTTGTACTCGCAAGACTGACGTGTAAGGGTAACAGAACTATAGTTTAACTACATGCAAGCTTTATTTAAGTGGAAGGGGCTCTGGACTGACTTTTAGCATAAAGCAAGTTTTCATTTGCAATAATGTAATAGATTCAAAGCAATTTGACAAACTGATTGAAATTGTTGAAATAACAGCGATACAATAAGTACAAGAGTAACCACCTATTGGTGACTATCCCAATAGCCACCACACATAGCACGAATCCCGTGATTACTACCACATGTCAAGTTTTAATTTTAAAGGTTGTAGTCTAACTCTTGAAAGACCTTGCCAAGCGTGTCCATAACCTAGGGCGAGGCTATTCGAATAGTTTTAACCTGCGCAGGGTGTACCAATGTACCCACACTTGAGATCGCCTTTAAGCCCCACGCACACTTAGAAGGTATGCTTACACGGCTAAGTCCTACGAGACATTTCCAATCTTGTGTATTAACTACGAGCCGCTCGTATGGATAGAAACCCATACGCTACATTGCAAGCGAAAGACAACCACCCGTTCTGGAAACCTTCGGACACTACAATGCTCCCAGCACCATCCCTCCTACGGCTCTCTGCGACCGAGCCAATACACGCCAAAGTACTAAGTCAAGAGAGGTCCCATACCTCTAGTGTGGTTAGCACGCTAAAATGCTTGGTTGGTGTAACAAGATGTTCGGTCCTTGTTGACTCGGGCACCATTCCGTCCACACCTGAAGCACACCAACATACCATTATGCCCAAGTCTAAATCATTTTGTTTTTAGATTTTAGTTTTCACAAGTAAACATGGTACAAGGCTGAAATCATAGCGATAATATGTTGTATGTGATCAAGGCTATCGACTAGGTCGATAACAGCCAATTCTACCAGGTAACTAAGCATTGCTAAGCATCATATCGTAAAGACAAATAAGAGGCCCTAAATCATTCACCGGGCTCTAATTCACGGTGAGGATAATATTCCTAAGGTAGTGGCAGGTGAACAATTTAAGGAAACAATGCAATAGGATTAGCTACCTCTATTCGCAAAATTAATCATTGACACAAGAGCATGCATACATACAAGTAAAACAAAGTATTAGATTTTAAAAGTAATGGGATGGAGTGGATATGATCAAACTGCTTGCCTTGCTGTAGATCACTTTCTTGCTGCAGAGGATTCACTCACGTAATCAATAATTCCTTCGAACCTAACGCGAAAAGGCGATAACCAAATAAGAACAAGAACTCCAAATAAAACTCAACAGCAAAAGTTATCCAAATGCAATGAAATTTCTACAGAAGTTAGAGGTTGATTTTAGACAAATTTAGAAACAAGAAACAGGTCATTTGGACTTAGCATGAAAAGATATGGCTAATCTAAGTTCTCTCGACTGAAAAATCATAATTAAATTAATTACGGTTACTGTTCATGACGAAAATTTCTAGAATGATCTGAGACTTGAAATTTTTATGGTGGGTAGGTATGGTTATCCTAACAACAGCAAAACTGAGTTTGCACAATTTGGATTTGAAATGAATTAGTTATGATTTTTCTAAGTTCTAAAACTAGTGAACCATTAATTTCGATGGCAAGGATCAAATGAAGACCTATTCTATATTACAAGACAATCCTAGTGGGTTTTAACAAAACTTAGTTTGCTCAGCTAGGTATTACAGAGAATAAATTATGCGTTTTACAAATTTTCAATGAATTTCTAAACCACTATTTCATATTAAATAAGTTCATGCAGTTTATAGCATTTTCTATTTCATAACAGTGCCTAAATTCATTCTCAGATTAAAGTTCATATACTAACAGAGCTACAGCGACTGGAATCATCCAAAAAGGAGTTAAAATGACAAAGTTATGCACTTTTGAAATTTGGAACATCAAAAGACTAGAAAACTTGAGCTCTCGGGAGGTCCAAATGAACTGGAAGTCAAAGGAGAGGTCGTGGGCCATTGATCTCGCATCGCAGGGCCACAGACCTTGAAGCACAGCGCACGGGAAGACCTCCTCCCGCACGGGGAGGTGCGGACCGCTGAGATCTGATCCAACGATCACGACCAGGCGCGCATGGCGCGCACGCAAAGGAGGTCCACGCGCTTATCAGAGGTCGTGACCGTCAGATCGAGATCTGGCGGTCCCGAGCACTAGGGGAGGTCCTAGAGCTTTAAAAACCAAAGGAGGAGGTCCTAGATGGTGAGATTTGAAGGAGGGAGGTCTTTTGGCGGCTAAGTTTTATCGAGGAGGTCCACCAGTTAGATCTAGATCTAACGGTCCGAGTCGATGGGGAGGTCCTACGCGGGTTTTAACAGAGGGAGGTGCAGACGGCTCAGTTAGACCTAGAGAGGTCTTGAGCGGTCCGTAACAACGCGGAGGGAGGTCCGAGTGCTAAGGTTTTACAAAAGAGATCTAACGCCGATCTAACCCGGGAGGTCGCGAACGGCTAAGATCAAGGCCGGGAGGTCCTGAGGGTTTTCTAACAAGGACCGGGGGTGCTCTTTTTGCAAAGAGGACCTCGAGGAGGTCTTTTCCAACGAGGACCTCTGGGAGATCTTTCACAAAGAGGACCCCGGGGAGGTCTTGAAAGTGGTTTTACAAAAATGACCTCGAGAGGTCTTTTGCCTGGAGTGGTTCTAGCGGCTCAGATTAGATCTCGGGACGTCCTGGACGGCTGAGATCTAACCAAGTGAGGTCGTGAGCACTTAAGGTTTCTGCGAACAGAGACCTACGGTCATGATCTACGCTCGAAGAGGTCCTCAACGGCTCAGATTGCACGAGGAGGTCCCGAAGACTTAACGTTGTACAGAAACGAGCCCACGGCTCAGATTGAACCCGGGGTGGTCCTAAACGGTGGAGATAACTCGAGGAAGAGGCCCTAGCGGTTGGGATTTGACAGGGAGGCCTTAGGGGTGAGGATTTAGCGGAGGAGGACCCCGATGGCTAAGATCTCCCAAGGGGGAGGTCTTAACGGCCCAGATTCAAAACCGAAGAGGTCCTGCGACCAAGAGTTTTCATAGAAAACTCCCAGCGGCCTGAGATCAAAACGGGGAACTTCTAAGCGGCTAGGATTGAAACCGGGAGGTCTTACGCGGCTAGGATCGATCTAGGGGAGGTCCTAGAGGCGAGGTTTTTGCGGAAAGAACCTAAGGCCTGCATCTAATCTTGGAGAGGTCGTGAGCGGCCAAGATTAGCCCGAGGAGGTCGGGGTTTTCTTTTAATGGCGGGACCACCGGACGGCGACAAAAAGGCGGCTAGGACAAATTTATTGCTCCCGAAGATTGGCAATGAATGAACCAAAAGGGCACCAAAGGACTTCCGGATTTAACTTCTAAGACCATGGCCCACATGTCAGTGACACAATGGCACAGCTTAAGACAGGATTAATGCACCCAATGATTAGCAATAAATGGGGCATTGATGATGTCCTAAGAAAGTGACGAAACGGAGCTCGAACCGGCGACTCCGGCGCGCTCAACGGCTGCCGCGGCGACTCCGGCGCATGGCGCGCCAACTACTCACTAGAATGGAACCGCAATATCATCACGGGGCTAAAGGTGGCAACCTTACCGGGCGACGGCTCGAACGCAGCCGAGGCCGAGAGAGGGTGGTGAACAGATTTTTGGCAAAACCGAAAACATGAAAAAGGCTCGACACGTCCCTAACGACACGTGCTCGAGCTCTAGGAGGCTAGAATGAACTCACGGGGCCAAGATGAGGTTCAGAGGAGCTCGGAGGAGGAGGAAGCCAAGAAGGTGTCACGGTGACCACGAACTCGCGGAGGTGAGGAAGAAGGCAGGGACGGCTTCGAAGAACAGGTTCCCACAGAGGCTCCCACTGCGAAATCAACCAAAGAGAGTTAGGGAAAACTTGAGATTATCAAGACTACCAAAAGACAGGCCAAGAACTTGAGGGAACCACTGGATCTTAAGCTGCAATCAATGGCGGCAGGGGTGGTGTTCTTGGGTGCTCGGGCTTGGAGCTCACGCTCACAACCGAGGGAGTTTCAAACACACAAGGGTTGGAGAAAGAAAAGGAGGAAGAAGGCATAAGCTATACATAGCCGGGGAGCTTGGCAATGGCTCAGACATGTTCACTGTGAACATGGTCCATGCCCCTGCCAAGAGCACGCATGGAGGACATGACAGAGCAGGTGAAGACTTTTAGGGTTAAAGCTGCAGGGCATTGAATGCATGGCAGACAAAGGAGCTGTGACAAGGACATAAAGGTGACATCTCACTGCTCCCAACTGCTCTGGTCCTGACACACACAGGCGCGTGACAACCGAGATGACCAGACCTCAGGGAGGTCGGGAGGAAGAAGAACAGGGCTGAGGGAGGTCCTGAACGTCCCTGATGCACTCGGGGTGGTCCTGGACGTCCCAGATCACCCGAGGTGGGGAGGTCCTTTGCGAGTGAGGAGGTCCTGGGGAGGTCGTGGGCCTTTAGATTGGGGATGGGCGGCCACGAGTACCTCAAACCTCTGGAGGCTAGCGCACCCCGGGAGGTCGTGGAGGTCTGAGGATGCCTAAAGGTGGTCTTTGCAAAAATTGCAAAGGAGGTCCTATGGGTTGTTTTGCGAAAGACCAGCGGGGCGGTTTTTGCAAAAATGCCAACGTGGTTTGGGAGGTCTTGGGAGATTTGGAGGAGGTCCGCAGTGGGAGGTCTTTACAAAGACCAGAGGAGGTCTTTGAGGAGATCCCGAAGGTCTAAACCGTAGGATAAGAATCCAACGGCTGAGGTAGTTTAGGCGGTTGGATGAGATCCAAGGGCTGCGGGGGCTGGCAAGGTTGCACGGTGGTGCTTTTAGTTGATCTCGACCGACCCGGTTGGCATGAGCGGACCCAGTCTGACCAGAGCAACAAGAAAGCAGTTAGGGTTGAGTTTGAACTAGAAATTTTGGAGGGTTTTAGAGGTAACAATTCAACTCCAAAATTTCTGAAATTTTAACCGAGGTTGCTGACTCTATAATAAACCTTACATAAAACTTTTAGAGGTTTTATGCTCGAATCTTTTCCAAAATTCCAGACGCAGCTTGAATTTAAGGTTTGACCAATTGAAAAATTGGTTTGACTTGCCCCAAAAGTATTCCAACAACTTCTAAAAATTGTGAAACTTTTCAGAGGGGTCACACATCAACCCAAGAACTTAGGAGAAAAAATGGTTCAGAGGATGATCACAACATTTGACAAGAAAGTTTGAAGGGTAAGGTTTAGGTCAAGAGGACTTGTAACTTTGTATTTCCATAATTTCATCTGAAATTGTTTAGAACATACAGGAAATACATGACGTGAGAAAAAGTTTTAATTTTCACACATTTTCTTACATTTGAAACACATATTGAAATTTGGGATGTTACAAAGGTAATCATGGAGATAATTGTATCACTTTTATGATTATGAATTATTTGAATAATATGTTATTTTGTCCCTTAAATGAACTATCATTTATATTGTTTAATATGTATGTGACTTGTTCGTGAAACTCTTTATTCACGTAATGATATTATTCCAAATATCCCTAATCTTATATCATTATGCAGGACAATTATATTTATCGATCAACACATATATTGATTGATGGTCACGTTTCACGAATTATGGATATATGAGATATCAAATCAATAATGTGGACATACGTTGAAGAACTTAATGTTGGATTGACCCAACTTCAGTGTGGGGACCCCCGGGTTATTTCCGCAAGACCGAGGTCTTCCCGATCTTATGGAGATAACTCTGGGCCTCAGGTAAATGGATTCAAAGTTAACTCCATCTAAGTGAGGAGGCCCGACTGAAACTAGAGCCCCGGCAATCATGAGTGTTGCTCCTCTGCACGCACTGCATGATGATCGGTTCTCCAAACGGTCCAAGCACACACTTAAACAAGTTAAGAGGAATCCATCGATCAGCAAGCATGAGACAATGTTGGTTCCAGTATCAGCGACCAACACGCCCATACTCGATACAACGTCAATCACATCCATACAATAGTCATACATTGATAGTTCAAAAGATATACAACATAATGGTTAAATTGTACAACTATTACAAGTGGCCGACCGGCCAAATTCAAATAAAAACAATAAGTCGCAGCAGAAGCAATGTAAATAAACCAAAAGTCTAGCATGGTGTGCCCCATAACCCATGGCAACCGACTGGGAGTTAAATGATAGCACTACTCGTCGGTGTCACCTAAATCGACACTAATGAGCTCATCGGGCTCGAAGTCTTCCTCACTTGAATTTGCAGCAACTGGGTTAAGTACAAATGTGCTCACAAGTCTTACACAAAGTAAAAATATTTATGCTAGAGGTTGTTCCAAAGGTGGTATTAGTGGCTTAGTTTTGCTGAAAATACAACAACTTACATTCCTAGACCATCTAGTCTTTAAATTGCCAATTTGTAAATCATTGTTTAAGAAAAGAAGTTTGCAAAACATAGATAATTATATGGATCAAGCAATACCAAAGTGGCTGCCCACTTTGATAAATTAGGGCACATGAATATCCCATTCATGCCAAAAACCAAGTTATAACCATGTCAACTTTTAATTACAAGTCTAACGATGACGCATACCAAACTAAGTGTTGTCTATAACCGTTGACACGGCTATTCGAATAGATTATCTTTGCAGAGGGTACTACTTTACTAACATGACTCGACTAGCCCGTAAGCCTCTGGATGCCTCCGGACAATGACACACTTCCTTAGGTATGCCAGCTGGGGAGAATCGAGATGCAGTCGTTTTTAGCAAAAAAAAAAGCCCAATTGAGCTAAGTCCCCCATTGCGAGATGTTCCCCATACTTAGTACAAGATAGGGATAGAGCTTTCTAAGTGGGATCACAAGTTGTGTTGGACATACCGATGGAATGTAAATAAATAAAAACGATACTCCCATGCACACTATAGAAAATTACATCGGCTCCTACGAACAAATGATCGAACACAAGTATCCTCACACCACGTAGGACTTAACACAATAAAACATTCCCCTTACTTAACCGCACGGTACCCATATCCTGCGTGTAATAGCACGATTGGTACTTGGAATGAAAGTGTAATACCCGAAGTCTATTTAAGTGAAAAGAAAGTATTAGAGAGAAGAACCAACTAGAAAAAAAATAGAATTAACAGAGGATTAGAGGGGGGTATGTGCAATTATTCGACAACCTGGGCCTCAGGCTTTGGCCCAGGAGGCCCAGGAGGGGCCGGCCACCATTAAAAAGAGGGGGGAAACCCTAGGGTGGTACTGTAGCACGCGTGCTACTGAGCCGCCATCTTATTCTGATACTCCCCATGAGCAGTACCGCCCCGCCTCCTTGCGCCGTCTCCTTCTGGTGCTGCCGACCAAAAAGAAGAAGAAGAAGAAGAGGGAGGGGATCTCCTTCGTAGGGGTGGTTCGTCATCTCCCTATGATTCTTCAAGGGTAACCTCAATTCCCCTTTGATCCGATGCGTTTTTGGATAGTTAATCAATGTCGGTAGTTCTGTCGCCTAAGGGCAGATCGTGTTAGAGGGGCGTTTTGATATAGTTAAGTGCGGATTCAGTCTCGGACGTCTCCTAAGAAGTTGTAGAGGACGTCAATAGCTTTCAATGAAGTGCTAGAACATAATTTTTCGACCTCTTTAGCGAAAGTTATGAATTTATTGGTGCGGCTGTTCTGCAACTCTGTCAGTTTTTGGACAGGTTTTAGTAATCTAACCTTTACGATCAGTTAAAGAGAGAATTAGAGGATATCAGTATAATTAAAGTTGTAGATAATTATCGTATCTTTCAGGGAAGCACAAGAACGCGAAATTTGGATAAACGAGCTGAAAGTTATGATAGTTTTAGTGCTCTGTCCAGAAAGTCTGACGTGAAATCGATGTTTTGTTAATTGGCTTAAAAGTGATTTTAGATGGCCGAATCAGGGGAGCTCACCAACTAGGTTTAGTTGGAAAATTTGATAACCTTTCAATGAAGTCCAAGAACACCTTATTTGGACCCCTGTAGTGAAAGTTATGAATTTTAGAACTTCACTGTTCAAAGAGGGCAGTTCAGCACTTAGGAATGTGGGGTTGGGATCGCGTTGCAATCTACTATTTGATGAGTTCGCTTATATAATTCATGTTTTTCATTACTGTGGTCTTAGTTTATGTTCTTAATGTATTAGGTGGGGGTTTGGTTCCAGAGGCAGCACCGTCTTCACGTCCTCCATTCTCATGCGGTTAAGGCAAGTGCATTGTTTGATTCGTGGTTGTGATTGATTGGTCATGTTTGAGTGTTTTTTTCGATATGTGATAGCATAATGAGATTGTTGGCATGTTGTTGGTTTAATATTTGTGGATGCTTCAAATATGTTTATGCTCTATTGTCGTATGATGCTATCGTCTTGTGGTAATTTGATGATGATTAAATGATGAGCATGTGCATATTGAGATCATGTTGAGGCTTGGTCACGTGGTGACCAAGTATGTTTCCTTTGAGATCCCGTCATGAAGGTGACGGGCCGAGATCCCCACACTCGTGGAGTGTGGGCTTGAGGTCCCCAATACTTGCGGAGTATTGGGCAATTGGTCCACGTGCGTGCGCACGCCTGAGCATGGGTATGCGGCGACGGTTGCATACTTTGCATTACGTGTAATGCACAAAGAAAGATAAAGAGAAAGGATCCTTGAGCATTGCATTTGCATGTGAGATGTATTATTGTTGATCTCCTATATGTATGGATGCTGATGTTATAGCTTTATTCAGACTTGCTGAGTCTGTGGACTCACTCTTGCTTTAATGTTGTTTTAGGTACCGATCCAAGAACGACATGCATGGGGAAATAGAGTGATAGTCACACACACACATCATGAACCAAATAAAGATGAATTAAACTTGGACCATGTTTCTTAGTGTGGGGCGAATTGCTCAAAGGTTATTATGTTATGTTTCATGCAATGGATTAAGTGTAATAATTATGAGTAGTGGAACTTTATACTTCTCTAGTTTTGTTAGTCACTTAGCATGATTTGATTATTTATTGTGGATTAGAGTTGATGATTTAGTTATTTATGATTTACATGTCTATTGGAATCCCTTTGTAACTGTTTTACAAGGAGGTTCACTAAATTATTAGCAATTGCCTTGGTTAGTGTTATTTAATGTTAGTTCAAGAGCATTCGGGCTCATGGCGGGCTAGGTGTTCTGATTGGTATCGAGCGGGTAGTAGGTCCGTGGTGATTGGATTTACAACTTAGGCAACTTAAATTGCTAAAATTTTGTAATGGTTAATGAACTTAAAAGTTGACACACCGGTGCATGAGAATGGGAATGGGCATAGCATTGCATTTTCGTTTCCGTTATATCGTATTGATGATTGCTGGTATGAATTGAGTATGATTGCTCATTAATTGATTATATAATTATTATGTGTGGAGATAACCCATGTTGAGAGGTTGAGGTCGTGGTTGTGGCCCTGGGTTTTATTAGGTTACACCACCGTTCGCGGTATGAGAATAGGGAAGTGGTTACCTCGTATATCTTAGTACAGGTGTTGATAGTGAGTATCTTTAGAAGAGTTGTTCTCTTCCTTGAATTTGAATTTGGTCAGCTCTTGTCCAGTTGTGGTCGATGAATTTCTTTGGGTCAGTAGTTCATTACAGTTGATGGGTTTCTTTGAGAAAGATTGATATGTTTTATTGGCTTAACTTGTCCCATGAAGCAATTATTATTTTTTTTCAATTGTTGAGTTATTCTTGTGGCTGGTGGACTTGGTTAGTTGTCAATACTGGCATTTGTATTGGAGTTCCGTCTTTCTTACTTGAAAGCATGACCCATTTATTTCACTTGATGAATTGGATAATGAAAGTTTCCTCTTGCAAGTCCTTAGTACATGGAGACTTTGACTCAATGTATCTCTCTTGGTATTTTGAGTGTTGGCGAATAATGGTTCTCTTTTATGAAAGAAGATGTTAAAGCTGTGAGTGATGTTTTGTCTTGGTTAATGACAGGTTATAATTAAAGCAATTAATGGATATGATATGTGTTATCAGGTTAGGTCTGCAGAGTGTGTGCATGATCGATCATAACTATGATCCTTGAAAGGAAAGCTCATAAATTTGAAAGTGTCTTGTAGTAGTTCTTGATGAGCCGTGGTTAAGAGTACAACTATACCTAATTGTAAATGAGAGTTAACAAGAAGTGTGGAATATTGATGAATTGAGTTGATCATTAAGAGTAATACATTTGGTAAACTTCTTTGGTAAATTGGATTAACGGATCGCAATGGATTAACCTAACCGTTTGGGATGGTTAAGTACAAAAGGAGTTAGATTATTGTGTTAGTGGATATTAATCTTGGAGTAACCCTTGGTGGATGCTTAGTGATTGTATGTAATTGTTAGGTGCAATTATTGTCTATTAAAGTTTGGTGTTGAGCTTTACTGAGAGAAAAATTGATGGGATTTAATAGATGAACAATAATTACATGATGGTAGAACTATCGGATAATAGTATGTCTTTGATGGAAGGGCTTTGGAATAACCTTTTAAATTGTGTAGTTAGTTCCCTCTAAAATAAAGTGGTTGTTGTAGTGAGGGTGTAAGAATTTGGTATGCACTCATTTGAGGATGAGATGATAAAGGTGCACGTAACATTTTGGTGAGCCTTTGGTGGCTTAATAAGGGAAGAGTTGAGGATAACGAATCTTATTAAGAGTGAATTATTCTTGGTGTTGGTAAGACTGTCCACAAGAGATTGTGACGTCGGAGTGGTGATGATTCTTCTAGAGGAAAATAAGTCGATTGTTTTTCGTAGTATCGGATAAATGAAATGTTTGGAGTTTGGCATTCTTGATCCTTTGGTTGTTCATGATTTATGTCGTAGATGATATTAATTTGACCAATGTAGGCGTATTGGAAGGTTCTATTTAGTTCTTAAGTGATTAATGTAATTCGGTTTTAAAGGCACTTCTTGTTTGGGTTGGCAAGTAATGATGTAATCAAAGAAATTGATCTATTTGTTGTGAAAAATGAGTATCATGAGTATTTGGGTTTAGAGTTAAGAATTGTAACCTGCAACTTTTCTATCGTTGCCGCTAAGTGTTTCTTGAGTTTCTAAGGTAATGTTTTATTGTGATTTATTGATGTTTGAAACTCCCTTCTCGTGGTCTCATCTTTTGTATTGCGAGATCAATGTTATTCGATTGTCTCCTTGGTCTCTTGCTCACTCGAGGAGCAACGATGTTCTTGTGTGTTGAGACTAGTATTTGTTTGTTTTTTCCTTTTTAGAAAAGAAATAACTAACTTGTGTTGCCAGAGTCTTATAAAATGTAATATGGTGGACAAGTATTTGTTAGTGGTGAGATGTGGGGAACCAGTCTATGTGAAGAATAATAGAAGGTGTATTGGTTTTGGCCTATAACTTCATTGAGATAATTCTATGGAATGTTTGTCATTGGGATACAACTGATTAGTGTTTCGACTAGTGGAACTTATAGCGAATTATGATCCAGTAACCTTTGTCTATGTTAGAATATTGGGATTATCGAAATTATGGACTCTTGATAAACATATTAGAGTATCGCAATTGGATACTTAGTATGATTGTGCAGAAGAGTTGTGGTGGTGAAGTTTAATGAGAGTAGCGGTGTGGAGGAACCTAAGTGTCATGCTAATTAATGGGATAGCAGGAACTGTTGAGCTAATGTCAAGTATGACCCGGCCTCAATGAGTAACCCTATGGGAGTTAAATTAATTCTAAGGATATCTTGGTCAAAGAATATATTCATTTATTAACGTTGGTGATTGAGTATGTTTGAATCCTGGTCAATTAGTTAAGGTTTTGCGAACGGGTATATTGTGGTTGTGCGACTGAATTGGATTGGTGTGGATTAGAGAACGTCTAAGATTGGTGAAATAAATCGCCTTGGAGCGGTTACTTGATTAGTGAGGAATCTTGATATTAATGACTGAGGTTATAGTTGAGCGGTGTGAAATTTTAGTAAACGAATTTGAGGATTTTCTGTCGATTACACCAGAGATTCATGGTAGGAGACTTGAAGGTTGGTTTTGGGCTTTGCATTTTATGCTAGGATCTTGGAGACCCAATATTATGTGTAGAGGTAGATGAACAAGAGCGAATTTTGAATAGTGTGTTGATCTTTGATAGAATATTTGGGTAAAGTAAAAGAGTGTGTGTGTGCTAAGAATTCGAAGTTGATTATCTTTAACAGAGTGAGATGATGGGGTTGTGGGTGAAAAAATCTTTATTGAGGTGTTCGCAATCTTTTATCAAGAAAATTCCTTTGGAATAGAAGTGGACTAGAGAATCCTTTTGTGGATTAATAGAGTCCCTCTAAATAAGTATGATTGTCAGTTAAGAGGAAGGAGTTAGTGTGATAGTTCTAGACACCCATGATTCGGAAAAGGGTTTGTTTCTTAAAAGAACATCTGAGAAAAGAATGTTCTCTCGAGTAGAGAAGTGCTCTAGTGGTTCTTGGTTGAGTTGGGTTTTATGACGAAGAACATGTACAATTTGAGTTGCCTCTTTGTTGGCAAGGTGGTTCTTTCGGTTCGGAAAAAATAAAGTGTTTGATTTGGGCATTCGAGCAAATTCTCTTTTGGCTTATGTGGTGCTCAATTGCAAACTACTGAGTTGGAAGGATTGAAGGTTTTGTGAAGAATCTCGATTTTGGATTTGAGTGTTTTGGAGGAAAGTTGGAATTACATTATAAAACCTCTATTTTCGATTGAATCTAATTATTAAAACTTGACTAAAATAAGTTTTGTTGCGTATCCACGCTAATGAGGATCTAATTGTTATGATGAAGAGGTCGATGAGCGATGGAACAAGAGTTCCATATGTTTACGTGCAATTTTTGTGGTTTGGACCCGAAGAGATAGATAGCCTACAGTATATTTGGTTGTTACGGAAGATGTGGGGATCTTGGAAGATGGCAAATTGCTAGAACTATCTCGAGTCTGGAGCGGGAATATAACGTTTTGTATGACACGTGTTCGGAGGAGGCTTGAGGTATTTGGAGTGTGGGTTTCATAAGATCTGTTAACCAGTGTAATGTCGCATCTTCAAGTCCTATCCGTTAAGTGGTTACAGTCGGTCGGTAAGTGTAATGAGGTGTAATACGTCAATTGCATCAAGGTGCGGTGGTCCCATATGTCCGAGAGGAAAATGACTTGGAAGCTAGAGGTCTCGTATCTGCGCGAGCCTTATGCGAGTCGTTCACGCCGTGTATGTGTTAACACTTGTTAAGTTCAGTTTGGTGCTCATTCAAGTGGATCGGTGAGAAGAATTCGAGTCGAATTCTGTTTAAAGAGGGTAGAATGTAATACCAAGTCTATTTAAGTGAAAAGAAAGTATTAGAGAAGAACCAACTAGAAAAAATAGAATTAACAGACGATTAGAGGGGGTTTGTGCAATTATTCGACAACCGGGCCTCGGGCTTTGGCCAGAGGCCGGGAGGGCCGCCACCATTAAAAAGAGGAAACCCTAGGGTGGTACTGTAGCACGGCGTGCTACAGATAGCCGCCATACTACTGATACTCCCCATGAGCAGCACGCCCCGCCTCCTTGCGCCGTCTCATGCAGTGCTGCCGACCAAAGAAGAAGAAGAAGAAGAAGAAGAGGAAGGGGAAGAGGAGGATCTCCTTCGTAGGGGTGGTTCGTCATCTCCTACGATTCTTCAAGGGTAACCTCAATTCCCCTTTGATCCGATGCATTTTTGGATAGTTAATCAATGTCGGTAGTTCTGTAGCCTAAGGGCAGATCGTGTTAGAGGGACGTTTTGATATAGTTAAGTGCGGATTCAGTCTCGGACGTCTCCTAAGAAGTTGTAGAGGACGTCAATATCTTTCAATGAAGTGCTAGAACATAATTTTTCGACCTCTGTAGCGAAAGTTATGAATTTATTGGTGCGGCTGTTCTGCAACTCTGTCAGTTTTTGGACAGGTTTTAGTAATCTAACCTTTACGATCAGTTAAAGAGAGAATTAGAGGATATCAGTATAATTAAAGTTGTAGCTAATTATCGTAGCTTTCAGGGAAGCACAATAACGCAAAATTTGGATAAACGAGCTGAAAGTTATGATAGTTTTAGTGCTCTGTCCAGAAAGTCTGACGTGAAATCGATGTTTTGTTAATCGGCTTAAAAGTGATTTTAGATGGCCGAATCAAGGGAGCTCACCAACTAGGTTTAGTTGGAAAATTTGATAACCTTTCAATGAAGTCCAAGAACACCTTATTTGGACCCCTGTAGTGAAAGTTATGAATTTTAGAACTTGACTGTTCAAAGAGGGCAGTTCAGCACTTAGGAATGTGGGGTTGGGATCGCGTTGCAATCTACTATTTGATGAGTTCGCTTATATAATTCATGTTTTTCGTTACTGTGGTCTTAGTTTATGTTCTTAATGTATTAGGTGGGGTTTGGTTCCAGAGGCAGCACCGTCTTCACGTCCTCCATTCTCATGCGGTTAAGGCAAGTGCATTGTTTGATTCGTGGTTGTGATTGATTGGTCATGTTTGAGTGTTTTTTTCGATATGTGATAGCATAATGAGATTGTTGGCATGTTGTTGGTTTAAGATTTGTGGATGCTTCAAATATGTTTATGCTCTATTGTCGTATGATGCTATCGTCTTGTGGTAATTTGATGATGATTAAATGATGAGCATGTGCATATTGAGATCATGTTGAGGCTTGGTCACGTGGTGACCAAGTATGTTTTCCTTTGAGATCCCGTCATGAAGGTGGCGGGCCGAGATCCACACTCGTGGAGTGTGGGCTTGAGGTCCCAATACTTGCGAGTATTGGGCAATTGGTCCCTGCGTGCGGCGCACGAGCATGGGTATGCGGCGACGGTTGCATACTTTGCATTACGGTGTAATGCACAAAGAAAGATAAAGAAAAGGATCCTTGAGCATTGCATTTGCATGTGAGATGTATTATTGTTGATCTCCTATATGTATGGATGCTGATGTTATAGCTTTTATTCAGTACTTCTTGAGTCGTGGACTCACTCTTGCTTTTAATGTTGTTTTAGGTACCCGATCCAAGAACGACATGCATGGGGAAATAGAGTGATAGTCACACACACACACATCATGAACCAAATAAAGATGAATTAAACTTGAGACCATGTTTCTTAGTGTTGGGCGAATTGCTCAAAGGTTATTATGTTATGTTTCATGCAATGGATTAAGTGTAATAATTATGAGTA
This sequence comes from Ampelocalamus luodianensis, assembly GCA_036346255.1. Classification (NCBI taxonomy): domain Eukaryota; kingdom Viridiplantae; phylum Streptophyta; class Magnoliopsida; order Poales; family Poaceae; genus Ampelocalamus; species Ampelocalamus luodianensis. Next base: position 29,463,616 of record CM070629.1, read on the forward strand.
GTGGAACTTTATACTTCTCTAGTTTTGTTAGTCACTTAGCATGATTTGATTATTTATTGTGGATTAGAGTTGATGATTTAGTTATTTATGATTTACATGTACATTGGAATCCCTTTGTAACTGCTTTTACAAGGGAGGTTCATGAAATTTATTAGCAATTGCCTTGGTTAGTGTTATTTAATGTTAGTTCAGTAGCATTCCAGGCTCATGGCGGGCTAGGGTGTTACAGAAAGCCCATGGCACGGTCCTTAACGGTCCAAACAAGACAACCACATACCCGAGTCTCGTGCATAACAACACCCACATAACAACCACTTGTCCAGACCCAAAAACCATTTAACATAACCAAGTTTTTGACTCAACAACCAGATACAATGATCTAGACAAAAAGAAAAGTAAGAGTTGTTATGTGTTTCGCACAATTGACGAGGTAATCCTGTCAATTGACCTAATGCGATTTCTAGACCCGCAATGACTAAGCATGCCACACATAACATTTATATCATCACAAGCATCTATCTTAAGCGTATTTATAAAGGAATTATCAAGGATAACCAGCAAGTATAGAATATAGCTAACTACTCACAACATTTGATATACGAAAATAGCATGCAAGCAATATCATTGCATTTCAAACACTAGCTTAATAAAATTGGGATCAATATGATGCAAAAATAAAGTTCAAATGATGCTTGCATTTCTGGAAGTCTAGTTGCTCACTCTTGGTGGCGAAAGAATCTACGTCAATTGCTTCGGACTCTAGAGAATTAAAGACATCGATAAACACGGAGAAATACCTCAAAATTCAAAATGCTAAAAATGTATTAATTTTCTACATTGGCTAGTGCATGATTTTAGATGAATTTATGTGAAAGGATTATTCCATTTGGATTTAGTGTGTGAGAGTAATAGCATTTGGAAGATTAGATTTCCAGAAAATGCAATCTGTTACTATTCATCCCATTTTAATTATTTGGTTAAAATTTGCATAGCAGTGGGGGATACAAGGATTACATAGATAAATAGAGAATAATATTATACGACAAAAATAATTTTGGTTCATCTTATTTGGAGTTTATATGAATTAGTTATGAATTTTCTAAGTTAATAGCATTTTCTAGTTCAAAAATAATTCAGTTTTGGATCACTTTCCAAAAACTATATTTTCTGAGACAGAGATAAGTTTGAAACCTATTTTAGAATAAAGTTCAATTAAAATAAAAATTAACAAAATTGGTTTTATTGGATTTGGATTTAAGATGATTTAGTTATGCATTTTTGAAGTTATATAATTTTTCAGTGTACAAATAAACCATTTTCATATTTTCTTAAGCATTTATTCCTTTTCTTACCGAGCTACGTGCTAACCACAGTCCATGACTGGTGGGGCCTAATGAATAGCGTGTTTTTCTTTTAAACTCCAGATTAAATTCGCGTACTGACATGTGGGGCCCGAGAGTCATAGATTCAGATCCATGAGTTTGGTTCATCGGCGTACGCGCACATCGCACGGGTGCTTAAGGATTTGGTCCCACATGTTATACTCTGCAAGTTTTTACTTATCTTAGTCATTTTCTGTTTGAGGGCCCATGTGTAAGTGACTTATTAGTGCGTTAAAACAACATTTAACTGTTAAGCAGATCATTAGCCATTTAATCGCCGTGCTATAGGGTTTTGCTAGACGAGCCCGACAACAGGAGCTCTGGTTGTGCTTGCCCGGCGGCTCGCCAGCGCTATGCGCCACGGCGGAGCCGACCAAGACCATAGATAGATGCGCAATAGCAATGCGCACCTTCTCGAACCAGTGGCGACGATGGAGGTGGACCGTACCGGTGGCTAGCCAGAGAGTGGCGGTGCTACCAACTATAGCAAATCTACATGAAATGTTATAGCTTCGCAATGCGCATACAAGCAGGTGCCTGAGCGTTTAAGGGCTATAAGGAGGCTACCTGAAGCTAGATGGGTGCTCGAGGAAGCTTGGAGTAGCTCGACATCGACAAAGTCCACGGCGGCCACTCGGCTTCATGAGGAGAGGTTGTTCTGAGCAACAAGGAAAAGAGTGAAGCTTTAGGATAGCTTAAGGATCATCAGAGGATGCTAAAGGAACAAGGAATCGAAGAATGTGTTACTAGACCAAAGTGGGAGATGAAGAGTTGCTTTACGGCCAAAAATGGTCCAATCTTCAAATCTACAAGATCCTGTCATGCATTGATGAAATCGATTGAGGGGTTTACATTGTCAAACTAAAAGGCATGAGATGACGCAGAAGATTGGAGTCAATACCTCCCAGAGACGAAGATGACACGGTGGTGTCCCTCGGAGGCGCGCTCTGGAACTACCGAGAGCACGAAAATGGTTCGGAAGCTACAAGCAAATGCAAGAGCTGAAATTAGCCAAAATGGATACGGCATTAAACCTAGAGAAGAAAGGAACCAATGGACTGGAGCTTACCCGAGAGCTGAGCTCACACGAGCTTCTCCTTCCTCAGACCTAAGAGGAAGGATGAGGAGAAATGGAGGCGAAGGGGAGGTATTATGCACGGACAAGTGACGGAGTGGAGACGGCGTGAAACGGATGAGCTCCAGGTGTGGTCAATGGTCGTGGTGGATTGACGGCGTTGGTGGCGCAATTCTGAGCGTGTCGGAGTGGTACGGTCGTGTGGAGCTCACCTCCTATGTGAGGAAGGAGAAGGATCGGACACGTGGGCCCGCCTTGGCAGAGACTCAAATGCGCACACAACACTGTGTGTCTCAGCCGGTGCAGTTAGGCGGTTGGGTTCGATCAAGTGGCTCGGGTCGGCGTTGTTTGGTCCACTTGATCTTGATCGAATGACCCGAACGTTCGGATTGTTCGTTCGGATGGTCCGTGTGGACCACTCGATCTTGATCGGACGGTCCTGATCGGCTCTAGTTAATCCAAGTCTAAATAGTGTTGATTGAGATTCAAAGCTAAACTTCTACTTTGACCGGGGTCTTAAAAATAGAAATAAATTTCCTAAAATCCTAAAATAAATCAAAGGGGTTTCTAGGAAGGTCTAGTGTTCATATAAAATTTGAAACCTCACTGTTCATGTTTAATTTGTATATTTTAAATTCAAACCTAAAGTAGGTCATTGAATTGAGTTAGAATTTTATGAGGATTGAATATAGTTCCAAAATTTGGTAAAAATTATATTAATACATGATAATTAATATAGTATTTGAATAAATTAGTTCCAGAGGATGACCATATGTTTTTATTTCTGATTTCTTTTGGGAGTTCAATTTGAAGTGTATGTTTAAACTTTGGATGAGATTTTTCATGTGCAATATATAATGTAAATGCTTGAAAAAACATGATGAATGCTCATGAGATGCATAATAACCCTGTTTATTAGAATGAGGATGTGACATTAAGACACTACAAGAATTATTATATTCTTAAGTGTTATTAATTGGTCTCATTCATAGTGTACATGAGATCTTTAGGCATGAGATCATCATGGTTTTCTATATGTGTAATAGTTTACTTAGGGGTTGTCAAACGCTACTCCATAACTTGGTAGTCATAAAGGTAGCTTTCAAGTTTACTATGAAACATGCGGAGGAATGTGAGGATCAACATGGAATTTGCTCATCCTCTATCACGGAAGAGATATCTCTGGGCCCCTCAATGTGGTTGGATTAGGGAAGTGCATAGACATACTGAATGTGGTTGAGGAGCCAACTACAACTAAGTAATCCACTACATAACAGAGAATGATTGAGCTATCATAGGATGGCACGCATCTCACTTTGAGTTTGATATGGTATCGTGATGCAAAGGGATCATCACATGAGCACAATGTAGGTTTGTTTGATACAATCTTTATGAGTACTCAGGGATCGCTATGTCCTACTAGGGACCACTACCGACTTGTGATCAACACGGAGTTTCCAGATCGTTGCCGAGTGCATATGAACCCACAAGGTCACACACTTTATGGGCTAGAATAAAATAGCTCGGATAGGATCCGTTTGTATGGGCTTTGCACCTTAATAGGCCCCTAGCGTAGGGCTCCACTAAAGAGGCTCTTTATAAGGGGAGGCGTAGGGGCTTTTGGGAGTACGTTGCACCACCCATTAAAACCCTAGCCGTCACCCCCTCGAAGGTCCTACAGTTCGCACTGGTGCTAACACACCAGCGCACGGCGTTCCATCTCTGGATGTGTAGATGCCATAGAGGTGTTGCGGGGGTTGTTGCTGCGCTGATCGAGGATGATCCGCAACGTATGTGAGGAACACGAGAAGCTGTTGGAGGAGACAATCGGTTGTCAAGGATGTTGGACTGGGCTACTCCAATTCTTCTTCCGCTGCACTGTGCGTATAGTGGTGATGATTTATGATCTCTTACTCACATGGCTTCCTGTTATACACGGTAAATTTTTTTATTTTGCACTACAGCAGCCTGCTAGTATACCAATAGGTACCAAATATTGACCCAATCTCTTCTCCTGCATTTGTTGTCTTCGCCCTAAGTAGCTGCTTCCCTCTCTGCCCTAATGTAGCGCACGAACCAGCATGCAGCGTGGCGAAAATAGACAACAAGCACGTCCAGTAGACGGAACGAGCCATTGTTGGTCCAAAACAATGAACAAGAAATCTGTTGATGACACAGATTCATGTATTGTGTTGTTTTCACTGATTGTTAGTCATCAAAAATGAAGAGGAGAATTGTATGATGCCAAAACTGAAGTTTTTGTGCAGTGTTAGGGTTTGTGCTGGCACTGCAGTCATGTAGATGCTAGCATCATGCTGTTGCCGCCGCTGCTGGCATTATGCTACTGCTACTGCTGCTGCCGATGACTTCGAGCTGCTACTGCTGCTACCATCGCCGCTGCTTTCTGCTGCCGATGACTTCGAGCTGCTACTGCTGCTACCATCGCCGCTGCTTTCTAACTGCTGCTACCATCGCCGCTGCTTTCTAACTGCTGCCACTGCCGCTGCTTTCTAGCTACTGCCACTGCCGCTGCTTGCATACCAAGTGAAGAGAACAGATGCAGGAGAGGAAGAGATGGCGATGAGCCGACAATATCTACCTTGGGTAGCGACGATTTCTTGCCACCGCCGCCGTCGCCCGCTTGATCGCCGCTGATTATGGTGAAGAGAAGAAGCCCATGTGGAACAAGATTGGGGAACGAGAGAAGCATATGCGACATGCGAGCTGTTGTTTTTTGTGTCTAGATTTTAATCGATTGATGACATGGAACAAAAGGATCGGATTGGCTTCCCCTTGGCCACGCTGGCTGCCAACACATGGGCATGTGTGAGGCTTGCGGATGGGCCCAGGCTGCCAACTTGGTGGGTCGGATCCGAATAGAGATAACACCTAGTGCAATGCGCAACCGATTGTTAGATTATATATGGTTGTAAGATTATGCGGTGTTATGTGCAAAGCAAGAAAATACCCGGTGTTTTGCACAACGGAGGTACAACGAGGTGGTGCAAAGTGCAATTTGATCTTTTTTAGATAATGAAAGTGCAACTCTAGGTCTCTACACCAACTAGAGATGCACATATCCATAAGTGCAATTTAATCTATATATAATTAAGCAATAAATAGATCACAAAGATAGTTCGACATACAACATGCGTATATTCACATATTAGAGATGAATAAAGTGGAAGATGTAGAAGGAGGGAGTCGATGCACCGCGTGTGTGTACTCATAGTACAAGCCTTGTATACAACAAATATTCTAGGAGGAGCACATAGGCCTTCTTTATATGTTGTACTCACCACCTTGGCTTCTCCAAATGAAATTAATTCCAACCAATGAGTTGATGCAAGATAGAATCAATTCGAAAAGAATTCATTGGTGGTCATGTCGCTGACAATCAAGCACAAGCACACGAACAAGAAGAAGAACACAAGATGTAGTCCCCATGATGTGGTGTACAAAATCAATCCTCCCCCTTTTATATAGGGCGAGGAGAGCGGTTATGATCAAATAAGAAACCACATGGGACTAAACTATTCCTATTATAACTCATGGGCCTTATGAGCCTAGTTTAGGTAAAGTGTCCACATAATCGGGCCCTCGTAAATAGGCCGATATAAAACACCCCCTAGGATACTTTGTCAATGCCATGCTCATGCCTTATTAAAAACTCCTTCCAAAAACCCACTGGAAAAACAGTAAGAATAAAGGAGAACATAGCTCGTGTTCTTGTTATTGCACATATTGCCTCATTAGAAAAAAAACCTTCAATTGAGAGAACCCATTGGGACAAAAATCAATTAAGGAAAAAGATAGTACAACATCTTTTCGCCCCTTTGATGAAGATCATATATCTCCCCATGAAGACAACAACTCTTTGTTTCTCCTCATGCCAATACCATGAACATGTTTGGATTTAGAAGCTAGCAAGACCTTTCTAAATAAATCTACAAGATTCTCACTTGTTTGGATTTCCTGTATTTCTATATGCTCATTCTCCTATTGTTCACAGGGATAGAAATATTTAGGGAGTATATGCTTTGTCATATGCATTTTGACATAGCTATTCTTCATCTGCGTAATACAAGCAGTATTATCTTTATAGAGGATTGTGGGAGTTTTATCCACCTCTATACCACATGACTCTTGGATATGATGAATTAATCTTCCAAGTTGTATGCACTCGCGAGTCATTTCATATACTGAAATAATTTCTAAATGATTAGTTGTCGTAGCAACAATTGATTGTTTTATAGATCTCAAAGAGATAGTTGTACTTCCACTTAGAAAAACATACCCAGTATGTGGTTTGGCGTTATGGGGATCATAAAGATAGCCAACATTTGAGTAACCTTTTATCTTTGTATCCTAACCCCTGGGAGTCCAAGATCACTTGTACCTTGTAGGTAGCTGAGGATTCCTTTAATTTTTGTCCAATGTTTCTTCATAAGCTGGGAACTATTTCTTGCAAAACAATTTATTGCAAAAGTAATATCAGGCCCGGTATAATTGGCAAGATATAACAAAGTTCCAATAGCACTTAAGTATGCAGTTTCGGGCCCTGATATGTCCTCATTCTCTTTTTATGTCCATATGGATCGATATCCACTTCCAATGACCTACGACCATAGATGTACTCCTTGGATGAGATTTATCAAGATAAAATCTCTCCAAAACTTTCTTAGTGTAGGTGGTCTGGTGCATGAATATGCCACCAGACAGATGTTCACACTACTACAAAACAGGCTATAGTAGACACCCCATCACAGATGGGTTAATTTGAAACCGTCTGTGTTGGGTCTGTTGGGCGCGACATTTGTTTTGCCGGCATATCACAGACGGTTCTTATTAGTAACCGTCTGTGATAGGCACATATCACAGACGGTTCATTAATAGAACCGTCTATGAAATATCCCAGCCGGTTCTATTAATAAACCGTCTGTGATAATCCTCCATATCACAGACGGTTTATTAATAGAACCGGCTGTAATATTTCACAGACGGTTATTTACATAAACCGTCTGTGATAATCGTCCATATCACAGACGGTTTATTAAAAGCACCGTCTGTGATATTTCACAGACGGTGCTTTTAATAAACCGTCAGTGATATATGCCTATCACAGACAGTTCATATTTTGAACCGTCTGTGATATCCTTGCGCTATAAATACCTGGAGTACCCCGGCCCTTCCCATTTCTGCGCTTTCCCAGATAAAGCCCACTGCGCTGCCGACAGAGAGAGAGGGGAGGAGAAGGAGAGGAGAAAGGGACGGAGAAGGACAGCAATCTGAAGAGATCGATTTGGTATTTTCGTCATGAGCTCTGAGGGTAACATTCTTTATAACCCAATTGAGATATTGTAGAATATGCTAAGCATCGATCGCGTGTATAAGAGCCAAAATGGGTTTGGGTACTTCCATAGCATCGGGTAACTATACGTGAAGAGGGAATTGTGCGGATTTCGCAACTGCACTAAGGAATAATAAAAAAGCACACAAAGTAGTAAGTAAGGAATTAATCCCATTATTAGGAATGCAGTTATTAGCTATTTTGAACAAATCCCGAAACTCTACCCTTTAGAGCATCTGCAATTTACGTGCTTAATTAGCCGGTTCGAATGGCTAGATTTGATGCTAGGAACCGATTCCACAAGTGGAAGCTGCCTATTCCGAAGCAAAACTCTAGGAACCGATGCAAACTTTTGCATCCGGATGTAAGGGAATAGAATAATATTTTTCATTGGGTGGTTGGAATAATATTAAAGTTCTGTGAGGGGGAAGGAAATGGAGAGAGAGAGAGAGAGCGCGGTTGAGAGAGATTTTATTAATCTAATTTGACACTATATATTTGTTATATGTGTAGCGTAGATGGACCGAAACTGGATGTATGGTGTGAACCGTGTGAGTCAAGAGTACATTAATAGCGTGGTTGCTTTTAGAAGAGTCGCGAAGCGGGATATGTTGAAGAAGGGGATAAAATTTATGTACTGTCCATGCATTGATTGCGGTAATCTGAAGATGTTTACCAACTCGACGCAGATAGAAGCACACTTGATTCGAAGGGGTTTCAAAAAAGGGTATACATGTTGGACCAGTCACGGTGAAGAGCGATAGGAAGTTAGTAATAACGACATCGCCGAGGAAGTCAACGATATGCCTGATGTCAACGATATGCGGATGTAGATCGTGCTTTTGATGAGGATAGGTCACACGATGACAATCGAATCGGATGCTACGCGATGCGAAGAGAACTACAGTGAGAGAGAGTTTTGTAAATTCGAGCGCTTAATGGAGGACTCGGTGAGACCTTTGTTCCCTGACTGCAAATCGAAATATACAAGGTTGTCAACCGTGATTAAACTACTTAAATTAAAAGCAAGCAATGGTTGGTCCAATAAGAGTTTCACGGCGTTGTTAGGTCTCCTAGCGGACATTCTTCCGGAGGGAAACGTGTTTCCCAACACCACCTACCAAGCAAAGAAGGTTCTTTGTCCATTGGGAATGGAAGTAGAAAGAATACATGCATATCCGAACGATTGTATCCTCTACCGTAAAGAGTATGCAAACATGCATGTATGTCCCGTGTGCAAAGCATCCCGATACAAGCGTCAGAATACTGCTAGGTTGAAGTAAGGACCTCCTGCTAAGATGTTGTGGTATCTGCCTGTGATCCCACGTTTGAAGCGTTTATTTGCGAACCCAAAAGAGGCAAGATTGGTGCGTTGGCACTCGGAGGACCGTAAGAAAGATGGAAAGCTAAGACACCCTGCTGATTCTGCTCAGTGGAGAAACTTCGATCGGAGCTTCAAAGAGTTCGGTGCAGAACCAAGGAACATAAGGTTAGGGTTGAGTACAGATGGAATGAATCCTTTCGGTAACATGAGCAGCCGACATAGCACCCGGCTGTGAATCTATGCATGTACAACCTTCCTCCTTGGTTGTGTATGAAGCGGAAGTACATTTTGATGTCACTACTTATCCAAGGGTCAAACAACACGGGAATGATATTGATGTGTACCTAGCACCATTCTTTGGAAGATCTTGTGACACTATGGAACGAAGGGTGCAGTATGGGATGCGTACAAGCGAGAGAACTTCACTTTACACGCCATGTTGTTCTCGCACCATCAATGATTTTCCTGCCGGGTAACTGTCGGGCTTTAGTAAAAATGAGCCAAAGCTTGTCCGCACCGCTTAGATGCTACAGAGTATATGGCTAAACAACTCGCGTAAAGCGTGTATACGCGTCACCGTAGGTTCCTTCCGAGTCACCCATACCAAATATGAAGAAACAATTCGCGTAAATAAGGAGGACGGTTCAGCTCAAGGGCTTTTAGAGGAAAGATGTCTATGATATGGTTAAGGATATCGATGTTGTGCTTGGGAAGGGACGTCAATTAAGAACCCGTTAGAAGAACATCTGGAAGAAGCGGTCAATTTTTTGGGACTTGCCTTATTGGGAGCACTTAGAAGTTCGCCACTGCATCGACGTCATGCATGTGGAGAAGAATGTATGTGATAGCTTGATTGGTCTCTTACTGAACATTAGTGGCAAAACAAAGGATGGTGTTAACGCACGGCGAGACTTGGTCAATATGAACATAAGGACCGAGTTAGCACCGCAAGAGACTGATACAGGACGAACATACCTCCCCCCAGCTTGCTACACTCTGTCCAAGGCCGAGAGAATTGAACTGTGCCAGAGCTTGCATGGTGTGAAAGTCCCGTCTGGTTACTCTGCTAACATTAAGAAACTTGTTTCTATGCAAGATTTGAAATTAATTGGTATGAAGTCGCATGATTGTCATGTGCTGATGACACAAATACTTCCTGTTGCAATTAGGAGTATCTTGCCGAACAAGGTCCGAGTGGCAATCTTGAGGTTGTGTTATTTCTTCAACTCAATTGCTCAGAAGGTCATCGATCCCCAAGGACTAGATGCTCTGCAGGCCGAGGTGGTGACGACTCTATATCATCTTGAGATGTATTTCCCTCCGTCATTTTTCGATATCATGGTCCATCTCATTGTTCACCTTGTGAAAGAGATAAAGATATGTGGTCCTGTGTTCCTACGTCATATGTACCCGTTCGAGAGGTACATGGGAATTCTCAAGTCCTACGTACGGAATCGATCTCGACCGGAGGGCAGCATCGTCGACGGTTATGCAACGGAAGAGGTCATTGAGTTCTGCGTCGACTATATGGCTCAGGTGGATCCAATAGGTGTGCCTCTATCTCGTCATGAGGGGAGACTGGATGGTATCGGGACCATCGGAAGGAAATCAATCACTCTGATCCGGATACATACGCTCAAGCCCATTTCATGGTCTTGCAACACATGACCGAAGTGTCCCGTACATCGACGAGCACAAAGACATGATACGCCAACAAAATCCAAACGGTCGGAGGTTTGGATCATGAGAGAGCACAACCGTCGGTTCAACGGATGGTTAAAGGTGCGAATCACGGGAGGTCATCAAGTGATGATACATTGCTATGGTTGGCACAAGGGCCACAATTTACAATTGTCACATGGCAAGGATATGACATAAATGGGTACACATTTTATCGACATACTCGAGATAGGAAGAGCACGATCGAACAGCGGTGTCCGCATAGATGAATTCGATCCGATGGGTGAGGAGCTCGTACTATGGGCAAATAGAGGAGATATGGGAGCTCGACTACGTGCTTTTCAAGATCCCCTATTTCGGTGCCGTTGGGTCCATCTCCCACAGTGAAGGTTGACAAATGCGGCGTCATCGCCGTGGACCTTGAACGTGTCGGATACAAAGACGAACCATTAAATCTTGGCTAATCAAGTTGTTCAAGTATTCTATGTAACCGATCCGAAGAAATAAGAAACGTCACGTAGTTCTTCATGGAAAAAGAAGGATTGTCGGAGTTGAGAATGTAGTGGGCGAGGAAGAATACAATCAATTTGACGAGTTGTTGTTTAACATTGCTTTAGGGCTGCTCTTGAGTTATTACAAAGCATCTAGTTGCATTAATAAGAAAAGAATGCTCACCACATCTTTTGGTATCGATCGGTTTGTTTTCTTGGTGTGCTTAACCCTCGGCCCGGCACAGGTAGTAATATATCTCAAACTAATTATATAGATAGCAAGTAAGCGAGATGGCGAGGCACCATCTTCCGCCGTCGCCGCGCCGCAGATGGCGAGGCACCATCTTTGCCGTCGATGACAATGACACGAAAGAGAGATGGCAGAGGAGAATCGAAGATGCCTGGGCGGACGGTCATCACGGAGGTTAGTGAGTTTGGGGTCCCTCTGCGTCCCAAGAGCTCAAGAATGAGATTCGGACCATGTGCAAGATACTTGCAAGGAAACGGGTCCCCATCACCACACCAAGGTGGAAGGATCGGACGAAAGAAGCGAGAGCGCTACGTGGACGAACTATTACAAAGTTCACTATCCCGAAGTAGACATGGCACGCGTGGAGCGGACGGCGATGCTCACGATCGATAAATCGTGGAGGGCGTTCAAGAGCATTCTTGTCACGGCATGCGTGAACACGGTCGACGCCTTCGCGAGTACAGATTCTTGACGCAGAAACATGGGGCGCCTTTGTTGCTATGAAGACGACGCCCGAATTTAACGAGCAAAGTGCGGCACACAAAGCTCTCGGACACGAAACACTCATCCGCACGCACTCGCACACGCCGGATACGCAGGAAAATATGATGAATGGGCGGCGGCGGAGGACAACGCGTTTCCTGATGTCACAGACCAGCGTTCCCTAGCCTAGTTAAAAGCGAGGGCAAAATCTCATCTTCGGGAAGCATCTCTTTCACAAACCCGGCAGACGAGGAAGTGTCTCAACGTTTGGTAAGTATGTCGAACTACCTAGTTAATAACTCCATATATAACTTCATAGTGTCTATAATAACATGATGAATTCTTGCAGCGTGAATTGTCTGCCCAATCTTCCCAAGGCTCCTTCCATGTAGACAGGGAGAAGGATATACTCTCCACGGCCCTGGGAAACAAGGAACACCCGGGTCGCACGAGAGGTCTTGGGGTTAACGTACCTTGGAGTCATGGATTCGCAGACGACTACTGCATGTACAGGAGTAGGAAGAGATCTAAGGCCGAGCGCGAGGACCGGTTGGTACAGATGATTACTGAAAAGTTTGAAGGAAAGCTGGCAGCATTGCAGGATCAAATGAATCAACTCCTCAGCCAGTCGCAGTCGCAAGCCGCCCCTGTTAATTTGGGAGCCAGTCCTGCTCGACATCGGAGTAGCGTCGCGTCCACGCATAATTCTAGACATGACGATGTCCAATTACCGATAGACGACATCAAGGTAATGTACATCTATGGAATGCAGCAAAGATAGACCTATAGGACACCTTAGCTAATTGCGTATCGTTTTGTAGGAGCCGACGGCCTGCAAGCTCCTAGTGAGGTTAGTTGGGTCCATTTCTATTGAGGCCGGGCGGGGGATGGTGCATCCATACCGGAAGGGCGATGCAAAGACGGTGTCCAGGTGGCGCAGGGTTACGCCAGGGTGGAGGTGGACATGGTACATGAACATTTCATGGCCGTCCCGCTGGAGATTCGTCCGAACGAAGAGATCACAACACTAGGGGATGTTGTGCACAGTTTTATCCAGTGGCCCAAGAAGGACATCGTCCTGGACCCAACAGTGCCGCGATCTCAACAGGACCATTCCTCTCCAACGGGACCCTCCATGACTCCACCTCATATTTCGCCTCAGAAGACCACCTTTTCGGTTCCCTTGGAGAAGACATCGAAGGAACAAGAAAAGCGTGCCGCCGTATCGGATCCCGAGTCGTCTCGCAAGAAGACGATGCCAATGCTTAAGACCAAATCGAAATCGACGAAGGCGCCTCTCAAGTCCGGCAAGTCGGGAATATCCGGGAAGTACATCCTCGGAAAATCGTTCTGCTCCCAAGCAGTATTAGGGCGTGCTGGATATGCTTGTCAGGCTTTGCATGCCTGGTACTTGGATAATACCCAAAAGGAGGGGTGCGATACTGGAATCACCGTCAGATACGAGCATAAGTATTTCTTCAACGGGACGAACCACTTCGTCGTGGGCTTCAACGACCTATATGACCTATTCAACCTCGTTGGCCTTGACGCCTCGCTTCTACGATGTTGGACACTGTAAGTGCATACAATCAAGTTCTACATTCACGTAATACCGATAAATATCACAACTCATTTCTTATTTATAGATACATGATGAAAAATGTCCGGGAATGGAAAGAACCGATGGGTTTCCTCGACCACATGTGGTATCGTTGCAAACCATCCAAACAGACTCGTCCTTCGTCGAGAAATACATAACGCGAGCATTGCTTCGTCAGCAGAACATGAAGTACATCGTGGTGCCCTACAACCAGGGGTAAGTGTCACTACTTGCTCTACAAATTTTATTTGTACTTTATACGCAGCACGAACTCAGGTTTAATGACTATAGTGACATACATGAGTAGGTACCACTGGATCCTTTTAGTCATCATACCAAAGAGGAACCATGTGATATACCTTGATTCCCTAATCCGCAACGACCACAACTTCAGCATTCTGCAAGGAATACTCGACAGGTATGCTTATTTCCTTCATACATAACTCTATTTTAGTCTTCATTCGTTTGAAATGATCGAGGATAACTTTTTGGAATCATGTAGGTCGTTCATCGTCTATGTTGCCAACAAAAGAATATACGATGGAAAGAGCGCCGAACTAACACACAGGACAAAATTTCCGGTATGCGCTACAACACGATAATCCTATATCATACTTCCTAATAACGCATCTCGAACTGATATATGTATTCTATTTTTGCAGTGCCGCCAGCAAAAAAATGATGAGTTATGTGCAATCTACGTTTGCCATCATATGAAGCAAATCATTAGAGCTAGGAAGAAGGATCCCGAGGTTTGTGAATCTCGAAATGATTATTTCGTAATTATAAATTTAAATATATATGTTTAACACTTTACTCTTGCTAGCGACAGGCCTTGAATATAGAATTAGACGGACTCTTTGAGAATGAGATCAAGGACATTCGAGGGAAGCTCTGCAGCTTTATCATATCAGATATAATTAAGGATACCAGAGAATTTCACTCCGCTGCCGACCCAGCGCATCACCCCGCCAACACTTCTCAACCACCTGCAAACAATTGACTCAATTGTAATCAGATTTATTTTGTAACAATACTTGAACAAATGTGATCTTTTGTAATTTATTTTGAGTAATGATCAGATTGAGTTTGTCCACAATTGACTATCTGTGATGTATCTGTTTTTCTGCATGCTTGTTTTCAGAGGGCATGGCTAGCAATTCCTGAGGCTAGCCAAAAATCAGTAAAAAACTAGTTAGTGTAATGAACTATCACAGACGGTTTGCAACAAAAACCGTCTGTGAATGCTAGTATCACAGACGGTTATGTACACTAACCGTCTGTGAACTCAGAGTATCACAGACGGTTCTGTACATGAACCGTCTGTGAAGTCAGAGTATCACAGATGGTTCTAAACATAAACCGTCTGTGATACTCTGACTTCACACACGGTTTGTGTATAGAACCGTCTGTGATACTTTGAGTTCACAGACGGTTAGTGTACATAACCGTCTGTGATACTGGCATTCACAGACGATTTTTGTTACAAACCGTCTGTGATATTGGTATCATAGACGGTTACCCGACCGTCTGTAATAACAACATGCTATCAGAGACCAACTTATCCAAACGGTTCGAAAACCGTCTGTGATGAGGGTTCCGAACCGTCTGTGATGACTATTTCTGTAGTAGTGTCAATCTGTAAACCAAGATAAAATTTAGTTTTACCTAGATATTTCATCTCAAATTCCATCTTTAAGTATGGGTTTTCTTTGAGAATATTTTTCATGGTTCCGATGATGTTCAAATCATCAACATATAAAGATATACATAATCCAGTCATAGACTTCTTCATGAACACACACAGACATAATTCATTGTTTATATATCCCTTTTGTAAAAGGAATTCACTTAGTCGCACATAAATTGTGCTATTCTAATAATTTCACTAGACTTGAGGTTGTGGCCAGCAGAGCGCTAGATAATCCGTGCATGATCTCAAATCCGGGATGACTCATATGTTCATGCCATGTTGTCGGGACCCGACCTGCAAATCTGGACCCTCTGTGTATTCTGAACTAGTCCTATGAACAGTAGCTAGCTCATACAGTGACAACATCGATGAAAATCATATCCATACAACGAAACAGCTAAGAAAGAAGCAAATTATTATTAAATAGTAGCAGCAGACCTCATGGTCAAAGTTTACATAGTTTGCCATGCAGAGCTTAAAAGATAAACAGAACTCTTGTAGTGGAAATAAGATAACTTGTGGTGGCCATCCGACATGCCCACAGGAAATCGAGTGGGGAGCGCATCCTAGTTCACATAGTCTTCAAACTACTCCTCCTTGTAGAACTCTAGATTTTCGGATTCTTCCTCAGCAACTAATCAATAATGCCATAAAGCCGTGAGTATATAAAGTGCTCAGCAAGTCGTAGGGAATAGTATGCAATTAATATTCATGCAAAGTTTGAACAAGGAATAGTTGTATGATTATTTTGCAGAAAACAATATTGATAGTAAATACAGTAAATAGATTGAAAAACATAATTGAAGAGATTATATCAATAAAGTAAAAAAATTGCTTTGAAACAACGAGTGAACTACCCATTCACTTCCCAACCAACAACTATTGAACTACCCATTCACTTCCCATCTATTCCATCATCCAAACATTTTTTGAAAACTCTATACCTCGTGTGAAATCTCCAGACATTGTCCATAACTGGGGACATGGCTTTTCGAACAGTTTTAACACTCCGTAGAGGTTATAATGTCGGCCATGATACGCTTCCGTAGGCATGTGACAAAGTGATTATCATAAGGCTTTTACAAAGTTCTATCTTAACCCGGTTTTGCCCACTAAGATTTCACCACCGAAGGGTTACATCCACCATAGTTGGGGGGCCCCTCTTGCGCCATGTGAATCTACCCGTAAACCCTGAAACCCACACCACACATGACAAAACCAAAATCAAGATATTACTAATTAATTAGCCAGGTCCATCCCATACTGGACATGTGGTTATACGATAAAGCCCAGATCAATGACGCACAAAGTTAAGTCTTTACTAATTACTCAGGTGAGACAACCTCATCCAAAATGTGCTACCTTCACCCCCTTTACTACATGATCATTCACCTGAGTATGAAAATATTTTTGTTCAGCTAGGCCCAATGGCATCCCCTGCCATGGTACAATAATTTTTTTACAACAGTGGCCTCGTACCACAATTCCATATCTCATTAAGTCAAGTTATCAAAATTAACATAGTGTATAGGAATCCATCGTACAACTAAGCATGACTAAACATACTACGTCACTCATGTTGGTATTACAATTATGTCGAACTAATATCAACCCATCCTATGGTGTCAAAGGATACACAACATTCACAATATTCAATGTGACACAATGTCAATTAGGTAATTAGCTACTCCTGAAAACAATTGATATAAAATTAGCATGCATATCAATATAAAATAATATAATTTTGCAATAATGGGTACATGATGAACCTGAAGGTCCGATTGCTGGCCTGATCTTTCGATGAGAACGATAAGTTCGGTAGGCATCGCTCAACTCTCACGATCCTGGCTACGAACACGCAAGGCTCAAAACCACGCAATCGCTGAACTGCTCGACAAGTCGTTATCAACCGTGCACGAATACCCGGTTGACCTGATCACGAAGATCGATTCCTGCATACACCAAAGAAGCACGCAAGAACAAGATAAATAAGCAATCTGAAATTATAAATATGAATGAAATACTTGATAAATTGGGATTCCGAAGCAGTATTATGGTTGGTCTAGTCGACACAAGCCAATATACGAAGTTGCATGGAAGCTAACTTTTAACTAAACAAAATCTACCAACTAGAAGGGAGGTAGCCACTACTTAAAGGAGAAAGAGAGAGGGGTGACGGCACTGTTCACATGTGAATAGTGCCACATAAACAATACCCCCAAACCCTAGGTGGCCATATGGGCCAGGGAGGTGGTCGGCCCAAATATGCTAAAGTGTTGGTTGTCCTTTGGACCCAATAATTAATACAAGGCCCTTGGCCCAATGTGAGGTGGCGCAACACCAGATATGAGTGAAGTGAATTCATCGGCACGTTGGAGTAGCGTTTGATATAGCCAAATCGATGGCAGTCGAATAGCCCGGTTAGAGCTGGAGTAGTGGTCGTATCCGAAGGGTTGATGTCCTCATCATCCTCCCCTTCTTGCATTTGAGTCGTCCTCGACTCACGCCCATCCTCCAGCGGCAAGAGAAGCTTTAAAACTTGGACCAACACATTCTCATATTTCTGCAAAATGTTAGCAACAGCATGTGGCAAAGAAATAGAGAAAGGTGATTGTGCATGCATCAAATTAACATATGTACATTTTCTCATAGCATTCAGTGTGCAACTCAATTTGCAAGTATAAGTGAAGTAAACTTTAGAGTTATGCATTGCCCGGTTATAAAAGAAAATTGTCCTCAACTTTTGTAAGTTAATGGGCAGCACAACAATTGAGTTCAAAGTGCACAAGTCATTCATATAATCAGAGTTCAATTGAGTAATGGCAAATTCATCTAGCAAAGGTGAAAATATTTGTAAGTTCTTCCATACTTCAACATCATTATTCAGATTGTCAATGCTAGATGGTGCAATAAGAGATGAACATATAGGTATATGATAATCCACAAAATTCAACACACAAGAATTGTTGTTCGAAACAACATGCTTCAATTCATCCATGTGATCACAAGTTATGCATATTCGATATACAAGAAATTGATTGTCTACACTATAATCTCCAATCAAATGAAACTTATAACCAGGGGTGTAGGCACTAAGCAAGGATTTCGAACATGCGATTGCAGAAACTTTCTTCATAGCATGTGACAATTTCATAGGTAGATCCAACATAATGTAATATAAAGAATTAGTAGGAGAAATTCTAGTTAAAACTTCTTTATGTCTAACCAATTCCACATGATCATTATATGTTATTAACTCATCACATGAAGTACTCACAGCAGCATGCAATTCAATTATTTTATCACATGGTGCACTCAAGTCAGCAGGTAAATCAGCAATTTAATCACATGGTGCACTCAAATCAATGCAGTTTGAATTCTCTACTTGAAACATGTGCATATCAGAATTGTTTTCCACTAAATTGTGCTCTAAAATCGCATGAACAGTGGACAATTGTAGTTCTTCACAAGCATAGTCATCTTGAGTGATGATAGCACTTTGATTTTTACCTTTTTGGCTCTCCTCAGATGATGTAGGTGCATCCATCTCCACGTCTTCCTTCTCAACCAATAGAGTCGGTGGTTCAATCATCTCATTCTCCTCTTCGGCATGGTTCTCAACTACCTGCAAGTTGTTAGTCACAGAAAAAGAAACAAACACAGGTTTTGTTCTTATGTTCCTTTTCATCAAGCATCCACAATTTCTCCTAAATCTGACATTCAATCTTACAAGCAAGTATAAACAAATGAGAGAGAGAATTATATTCTTTGTGAACAAAAATGTTCTAAATTTCTTGATTCAACCCACTTAACTTAAGAATCTATTCTCTGTAGCTTCAGCATGTTCCTCTAAACCACAACGCAACAAACGAGTTTTAAATTCGTGATAGTATTCCCTAACAGTTCTACTACGTTGTTTTAAACGTTGTAATCTAGCTAATAAATAATCAGCATGATATTTAGGAACAAATTCATCTCTCAAACGTTTCTTTAAAGCATGCCAAGTTTGAGGCACTCTTCCATGTCTACGTAAATACTTCCACCAAAGTATTGCACCCGCAACAAAAACACTAGTGGCAGAGCTAATCTTTTGCCTATCAGACCACTCATAATGTTCAAATTCTGTGTCTAAAGCTATCTCCCAGTCAACATATGCATCAGGATCAAATTTACCAGCAAAAGATGGCAACGTGAGTTTGGTTTTACCAGAAGTACTGTCACGATCATATACCACCCGTGGTGGATGATCTTGTCTCAAACATGCATCTTCCTCGCGGACTTTCTTGCACTCCCGTTCAATGGCGCAAAGAAGATGTGGATCTAGCGGAAAATCATCCCGTGAACCTACCATAGTTAGTAGAAAACAAAGAACAAATCACAGTGTATATATTCCTATCAACTACTAGGATCTGGAGTTTCACAAGTCACTCTCACTCAAGCCTTTTACCAAGTTCTTACAAGCTCTTACCAATGCAGCAAGGAAGTGGTACAACCGGTGGTTGGTTCGTGATACTCTCACTTGCGATTAGCCCAACGATTGCAAGGGATGGTACCTTCTAAGTTAGTAGGAAGTGGAGCTCGGAAGGCTAGTATGTAGCAAGGGAGTAGCAATTGTTCAAATCAGTATGCAAAGTTGAAAAGTAGTTCAAAGTACTAGTCATAAGTGTTGGTCCTAGTCTAAACCAAGTCTAGCTAGAGTAACTCACAAGAACGACTAGTAGCAACAATGGCGGGCTAGCACAAGAACTATCAACGCAAGCGAGCAATGGATGAATTATGCCCAACTGAACCAGGAAATAATGTCAAGAAAGAGACAACTCTTCTTTCTTTTTTTCTTCTTCTTTTTTCTGTCTTTCTCTCTGTTTTTAATTGTCTTTTTCCCCTTCTCTGTCTTTCTTTTTCTCTTTTTTTCTTCTCTTTCCTTTGTTTTGTTTTTATACCTCAGAAACTACGAGGCTACTGGAACCGGAAAGACTTTTTATCTCGGCGCTATAGTAACCTAATTACTGTAACACCGCAAAAACTATTTTCCCACGCTTTTGCAGGCCTTTTTTTTGGGTTGCTACAGTACCAAATTTTTACTGTAGTGGCGCAAACCGATTTTCGTTGGCTTCGGCAAACCCTGATTGTGTTTGGCATAACCGAACTTCACTTCGGCCAACACCGAACCTGGCTTTTCTTTTGATGCACGAGGAGACAACAATTCCTTGGAACTTGTGTAGCACTAATTATGTATTTTGATGCTCTCGGGTGCTAACACTAGCAAGGAAACTCAACAATTTAATTGAGGGCTTGTAGCACAATACTCATAGCGCACGATGGGGACAGGCACACAAAGGATGCTTGGCGCAACGGAAATAAGGGATCGGTGGTCGGCGAGATACCATGGCAGGGCTTGGCCGAAAGCGATTTGTGCGACAGAAGGGGGCACTGACCTGCGGTAAGAACCAGCGATCTACGGCAAAGTGATGAACTTGCGGGAGAACTGGACGACTTACAAGATGGTGGTGGTGATGTTGGTGGCGGCGGCAAGGTGGATGACAGTACTAGACGACTCGCAAGAGACTATAAACTAAACGATCCTGGCTACGAACACACATGGCTCGAAATCACGCAATCGCTGAACTGCTCGACAAGTCGTTATCAACCGTGCACGAATACTCGGTTGACCTGATCCACGAAGATCGATTCCTGCATACGCCGAAGAAGCACGTAAGAACAAGATAAATAAGCAATCTGAAATTGCGAATATGAATGAAATACTTGATAAATTGGGATTTCAAAGTGGTATTATGGTTGGTCTAGTCGACACAAGCCAATACACGAAGTTGCATGGAAGCTAACTTTTAACTAAACAAAATCCGCCAACTAGAAGGGATGCGGTCACTACTTAAAGGAGAAAGAGAGAGGGGTGGCGGCACTGTTCATGTGTAAATAGTGCCACATGAACAGTACCCCCAAACCCTAAGTGGCCATATGGGCCAGGGAGGTGGCCAGCCCAAATATCCTAAAGTGTTGGCTGTAGTTTGGACCCAATAATTAATACAAGGCCCTCGGCCCAATGTGAGGTGGTGTAGCACTAGATATGAGTGAAGTGAATTCATCAGCACGTTGGAGTAGCGTTTGATGCAGCCGAATCGATGGTAGTCGAATAGCCCGGTTGGAGGTGGAGTAGTGGTTGTATCCGAAGGATTGATGTCCTCATCAGTACAACATGATCAAAGGTCTACAACTTAAATTCGTCGAAGATTTGAGTTACTCCTGCAGATTGGTCCAAGCTGGTTTCGGCAACGTCGGATTGTATACGCGCAAAGTGAGATAAATAAATAACGATAAATCCAAGTAAAATCCAAAAATTATCAAATAGGTACTGAAAGAAAGATTAAGAATTTAGATGAATTTAGGGACAAGAATCGACAGAATTGGAGGTCGTATAAAGGAGAACGAGTATCCGAAAGTTTATTGGAATTGGAAATTCCTTGGAATTGAGAAGGAGAGGAATATTCCTTTTCATAATTAAAGGATTAATTCAAAGAACTGACAAGTGGGGCCCTTTTGTCATTGAGACAGAGAGAAAACAATAGAGAGAGTATGACAAGTAGGGACCACCTGTCATTGAGAGGGATTGAGAAACAGAGGAAGGGAAAGCATGGGAAGGGAGGTGGCGCTCGGCCACACAATCGCCGACGGGGAGAGGCAGCACGGCGGCGCCCGAGGATGGGAAAAATGGAACCCCAGGGCCTTGGGGATGCGACCGGAGGTGGCGGCGTGAGCGTAGTGGCATGTCGGTGGCGGCGGCGGCTCAGGCGCTTAGGCAGACAGCGTCGGTGATGCTCCAGTGGTGGGCGGCAGGGGGCAGCACAAGCGTCGGCATGGTGTGGACTCAAGGAGCATGTCGGATTGCTCGAGAAGGCCAGAGGGGAACCGAGGCAGTGTGACAACGGGGGCCGACGACGGAGAAGATGGGCTAACAGAGCGGGGCTCCACGGGGATAAATCGGTCAAATGGAGAGGGGGGAAAGGTGGGGGATTATCGGAACACACTATGATGCGCATAGTTTGGATCAGGGCTCATCGGAGAGGGAGATCAGACAAGCATGGTGAGGCGGCCGACGATGATGAAGACGACGAATTCGGTGACAAATTGCAATGAAAAGTGAAATTGACTGTGGGGATATGCTCAAGAGTTTCGGGAACATGAGGTGACACGGTTTGAGGAACAAAAAGGTCACCAGAATGACGGGAGTGCGAAGCGAGGTGGCGGCTGATGCTTGGGAAGACAACAAATTCAACGACGACGGAGCTCCAGAGACATAGAAAGAGTTTGAGAGGGGTGCAAAGGTATGAACAAGTTGATGATGCTCCCATATAATGGCTCGGGTGGGGAACCAAGCATCTGGAACATGAGCATGATCGACGGCGTCGTCCACAACTCGATTTTGGAATTGTTTGAAACGGCAGCACATTGAATGGCATGGCGAAAGGGGATTTCATGGTGCGATTGATGGCGACGATGTGATGATACGGGCAGCACAGACGAAACTCATGTAGGCGGTGCAGGTGGGATGCGCGTGTGTGGCGCGAGCACGGCTCTGGGAGGCGAGGCGTTGGCTGGAGGGGCTCTGGCGCGGCTTGGGCACAGCTAGGGCGTGACATGGCACGAGCATGGAGTGCTCTAGCGGGGTCGAGGTGCAGGCGGACGAGGCCTGGTGCGGTCGCGACCGAGGGACGGGGAATAGAGCAGAGCGAGGGGAGAAGAGAAGGTAGGCCAACTCGGGTAGAAGAAGGAAGGAAGAAAGAAGTGGGCCGAACCAGGGAGAAAAGGAGTTGGGCTTGTCCCAAAGACAAAAATCAGAGATAATTCAAATTAGAAATTTGAATTAAAATATTTGGTAGAGGTTTTAATTGAGATTCGAAAAGAGATTCAAAGTTTGAATTTAAGACATGAGATGGGAGATTAGATTTGAGATTCATAAATAAATTGAGATGGAGGTTTTAATTTTAGATTTGATTTAAATAATTATAGAAACTCCAAAATAAATCCAACACTTTAAAATAATTAATTTAAATTAAATTTTAACAACAAGGAAAGAATTTTTTTGGAAAATAAAAAAGAAATAAATTAAATTGAACTCCAAGAAATAACAAAAGAACTTAGATAAATCCAAGAAAATCCAGAAAATCAAATAAGCCAGTTTTGAATTTAATTGCAGTTTGATTTATTCATATTAAATTGTTTTAATTTTTAAAATTTCAAATTAAGCTTTAAACAACTCAATAAAATTCAATTGATTCCTTTTATTTTGAAAATTTCAAAATAACGCAAAAATTGGGATGTTACAAATGTCTTAAAGTGTTCTGGATCTTTCACTTAGGTACTCATTGCAACATCATAGCGTTTAACAAAGGGGCAATACCTTATTTCCATCGAAATTTTGTGTTATTCCTTATATGTCACTCATTGTGTCACTAACATGTTGGCCTAGACCCCACGAGTTAGTGACACAAATAGGGATTTTGGTTCTAGTGGCATATAAGGATTTAACCTTTAATAGACGTGTAGTACAATCTGGAGGAAAGAGTGGGAATCATTTTGATTGTCTACTTACGGTATCCTTTTTCTTTGTGATGAGAAGGTACTCAGAACCATTATTTTCCTCTGTTTTCGCATGGAAACCATTACTACATATATCTTTGGAACTCAAGAGAGTTTGTGTTGATTCTGGGAACAATATCGCATTCTCGGTGATTATTCTAGTTCTTATCAATAACACTACCAACACTCTTCTAGACCCTGCAATATTACCATAGTTGCCACCACGGTCAATGTATTGATAGTCTTTGAACTAGTCTGGAAGTATAAAAGACATTGATACATATAAATGCAAGTATAAAAGACATACACACTAAACTGGAAATACTTTATTCAACTCATGAACTAAAGATTAGAATGAGTAAATTTAATTCCTAGTACTATTGTCGTCTAATAGGATCGACAAAATTTGGTGTTTTATATACCAACGCCATCCTAGCACACCATGAGTTGACTCTAATATTTTAGGGGATAAAGTGGAGATCAATTCTTAGGACCCTCCAAATCCTCTTCTAGATGAATATCTAGTAGCTCATCATCTAGCAATGGAGTGTAATAATTATACAGGACGTCTATATCACCTGCATCTTCCTCCATTGTGGTTGCGTGAGCGTCCACCTCCTCGTCTTTATGTGGTAACTTCAGATAGTGAGCTTCAGGCTTAGCATTCTTGCCTTTCTTCTCATACTCCAGATAGAACTCGACTAGATGCTTGAGTGTCTTACAACAATTTGAACATTAACCCTTGATCCGACACTTGAAGCAAGGTTTGTTATCACTTGGCGCCTTCCCCTTTCCTCCTGTCTTCCCCTTCATCCTAAAGGCAGCCATCTTAAAGTTCCTTTCCCAGCACCCTTTCCTTTTCCATCACTACGACCTTCAGTTTTCTTTTGAACATTGTGTGCCTCAGGGGCACCTTGTGTTCATGTAGGTATTGCATTATGATTCTTCATCAGAAGTTCATTATGTTTCTCCACCACCAGAAATGTGGCGATTAATTCAAAATGGGTCTTGTACCATTTCTCTATGTACTACTGTGCAAGCACTAGATTTGTAGCTTAGAAAGTAGAGAGGGTTTTCTTGATCATCTACTTATCTGTGATACTTCTACCATAAAGACTCAAACGAAAAAATATCCTATGCAGAGATGAGTTATAAGAAACAATCGATTTTAAATATTGGAACTGTAAACTTGTCCATTCATGCTCTGTTTGTGGGAGCATCATCATCCTTTGCTAACTGTACCTCTTTTGAAGGGACTCCCATAGTACCAAAGGATCTCTCTTAGTTAGATACACATTGTTAATATCTTGACTAAAATGGTTGTAATACTCCGTTCAATCCTAAGAATTATAATTGAATCTCAAACCATTTTATTAGGATTTAAAATGAAATTTCAGAATTTCTGTAAAAGGGTGATTAAATCTTGGGCCAAAGGCCCATAGCTTTGGCCCGTTAGGAGCAGCCTATAACCCTAGATGTACTGTAGCACCCCCATGCTACAGTGCCGCCGCCATGCTACAGTAACTCCGGTGCTACAGTGCACGCCCCCCTCCATTGCTGCTATTCAAGAAGAAGGGGGAAGGGAGAAGAAGCCTTCCGGTGCCGCCAACCAAGGAGAAAAGAGGAGGAAGAGAGGAGAAGAAGAGGAGAGGAGCTCTTCGCGGGGGAATTCAGCGATCTCCTGTGGTTTTACAAGGGTAACGAATGATGTTATTCACTGTTTGATTAGTAGAAGATGCGAATTCGATTAGGATTGTTAGATCGATTTGCTGCTGTTAGAATTTCAGATCTGTCCAGATTGTTGCGTGGTCGATTTCGGGTTCTTAGAAGTTGAATTTGAGATATCCATCTCCTAGAGTTTTGTAGGTATTGTTCTTAGCTTTCGGTGTCCGCCAAGAACACTGAATTCCGACGTATGGATCAAAAGTTATGATAGTTTCCGTATCTGCTGTCCAGAATCCTGACGAGAATAAACTGTCAAGTTGTCTTTTAAAATATGAGTGTGTTAATGGAAAATTCAGGGTTTTCAACCAACTAAGTTATTGTGGGACTTGGTCTTAGCTTTTGATATTGATAAAGAACGCAAAGTTTGGTTTAACCAATTAGAAGTTATGGCATTTACCGTGCTGCTGTCCAGAATTGTCGGTAGTTCTGATAGAAAGCGTTTGTTGGTCTTGTGGAGATTGATACATCTAGAATTAGAGATTTCCACCAACTAGGTTGTTGTAGATAATTTTATTACCTTTCAATCAAACCTGAGAACACCCCTTTTTGAGTTGTAGAGCAAAAGTTATGCTATTTTTAATGCTGCTGTCCGATAAGGCTTTCTGCTAGAATGTGGTTTAATTCAAGCAAAGGGTACAATTTAAGTGATGGGGTTGGGGTATGAGTTAGGGGCGATGCGAGTAGTGTCTTGATGACTTGGTTCTTATTGAGTAACTTTGGTGTAGGGGGTGAGGCGCTAAGGTTAGCGGCTTCTTCGTTGCCTCCCAACGCATCGCAACACTAAAGGCAAGTACAATGACCTTTGTGTGATTTGTAAACATTGGATGCTCGTTGTTTAGTATTGTGTTTTGTTGATATGTGAGAAGCTTCAATGTTCATGTTCCGTCCACGGGAGTGGAGGTTATAGTAGACAAGAGGTTTCGATGATTATGTTCTTGGTGTATGCTCTTTCATATGTGTGGAGATGATATTAACCATTATTCATAAATTTATTCATGCATTCATGTTCATGTTCCGTCCACGGGAGTGGAGCTCCACGGGAGTGGAGTGTAACACCCCAGCCCCAACAGCAAACTGGAATGCTACCAAGCTAACAACAAAGTAGATTAACTCCATGACACTTTACTAAAGTTCGGCAGCATCTCCTTTGTTTAGTTAACAACACTAGGAGTTTCAACATGAACAAGTATCAAAATCAAGAATTCCACTCGCTGAATAATCAATAGGCATCATGGTATACTAAAAGTCTAAAGCATAATCACAATTAACTAAAAGAATAAGGTACTCATCATTATTACAAATAATCCAACAGGTAAACATAACCATAATCAATCCTTTAAGCAGTTTGCTCATTTATTACGGTACGATCTGAAATTTAATCATCTACCAAGGTTTCATGACAGTGTGCGTGTGAACATAAGACTACTCCCTCCCATGCATGTCGTTCTTGGATTGGGTACCTAAAACACAATAAAAGCAAGAGTGAGCCCAAAGACTCAGCAAGTACTGAAAAGAATCATTAACCCCACAAATTACAGCAACAATATTCAAACCCAAAGCTTTATTCGGAAAACATAGCTCATGATGAATGAATGCAAATATGCAATGCATCTTTTCTCTTTCACTCTTTGTCGCATTTCACCGGTAATGCGAGATATGCAACCGTCGCCGCATACCATGCCTGTGCTCGCAAGCACAGGGACCAATTGTCCAATACTCCGCAAGTAAAGGGGACCTCAAGCCCACACTCCACAAGTGTGGGGACCTCAAGCCCGTCATATACATGACGGGGATCTCAACAAATTCTTGGTCACCACGTGACCAAGTCTTCATTTTGTCAACATGATGCATATGCACAAATCATGAATCATCATAATCATACCTCCTCAGCAACATCACTTGTGAATTTAACTCATTCATACTTCTATCATGCATGTTCATAGACATTCATACACTCAAGCAACCATGCATAACACATATTTTCACAACATTAATAATCATGGTAGACAACATCTATAACACTCTCGCATCCATAGATATCACATTTATTCACAATACTAGCAAACAAGTACTTGCCTTAACCGCGTGAGAACAGAGGATGTGAAGACGGTGCTGCCTCCGGGACTAGTCCCCCACCTAATTCATTTAAAAACATACTAAGACCACATTAATGTATCACATAAACTATAAAAGCAAACACGAACTTGCAATAGTTCTTTTAACGCGAACCCAACTTCAATTTTCTAGATGTTGTTATCTCCCCTCTGTGGGCTATCGTGTTCTAAAATTCGTATCTTTTAGTATAAGAGTCCAAATGAGTTGTTCTTAGACTTCATTGAAAGGTTATCAAATTCTCAAGCTAAACCTATTTGGTGGGCCTTACTGATTCGACCATCTAATATTCCTATCATGCCAAATAATAGAACATCGAATTCACATCAGGTTCTCTGGACAGTACACTAAAACTATCATAACTTTCAGCTCGTGTGTCAAAATTTCGCATTCTTGGTCTTCCCTGAAAGCTATGGAGATTATCTACAACTTTCATTATACTGAGCTCCTCTAATTGTCCCTTTATCTGATCGCTCAAGTCAGATTACTAAAACCTGTCAGAATACCGACAGATTTGCAGAACAGTAGCGCTACGAAATTCATAACTTTTGAACCGCTCGTCCAAACGATGCGATCTTGTACTCTACAGAAATATATCGACATCGTCTACAACTTTCTAGGAGGCATCCTGATCAGATTCTGACATTAACCAAATCAAAACGCATATATAAGAGACATTCAGCACTAACTAGCTATTGCACTCTCACCTTTACTATTCAAGCTGCATGCATACAGTGCAAGGTGGACAAAACTAATTAACTAATAATTAGCACTATCTAATTAATTCTCTATCACTAGTAGCCACATGCATCTTTTTTCTAGCCGTATCACTACAGCCTAAGGCATGCAATTAAATAATCATGCATCATGACAAGCAATTAAATAATCCAAGTAGTAACCATTAATTAATCCACCACCTATACCACCGTTGCAAGCATCTAGAAGGTGCTACGTACTAACGCCATTACGCCACCATATACTTTCATACAACACTTTCTGACCCAAACCATCGCAGCCAACAGCAGCAAAAAGAAGATATGTGCAAACCTTGCACTCGCCCGGCTCGGAGACAGCAGGAGACGGTCGGCACGCGCACACACACATGGGCAGGCGCGTCCACGCGGTAGCAGGCAGTAGTGGCGACGTCCCTTGCGCACAGGCAGGTGCCGAAACGGGTAGCAGCGGCCAGGCGATCGGGAGATGGCGGCGCACGGAGGAATAAAAAAAGAAAATGGCTAGGGTTTCGAGAATCCACTCTCCCCACGATCCTTTTATCTCCTCACGAGCCAACTGCTCCTAAAACTCCAAAATATCCCATTTTTACGTATTCCCTTTTATCTAATGACGTACGAGTCCTGAAGAGGGTTAAACTTCAGAAAACCCCACTAATCCCTTTCGTTCTCTTTCTAAAGTGTTTCAGGGTATTACATTCTACCCCTTAAAAGAATTCGACCACAATTCTATCGCTATTCTACTCGAAGGACAACAACAATTAACACGTACTCCACATGTAAAATTATGGATTTCGCTCGCGCATGTGGGACTCTAGGTCCTAAGTCGCTTTCCGCTCGGTTTGATGCGACCATCGTACCTTGATGTAACTGACGAATTGTGCCTTATTACTCGTCCTGGCCTTTTCAGAGCACTCAATGGACAGGACTCGAAGGCATGGTCTTACTCGTGGGTCAACGGCTCTAACGAAATCTCACACTCTAGATTTCTCAAGTATTCCTCGACACCGGTCACACAAAACGTTGTGTACCCTGCGCTAGGACTCGAGACGGTCTTAGCGATACTCTATCTTCCAAAATCACCGCAACTTCCAGAAACAAACCAATGTACCTTAGGCCAACCTTCCCTTCGGTACCAAACCACACTACCAACACAAAACACGAAGAACTCTTGTTCCTTGTATCACTCGATCTCTTCACTTAAGCAATGAGCACCCCCTTTAACCAGGACGCATCACGTAACTCGCTTTAATCAAATTCTTTTAAAAATGAACCCAACCGAAAATATAAGATTCTCATCGCAAACATGCAGTACCAAGAAGAACCAACTTAATTTATAATTGGCATCTGTCATCGAGACAAAGTTCAAATAAAAACCAAGAGAATACTTCACTATCCGAGAATACAACCTTTTTCTCAAACTTTCTTTGAAGAATTCAACTTCCTCTTAAATCATGAAGTCCCAAACCATCGCATAACACACTAATTCATTTCTTTTAATTTGGCAACCTCAAAGCTATGCTCAAACTAAACACAAAATCCATACCTATGTAGTGAGACTCTTTCAATCCACAATAACATACTCTGATCAACTTCCCTACCAAAAGAATTACTTTGACAAATGATTCCCAACACACCTCAATATAGATTTCAGCCACAATCACGTCACCTTAATCTTGTAAGGTTAATCAACTTGAAATTCACTTCATACACACTCATTTACTACATTCAAAGGATTCTATCAAAGATCACCATAACTCTTGGAACCTAATCATGGGAAACCAAGATGCTAGCATAAAAATGTAAGCCCAAATTTAATCTCTAAGACTTCTACAATGAACTTCTGGTAAATTTGATAGGTAACCCTCAGGTCTGATGACTAAAATTTCACACAGCTCAACAATAACCTCAGTTATTATTGTCATCATTCCTTACTAATCAAGTAACCACCCAATGCGATTCATTACACCAATCTTAGACCTTCTCTAATACACACCCATCAAATGCGGTTACTCGACCATAATATACCCATTCACAAAAACCCTAACTGATTAACCAGAATTCAAACATACTCAATCATAACATCAATAAATAAATATATTCTTGACCAAGTTATCCTTAGAGATAATCCAACTCCCATAGGGTTACTCACTGAAGCCGAGTCATACTTGATAATAACTCAACAATCCCTCCTATCTCATTAATTAACACGACTATTAGATTTCTCTACACTGCTACTCTCATTGAACTACACCATCATACTTCTTCCACACAATCTTACCGAGTACCCAAATGCGATACTCTAATAAACTGATCAAGATTTCCATACTTACTA
The DNA here is from genome assembly GCA_036346255.1 of Ampelocalamus luodianensis. Lineage (NCBI taxonomy): Eukaryota > Viridiplantae > Streptophyta > Magnoliopsida > Poales > Poaceae > Ampelocalamus > Ampelocalamus luodianensis. The sequence goes on from CM070629.1 coordinate 29,494,442, forward strand.
AATCTAATGTTATGACAAAATGAACACAAAATCTTGGACCACATCTCGCTATAGGTCCTACTAGTTGTGGCAACAAAACCTGTTAGCTCCAAAGACAAACATTCTTTTTAAATCAAATCCTCTACAAGGATTATTCTAATAAATCAATTTATTACGCAATGCCCCTCAGACAACCTGACGCCTAAAGGTTCCACCAAACCATCTACTAGACCACCACTATCTAGTTGCCAATTCACATCCGAACAGACTTTGCAATACCGTTCAGTTAATCCTTTCTTAGGAGAAGAGGCAAATAGAAGTAAATTTCAACACAAAGGAAAACGTTACCACTTACAGTCCTTACAAAATCAAGGGAAACAATTAAATAACAATGTTCTCGGAAAACAAAAGATGAGATCATAGTTGAGGGCACACGTCCCACAAGTAGAGAATATCAAACCTCAAACGAGAATAAAACATTGCTTTGGAAATTCAGGAAAACTCTTATGGGCAAGAACAGCAGTTTTAGACAACTTCAATAACCTGCAAGCTACAGAACTTGACTTCAATCTCAAATACTTCTACTTCACTCTTTCCTTTAACAAAGAAAATGACTTCCGTTGGTTACAGCATCACCATACCAACTCCAACAAAAAAGGATTTGAAGACCACAACACATAAACCACCTAGGAACTAATAAAACCTCTCAACACTTCACGTTGCTCAAAACAATTTCAGCTACCACATCAACCTGAGGTCTGAAAGATCACAAACGCGAAACTAGAAACATTTTCATTTAATCAATATCAGGCGAGCAATCCAATTCCTTTATACAAAATATTCAATATTATGATCATAACCCCTTACTGACCATCACCATAACAATGACATAATACACTCTTAGCGAGACTCATCATAGCCTCTTATCCCATCATAAACCTATCCAAAAGAAATACAAGCCACAAGGTTGAAACAAACCTCTTCAAACCAGATCATACTATCAAATGATAATTTTTGCAAGACACTCTATCAGAGACCACTTATTCATTCATCCACCCGACCATTAGTGTTACTCTCACTCATTCCAACTATCACTAACAATTGACAATTGTATTTATCACGTACGCAAATAGGGTCCTACTTCTGTTTGTAGTCACTCAACCATCTATAAACACCGAGCCAACGTTGCACTTTATGCTCAGAGTTTTGGGCAAAATAAAATTAAACATTTAATACCATCATCTCCGGTAAAACAGGGTTTCACAAGATACTACCTCAACATTCATCTAATACGATATGCATGTTTCTAGCAGTTATTTAAGATCATCAAGTAGCCAGTTTATGAAAATTTCCACATTGATATCCTCTAAGGCATCATTCAAACACATCCCTAACATAACCATCACTAATAGGTGGACTAATCGATTGAGACACACTGCTCCAAATTATCCAATAAATCTACCGAATTCCACAATCTTAATAATCAAGCCAAATTATCAATATAACACACCTCTTAATAAATCCTGGATTCCCAGTATAAATGGTCATACCATTGAACAAGTTCATCGTGTAATTATTCTATGACAACAGCAATTTAATCACATTTACTTCCAAGGATATTGTAAAGATCGATTATACACCACATTACAGACCCAACTTGACAACCCATATCGTATCCATTAATTGCTCTGATAAAGCCTCTCACTTAACCATGACAAAACATCGCTAAAGGGTTTAACAACTTCTTTCATAAAAGGGATCCATTAATCTTCAACACGCAACATACCAAAGAGAGATATATTGAATCAATCTTCCACATGTGTGATTTGTAAACATTGGATGCTCGTTGTTTAGTATTGTGTTTTGTTGATGTGTGAGAAGCTTCAATGTTCATGTTCCGTCCACGGGAGTGGAGGTTATAGTAGACAAGAGGTTTCGATGATTATGTTCTTGGTGTATGCTCTTTCATATGTGTGGAGATGATATTAACCATTATTCATAAATTTATTCATGCATTCATGTTCATGTTCCGTCCACGGGAGTGGAGCTCCACGGGAGTGGAGTCTAAAGTCCCATCAATTCCAGTATGGGCAAGTGAAGTCCCACCATTCCAATGTGGGCAGTTTTGGACACCCGTATGAAACGTTCTTCATACGGTATTTTGGATCCCGTATTTCGATAATACGGGCTTAAGTGAACACCGACGGTGTGTCACTAGCTATACCATATAAGCGGAGTGCGATCCAACCAGTTCATGGCATCCATGCATTACGCTTCTTTCTTTCGAGATATTTCTATAGTGTCATGTTTCTTCGTGATGTATGTTCCTGTATTTGTTGTACTTGCTGAGTCCCGGACTCACTCTTGTTTTGTTGTTTTGTTTTAGGTGACTGTTGACGATGACTCTTTTGGGAGGGAGTAGACTTGCACGAAACACACTACACCATATTCTAGTTTTAATAATAGAACTTGGTTGTTTTCCTTCATTTGATTAGTGATAAATTGTAATATTTGAGGCAGCATGAGGATGATGCCTTCCGTTTGGTTTTGGATGTTTATTTTCCGCTGTGGTACTTGACTTACATAGGTTCAGACTATATTTGTGCTTTAATGATGTTAGGGTGGACCTTCTTACCTATGTCATAACATGGAATTCTGTCTCAATTCTTTTGATTATGGTTGTATGTTAGATCCTTTAGGTAACATTTTGGCTTCCAGATAGCCAGGGTGTTACAATGGTGACGCATGAAGAATATAGTCTTAGCCTTATCTTCTACAGGTGGGACTATAACTTGATTGTTGGTTTCTTTCACAAGAGGTGTGATGGTCACATATTTTGAAGCTAGGTAGAACTCAACATCAAGGTCCTAGACTAGGTACTTTCTGCCATCAACCGTCAGTTCATCAAATTCCCTCTTTGCGACATCAGTCATGTTGTCTATGCTTTTGTAAAGCAACCAGTCATGTTGCCTACACTTTTGTAAAACAACCAAAATTAATTACCAATGGTAATTAATTGTCTTATCATAAGCCACATGAGTCAAAACATGTGTAGCAGTAATACAACAATTTACCAGTAAATATGAGTGTCAATTTCCAAGGATTTCCCAAAGAATTTTGCTATATTTTTAACTTAGATGTAATTTCTATGAATTAAAATAGCAGAATAACAATTTCTGGTAATTATATAAAGCCTAGAAGACTAATCCCTAAAAAATTAGAAAAGTTCTAAGGATAAATTCACAAATTTTGATATAGTGGAAACTTGTCCAAATTTTCTAGGATCTAATTTGCATATTTCCCGACAGAAAGACCTTTATTCAATGAAATAAGTACCTCTTTGTAATTTCTGCAAAGTATGAGGACTAAAGTGAAAAATTACCTACAGATCAATCGATTCCCACTTGATCAGCCTTCTATTGGGCCGTCCATACCATTAGGCCTTAGCTCGATTTGGGCCGTGCAAGGTATGAGACATCAACATAGCCCGCCCATCCATTGACTAGGGTTGCCAACCCTAGTCTTGGCCCGTGGAGGCAATGTGTAGGGGTGAAAATGGATCGGATAGTTTTCGACCGATCTGGATGGAAACGGATTCGGATTGTCTTGGATCGGTTTTTCCTCGGATAATTCTCAGAACGGAAACGAATACATATTTTTTGTTGGAAACAAATACAAATACAGTAGCCCTGGTATCCGTTGAATACGGATGTGAATCGGATAATACGAAGGCTGGATATCCGGAATACCAGCCCAACAAGCAACCATACAGACGTTCGTTCTCCCTCATACGAACTCCGATTCCGTCGATTCTTGTTTCTCAATTCATTGTCTTTCTTTTGGTTCTAACTTGATAGTTTTTGGATTTTATTTGGAATTGTTGTATTTATTTGGCTCTTTTTGTGCGTATAGATTCGACGGTTTCAGAAGAATTCTTAGACACGTCCACCGAAGCAACTCAAACCTTCAACGAAGGCAAGTCTGTAATACCCCATATATCGATAAGAGAGAAACTTGTTTGGAAGAGGGAAATTAAATTAAATTCAGGGATTCTATTAGAAATTGGGAACTTGGGCCTCCAGCCCAAGCTAAGGGCTGTCTTTGGCCGGCCATGAAGTGGGCCATTAAGGGAGGAGGCGCCCGTAAGGCCCATGGCCCAAGCCACCCCATTTTCCCCCAGAACCCTAAGCAACCACCCTTGTTACTGTAGCATGGTACTGTAGCACCACCATTACTGTATCACACCCCCTCTCCTCCGGTGCTTCTCCATTGTTGCCAGCCAAAGGAAGGAGAAAGAAGCTCTTTGCGCTGCCGGCCATGGTAGAGGAGATGAGGGAGAGGGAGAGGAAGAGGAAGGAGATCTTCTTCATGAGTTTTGATCAGCGATTCCTGGTGTTTCTTCAAGGGTAATGATGGATTCTCCTCGTTGTTCGAGTTGTATTAGATGCGAATTCGATTAGTTTGGTTTGATCGTTTTGCTGCTGGTAGTAGTTCGGTTCTGTCCAATAGATTCGCGGCCGTTTTCAGGTTCTTATATGCTGAATTTGAGATGTCCATCTCCTAGAGCTATGTAGGATTTGTTCTTAGCTTTCAGTAGCCGCCACGATCACTCAATTACGACTTACGGTTCAAAAGTTATGATAGTTTTCGTCATTGCTATCCAGAATCCTGACGAGAATGAACTGTCAAGTTGTCTATTAAAATATGAATATGATAATGGAAAATTCAGGGCTTTCACCCAAATAGGTTATTGTAGGTCTTGGTCTTAGCTTTCAATATTGATAACAAACGCTAAGTTTGGTTTAGCTAATTAGAAGTTATGGCATTTATCGTGCTACTACCCAGAATTGTTGGTAGTTCTGACAAAAGGTGTTCATCGGTCTTTTAGAGTTAGATATATATAGAATTTGGGATTTCCACCAACTAGGTTGTTGTAGGTAATTTCGTTACCTTTCAAACAAGCTTGAGTTTACATTTTTATGAATTTCAAAGCAAAAGTTATGTCACTTTTAATACTGCTGTCCGTTACGGCTTCCTGCTAGAGTCTAGTTCAATTTTAGTAAAATAAATAATTAAACGTTGGGGTTTTAGGGTATGAGTTAGGAGTGTTGTGAGTAGTGTCTTGATGTCGTGGTTCTTATTGAGTAATTTAATGGTGTAGAAGGCGAGGCTCCGAGGTTAGCGGTGTCGTCTTTGCCTCCTAACGCATCGCAACGCTAAAGGCAAGTACATTGACCTTCGTATGATTTGTGAATACTGGATGCTTGATGTTAGTATTGTGTTTTTATTTGATATGTGAGAAGCTTCAATATTTATGTTCCTTTCATATGTGAAATTCACGTGTTTGGAGATGATGTTAGTCATTATTCATAAGTTCATTCATGCATTCATTTTCATGTTCCGTCCACGGGAGTGGAGTTTCCATAGGAGTGGAGTTTAAAGTCCCATCAATTCCAGTATGGGCATGTGAGACCCACCATTCCAATGTAGGCAGTTTTAGACACCTGTATGAAACGTTCTTCATACGAGATTTGGATCCTCGTATTTCATTAAATACGGGCTTAAGTGAACACCGACGGGTGTGTCACTAGCTATACCGGTATAAGCAAGAGTGTGGTCCATTCATTTCATTACATCCATTCATTCCATTCATTTAGATAAACATTCGGTGTTATGTTCCTATTCTTCAATGTTGTTGGCTTGTTCTTATTTGTTGTATGTCCAATTATCCACTGTACTTGCTGAGTCTCGGACTCACTTTTGCTTTGTTTGTTTATTTTAGGTGACCATTGATGATGACTCTATTGGGAGGGAGTAGACACGCACTATTTATTCATTTCACCATATCCTAGTTTCATTAATTAGACTTGATTCTGTCTTTCATTCGTTTAGTGATGAATTGTAATAAACAAAGTTAAATGTGGTTGATTACTTCCTCTAGGTTGTGGTTGGTTATTTCTGCTTGTGATACTTGGTCATCACCTTTGATATAACTATTTGGATTCAGATTATTTTCCTGCTATTGTTCTATTAAATGTTGATCTCTTTATGTCATTAGATGAGATATTATTTAAATTCTTTCGCATTATGGTTGTATGTTAGATTCTTTAGGTAACATTTTTGCTTCCGAATAGCCAGGGTGTTACAAAGTCATAGACCTTTGATCATGCCATACCCATTTTATAAGAATTATATTATTTTATATCAACATGCATTGCTAATTCTATAATAACTGCTTTCAGGAGTAGTTAAAATCCTATTCAACATTATGCCACCTTGAATAATTGCTATTGACATGTATCCTTGGACACTATAGGTTGGTTAATTTTAGTTGGATATATTTTATTTCCAACATGGGTATCGTATTATGCTTAGCCATTTATGAATGTTTGCATCAAATAAACTAATTATATGTTTTCGTTAATTTCTGGTATACAATTTAAAGGGTTTTCATATTCCAAAAAATATTTGTGATCGTATTCATTTCGATTTATATTAGCTCTGTATTCGTATTCGATATTATTCATATCCGTATTCATATCTGGGGTATTCGTATCCGTATCCGGGAAAAAAATATGAAAACAAATATGGCAAAAGCATTATCCGTCGATCCATTTTCACCCCTAGCGACGGGAGCCACATGTGAGCACATGCGCAAGGAGACGTCAGCGACAACAGCCTAGGTGATCTCCTAGCCCTATGACAAAGTAGTGGTGGTGACAAGATCCAGTGGAGCGATGTGTCCCTCCTGTCCCAGCGTTGTAACACAGTGATTTTTGCCTCTTTTTCAAAGTTCTACAATTAAAAATAATTAATATTGTTTTCTTGTAATTAATTTATACTTTAATGAATTTTCCAAAATACAAAATTGTATGATCAGTTTCAGTAGTCAGAGCGGGGGTGAATGACTCCAATAATTTTACCCATAGGTATTCAGCAATCTTTTTACTTCAATAGCTATAAGTAGATAAGAGGATAATGATTGAACTTTCAACTAGCGGAAACCAACACACACAAGCAACAACCAAATAAAACCACAAGCACCACTGCCTTACTGATCGGGCTGCCAACTATCAGATGGTTAGACCGGTGGCTGCTCAGACCGGCAACCACCAAATGGTCTGACCGCTCCCCTGCCGACAGACTGAAAACAACATGATTCCAAACAGGGTCTTTCGCCTAACTTTTGATTTACTTATTCAAATCACACCAAATTTGAAACACAACTATCCTAGGATATCTAGAACCTATTCCAACCATCAATTTCAAGAATTGTTATCAAAGTTCACACTTGTATCCATTTTAGGGAAGAGTGGGCAAGAATAGGGCAAAAGAGGGAAAACTTGATCTACCCAAGCTCGTGAGATCTAGGTAGCCAAGATGATCCTAGATGGATTCCTACAGACCCTAGCAAGCTATATCTTAGCATGAATCATATTAGAACACGATAGAACCACGAATCACCAAGAACACCATAAGAAGGTAACAAAATCAAACAAGAGCACAAATAAGACATGGAGAACCAAGTTTGACCGAACCAAGTTTGACCTTCTATTACCACTTGGAGATGAATGATTATAGCCACTCCATGAGGATAAAACCCTAAGGGCAGCACCTAGCTCTCTCAACAAAACCCTAGTTTCTCTCTTGGAGGCTCAAATGCACAACCACCTCCAATGCCCCCTTATATAGTGAAGGCTCATAAGAAACCCCAACTAGGTCACAAAGTGAATCACATCCACTATACACACACATGTGAACCCGTTAACCCACTACACAACTGGGTTTTTTTCACTCAACACACTCACGCAACCTTTTTCAAAGCATCGTCTTCATCCTTATCTCCAAAATCCTGAATTCTTCATGTATTGTTTGTCCATGAAGTCTCCTTGACCTAATTTGCTTAGGCCACCACCGTGGTTTTGCAAATCGCTCACTTTTTTGGTTTTGAGCTAATGACCACATTGCCCCTCAATCAATTTTTCTGGTTCCTTTACCTCGAAGCATCACCCATGCTTCATCACCTTCCACGTGACCCCAATGACTTCCCGTCAAGCCTCTCATATGTTCGGATGCCACCGAACCGTCCTCACTTGCAAACGGTGCCAAGTCACTTGGTACACCACATGTCCCGCTTGACCTTGACCACTTGTGCCTTCTATGGCCCTTGTCCATCTTGATCCTTGTCCAAGCCCAACTGTATCATTCGGCCTCCATGACCGCTCTAAACCTTGGTTCTCCCAACCAAGTCCCGGTCCATCGCCGTGGACCATAGTTGACACCAAAACCACTTACACAACAATAGATCGAACAAATCATTTTCAGGCACAAGTTCATTCCAACCTGACCCTCGTTAGTCTGTAAATGCACAATGCAACTCATATGCACTAAAGCAAAACTCCTAGGACCAATTCTCAATATTAGCTCACGAGCACAGTCGGTTTGACCGCCCTCACCATGCCACCATGTCGGTTAGACCGCTGACCGCTATGGTTTGACTGGTCTGATCGGTTTGACCGCTTAACTACACCTGAAACACCCTCTCTAGAATTTTCAGTTAAACGCTATCTAGTTTTACGTCCAGTTTCCATTTGTGATGACACCTGGTGCAAACATATACCCAAACAAGCTGCATAAGTGTTTGGTGTCCATTTTCCAAAAACTCATAGGGTCAGTCGGCCACTCCTGCTGTGACAATCAGACTGCCCCTCATAATCTTAGCGAGGGTTCAAGGACTGATCTGATATGCCATACAGGGCAAACCACAGTCAATTACTCATCACAAACCATAGGTTGACATCCACATGGTCTCACAAAATTATTTAATATGATTAAACAACATAGAGTCAACACTTGAAACTATTTTATTTCAAACCAGCATATTTAAATATTCATATATGAATTTTAATGGAATTTTTGGAGTTTATTTGCTATTTCTTTGAGGTCGATTTAATTTATTTCCTTTTCAGAAATTCATTTATTTTTTTCAAATTCCTTTGGTTGAATTTACGTCCGGCCCATTCCCTTTCTCTTGGCTCGCTTCGCTAGAAACCCTATGTCGGGACCCCAAATATGCAAATCTAGACCCTCTATGTATATTGCACTAGTCTAGGATTACACTAGTGCACACAGTGGCAACATCGATAAAATATTATTCCATATGCAAATATAACTAAGAAATAGGAAATAATTAATAATTATCAGAGTAACGACCTTAAGGTCAAAGCTTACAATTAATGCATCAAAAGGCGAATATCTCAAATATGCTGCAACAGAAAGAAACAGAATAACTTCAGTGAAGTCCATCCATATGCCCACAGACAATCGACTAGGGTAGTATGACCTAGTTCTGCACGATCCTTGAAGTAGACCTTGTCGACCAACGATGAACTAATATAGTCTTCATCAACTAAACAACATTGTTTATAGCAAGAATGAGTACATAGAGTACTTAGCAAGTTGCACCATAGAATGCATTTATAGATGATGGCTTATTCAAAAGGAAATGACATCTATGATTTTTTTTGCATAAAAGCAATAGTTGCATCTGAATATGAATAATATATTAAAAACATAACTAAAAACAAATAACGATAATAGTTTAACAAGTAGTTTCATGAAACGCATTTAGTCTAAATCCATTCTTTCACACAGTTGCACAAGTTTATTCACATAGCTGTCCCTCTCAATCATTTCATGAAAATTTACCCCTCGTGTGAAATACCTGAGCTTGTCCATGACCGTGGACGCACTGTTCATCTTTTTCCATGCATGGATGAGGACTCCACTATTACCCCTACCTTGGAGTCTGTGCCAAGCCAGTCCTCGAGGGCTATTAATAGCCAGGCACCCTCGACTTCCGTACCACCTTGGGCACCACACCCGAAAAAACATTGCCCCGCTGGTCGAGCGTTGCTGAAGTCGTCAGATCCAACCTCCAACTAGACACCTCTACAGACATTTTTCTTCACCGACGGTGAGCATTCGTCTTCACCGACACCATCATCGAGACCCCCTCCTCCAGGTCAATCTCGCCCTTCGCTTTGTTTTGTCGAGATATTGTCACATCGCCACCTTCATCGTGGACCGAGACGACACCGTCGCTTGAGCTCGCTGTGGAACCGCCGCCATTGATCTTTGGTTCCCATGAACCACTGCCAGAGAACATCCACATCTGCCTCTTCCAAATCTGTAGCAACGAGCCCTGTAGCCATCCCATCCGATGTCATAGCTCCACTGGAGTTCGCAACTGTGCATCTACATTGCCACTTCATCACCCGTGTCACCCACCACATCAACGTCGCGTCAAATCCCTCGTCGTTGTGTTGTCCACGTGGCCACACGCGTGCCATAGGTCTAAACCCAAATCCTAGATCCAAACCTGAGCCACTGACGTGTTGGCCCCACCTGCCAGCTCATATACCATGGTGCACCCGGTTCACCATAGACTAGCGCAGCCTGTGGACATGGCCTATGGACTGAGGTCCCGCTTGTCAGCCAAATAGATTTCCCCAAATTTTTTTATTCCAAAAATCAGTGGACCCCACCTGTCATATGTAGTTTCTCTCTCCTCTATTATTTTCCTAATTTTCCCTCTCATTCAAACTTCCGAGAACCCGTTCTCACTCATACGAACTCCGATGCAGCCCATTCTTCTTTCTAAATTAATATAAAATCGAGATATTTCTTCTAGTAATGTTTTAATTTGATTTAGATTTCATTTGAGACTCTATTTGGTATTTATTTGTATTTTGGCTTTTCTATTTTGTTATACGTTGATTCCTAGGGAGCGAATGAAGGATTTGAAGAGCAAGACCTGGTAGCAACAATGTACGAGCAAGGGAAGTCGTAACCTTTGATCATATTGAACCTACTATCTACACATTATTTACATTATTGTTTCAAATTATTATGCATTGCTATGTTTATACAAGTTGTTTATCGGTCGCTATTAACCTACTTGTAGCTGGTGATGAGGACATCACTTCGACTGATATGAACACTCCTCTTGCTACTACCATGAATGATGTCCAAGGTCCAATTACTCGGGCACGTGCTCGTCAACTAAATTATCAGGTAAATTCGTTTCTAGGGCTGAGTGTATCACTTAAGAACTCTATGATGCTGCCTAATGGAGATGATTTGCTTGTGCTTAGGAATCTAGGACGGAACATCAAGGAGTTGATGATATGCATCAAGGAAGGAGAAGGCAATAACAATGGCCAAAGGAGATGAAGAATTTGTGGCCTCCAACTCAAAGAGCTTCGGCCACCCTTTACGTGGTGCTGCGTCACCTTTTCTTTAGCCTACAAGGCTTGTATCCGAGTCCTATAGGCTGACTTGGCCCATATGGCCCATATGTGGAACAACCACCCCCAGGGGCTCATTACTATTCACATGAATAGTAACATGGCCACGTGAACAGTGCCCGCCTAGGGTTTCCACCTCCTAGTCACCCTCCTCATATAGGAGCCGTCGCCCTTTAGTCCAATTTGGGTTTTTCTTTGAGATTATTCTGCTTAGCACGTCGCTCGTTCAGTTTGAGAAACCCCAACTTTGTAAGCTTAAATATTTATCCACAATACAATTTCAGATTGCATTTTCTACTCTCTTGCTTGTGTTCTCGATTCGCTTGCAGGAGATAGCCTTCTTGGCGAGGTCAGCCGCGTTCGGCACGGTTGATAACCAACGGAGCAGTGGTGTAGTGATTGCGAGGGGTTCGATCTGTTCGGGTCGAGTCTTTGGATCATCAACGTCGTGTTCTCCACAATCGACTTATCAGTACCTTTCGGAAGATCGGGCCAACACTTTCATCAACTAGAAACCTATTGGACTAGAATGAAGACTAGAGGGGTGAACAGGAGCACTACTCTTTTTCAACCCTGATCGATTTCAACTTCTTCTTCTCCTCAATAGCTATGTAAGCTATGAAGATCAGAGAACACAAGCACAACAGACGTCTTGCATTGAAACCGACGAACCTCGAGACTAGAACACCTCAGAAGGGATCAGGGCTAGTTTGACCACCTGTGTTGGCTGGTCTAACTGGGCTCTCCGACCAGTCTGATCGCCCATGGTCGGTCTGATCACCCCATGGGAGGTCTAACCGCCTGTGGCATGGGAGCAACTCGAGACAATCACAAAAAACCTAACTTCTACTCTACTAATCCAAATCCTCTAAAACTTTTAGCACAGCTCACCAAGAAGGCTAGGAACCTATGCCAATCGACGATTGGAGAGATCGAGGCCTAGGTTCCACGAATTTCTTGGATGGGGTCAAGAAGGCACAAGAACTGAGGATTCAAACTTTGATCCAAAAACTTGCTCATGCATGGATGATGATCAAGATGATCCTAGATGGATTCCCACATATCTTAGTAAGCTAGATCACATCATGAACACCAAGAAAACTAAAGGAACAAGTAAAATCCCAAAAAGGCATAAAAAAGGAAAGCAAGAACAAGAGAGAACTCATCTCGAGGAAATTTTACTTGGATTGATTCAAGAGATTATTGGTTTGCAACCACTTCATTATGGAGGACAAAAGCTCAGCACTTGAGCACTCAATCAATCCATCACTCCAAACCCTAGCCTCCTCTACTCCACTTTCTCCAAATCACAAATTAGGGTTTCTACTTGAGAAGGCTCAAGAGGCATAAATCCTGCACCTATCTCTTTTATAGTGTAGGCTAGGTCAAGAGAGAAAACCTTACCGGGCGCCCGTTAATCTCACACACAAACAGGTCTACACTCACACACTCTTCTCAAAGTAGAAGACGAAGTGGGCTTGCAATCATTGATTATGAGAGAAAGTAGGTCAGCATATTATGCTCATTGTTTTAGTCACCAACTTCAGCTAGTTGATGCGGCTGTTGTAAGAAAGCATAAAGGAATTTGTAATTTTTTTGATATGATTTATGCATTGTTGAATGTGGTGATGGATCTTCCAAGAGAAGGGACATGATTAGATATATGAATCGAGAACGTGTACATGATGCCTTAGGCTGTGGGCTACTTAAAACTGGGATAGGGTTAAATCAAAAGTTGTGTCTTTAAATACCCGGAGACACTCGTTGGAGTTCTCACTAGAAGACTCTTAAGAGTTTGGTTGATTTGTTCCCAACAATTGTCAAAGTGCTACAATATGTAGAAGAAGAAGACAGAGATGACAAAAATAGAAGGCAAGAATCGGGTCTTCTAATTTATTTCCAGTCATTTGATTTTGTGTTTTATTTGCAGCTCATGTTGAGGCATCAGGTCTTCTAGTTTATTTCCAGTCATTTGATTTCGTGTTTTATTTGTAGCTTATGTTGACTATCTTAATACTCACAAACAAGACATTGTGAGTGCCATAAAATGCGTGAAATCAACTGAAAGCCATTTGGATGATCTTAGGAGGCATGAATGGGAATCTGTCCTAGGTGAAGTGTATGCCTTCTGTGAGAAGCATGGCATTTTGAAATTGGACATGGGAGAAGCATATGTGAATCCAAAGAAGCCACGCTAAAAAACTAGAATTACTAACAAGCATCATTATGAAGTGGATTGTTTTAATGATATTCTTGATTAGCTACTTCAAGAGCTCCGTAATTGCTTCAATGAGGAAACATCTGAATTGCTCATTTGCTCGGCTGCTTTGAGTCCAAGAGAATCATTTCACGATTTCAATTTAGAGGATTTGATGAGTCTAGCTAAACTTTATCCCAGTGAGTTTGATGACGGGGAATTGAGGGACCTTAGCCATCATCTTCGCCACTACATTGCTGATGTGCAATTGGATGACAAATTCTCTAACATAGAGACTATTAGTGAGCTTTCTCAAAAAATGGTGGAGACAAGGAAACATATTTGCTATCCTTTGGTTTATTGCCTTTTGAAACTAGTACTAGTTTTGCCTGTTGCCACTGCTACTATTGAAAGATGCTTTTCAGCCCTGAAAATTGTGAAAATATATTTGCGCAATCGCATTGGCGATGACTTCTTGCGTGATAGCCTTATTTGCTATGTGGTGAAATGTGAACTGTTACCAACAATGATGCAATTCATCGCATCCAAAACTTGAGAGAGCGTCGAAACAAAGTATAAAATGTAATGTAATTATCTTTATTCGATCATTACATGGTTATTTTACATAAAATTTTACTAAGTAGTTATTCTTTTTTTAGGCCATCAAGATAGAATGTTGTGTTTTGCGATGTCGATCGTCTTTTGTCCATGAGTTGGACCTTTATCCATCATTTATCTTCGCTACAATTAACCAATTGTCCAATACTACTAGTAAGACTCTTTATTTTGGTAAATGTAAGACCCGGGAGTAACACCCCCGAATCCTCTGTGCATTTCTGAACTAGTCCCATGATCAGTGGCTAGCTCACACGGTAAACAAATGTGGTAACACAACCATAATCATAAAACTTTATTAATAAACAACAGAGTTGATTATAAGATAGGCTTACAGGCCAATAATAAAGAAACACAGCGGAAGATGAAGAAGAAGTAGTAGAATCCAGCAATCTACCACAGGCAATCGACTAGTGAAGCGGCCTAGTCGTCGAGATCCACACTGGTAGCAAAATCCTTCTCCTCTGAAATTTTATTTGCATAAAGCAAGTATGAGCACAACTACCGTGCTCGCAAGTTACATCCGTCAAATAACAGAATGACATGCATAAACGGATGTAACAAAGTAAGGCTTATAGGATTATTTGTGCAAAAATAGCATTTGACATTAAATACATTGCTAAGTTTAAAGGCTCAAGTTTTATAATATCTAAATTAATTTTGAATTAATAGAGATAGTGCAGGCACCAACCTAACACTAACATAAACACGGGCACCAACCCGGGGCTTCAACCCATAACTGTTCTCATGGACACCCATCCATGTCAAAACTGTTTTACAAAAATCATTTTTAAATCAAAACCAAAGTCTAACTTTGAGTGGCTTTGCTAGCATGTCTGTGACCATGGACATGGCTATTCGAATAGATTGACACTCTGCAGAGGTTGTACAACTTTACCCACAAGACATGAATTCTCTAGTTTGTTTGGCATCCTTCGATACCACCGCTCACTAACTTAGGTAAGCAGTCTAGAGCACGTGTCAAGGCCTTTACAATGCGCCATTCCACTGTAGTGCCGCCTCGCTAAGGATTCACCCCCTTTGGACTAACCATTCGCCGGGTTCAGGCCCCCTCTTGCGCTAAGTGGGAATACATAAAAGTAGGTCATACAGACACCCACACAACCGGATGGCATGACTACGGTGAAATATTACAAATTAGTTAGCCAGGTCCTGCCCACTCAGGACATGTGGTAGTACGTTATGGCTTAGCAAGATGCGGCTCGAAGATCGGTCCTTAATTGACCTAGATGACTGTAACATCCCAATCTTGGGCTTGTGTTTCAAATGTGAGAAAATCAGTAGGAATTAAAACTTTTTCTTACATCATGTATTTCCTGTTGTGCCAAACAATTCTTGTACAAGGGATTATGGAAATACATTGTCACAAGTCTAGTTGATCCCAATCTTGACATTCCAAAAACAATCTTGTCAAATTTTATGATCATCCTCTGGAAATATTTTTCCTAAGTCTCTGTGATGGTATGTGACCCCTCTGAAAAATTTCACAATTTTTAGAAATTGTTTGAATATTTTTAGAGGTCGCCCGAAAGATTGGTGGTGCAAACCCTAATGCTTTCATGGCTTTATAAACACTCTCAAGACCTCCTGGTATTTCTTTAGACCACCATCAAGCTTCATTCTCAGTATTGGAGCTTAACACCTCAAAAATGGCAAACCGCCATTGTTGACCCGTGGAGCTCCTTGGGTGTTCTTGGTGTTCCAGTGGTCCTCCTTCACGTTTCTTTGCCCTAACCTTATCTATTTACTTCCTTGAACATTTCCCCTCACTTAATTTTGGATTTGATTCTCAGGGATTGTCCAATTTGGGGTTTGTTCAAATTCGCCGAATTTGGTCATCTTCTTCCTCAGCTCAGGTGAGTGCTCCATTTTCTAATTGCTTGCTCATGTAGCTTCTGTGGACCTTAATGAAGCTATGTTGATGCTTTGGAATCACTCATTTGGCTCGGGTGTCTATCTCGGTTTTCTTCTCCAAGTCCGCGAAGCCACCGTGATCAAGCAACTCCGGCCATCTTTGAAGCTTCTTGTCACTAAGGTAGCTTCTTATTAGTCCTTAGAAGCTTTGGCACCCGCATCCTAGGTTTGCAGTGGAGCTCATCGCGATTTTCGTGTTTAGCAGTGAGCTCCCATTTTCGTTTTCCGGCTAGCCGGCGTCCTAGTCCCTCACCGCCGGTGAGAATGCTACCATTAGATTCGTTGTGCTTTTGCGAATCCATTTTAGTCCTTGGTGGGCGCCGCCGCGGCCAGTGTCGCCGGCGATTTGCCGTTGAAACCACTCGGGTTTTGCCGGCACAGCGCTCCCGTTTTCGTCACCTGATTAGGACACACTAATTGCTAATCATTAGTTATTAATTGTGTCTTAATCATTGTCGTTGAGCCACTGACCAGTGGGCCCAACATCCTTAAATCACTCTCTGGTTCAATCCCGCACTGTTCCGACATCATTAATGTTAATCATTGGTTAATTAATGTGTCGGCATTTAAATCGCTGTCGGAATCTCCTCTGGGTCGCTGACTTGTGGGCCCGAGGGATTAAAATCAAATTCCAGTAGCCATTAGTGTCTCTCTTAGATCTAATTAATGGTAATCATTAGAAGCTTTAATCCTGTCCTAACCGCCACTCTCGATCGACAAGTGGGCCCGATGCCGTGTGCGTGGGTTAAACGGTAGCGTGGGTGACTGAAGTCACCGACATGCGGTCCACATGTCGAGATCTTCCTTTGAACTGCGGTCAATATCTACCGTTCGTTTTTAGATCTGCGGCCCAGATCGTGAGTGCATTCGGACCCTCCGGATGCCTTGATCGTTCTCGACCGTCGATCTTGCGATCAACGGCTGAGATCGTGTGTGCAATCGGACCTTCCGACCGTTGGTGCGCTCGGACCGCCCATCTGCAGATCTGCGGCCGGATTGGCCCAAGCAACCGCACCGTCCGGATGCATACACTCGTGTGAGCCGTTGGATCGTGATCCAACGGTGGGCTCCGATTGAGTTCGCGCGTGTGCGCTGTTTTCGGCGCGCGTGAGCCGTAGGATGTTAGATCAAGGGTTGGGAGTTGTCCACGTCGTTTCCTTTTATTTGGGTTGTTCTGTATTTCGGTAAGTATTTGTTTAACAACTGAAAATGATATAAAAACTTTAGAAACTCATAACTAATTCATTTTAACTGCTTTTTAGATAATTCCAACGGTAATAAATTATGTTGTCACTTTAGTTTATTATAAAAATGGATTTTAGCATGTTGCGATGTGAAAAATTGTATAACTAGGAATAACTTGATTTCTGTCATTTTGAATATTCCAGAAATAGTTTTAATCTTGAAAAATGCATATCTTTTTCTGTATAAACCCAATTTGTGCAAAATCAATTTTGTTAAATTCGTCTGTTAATATACTTTCATATAAAATAGGATTTGAGCATGTTCACAATTCTGTAAAATGACTTGCATCAGATTTACAACTTAGAAAAATCATAAGTAAATGTGTATAACTCCAAAATTAGCAAATCCAACTTTGCTGTTATTAGGATGTCATAATCTACCTGCTATAAAAATTTCAGACCTTAGATCATTCTAGAAAATTTCGCCATGAACAGTACTAATTATTAATTAGGTTGTTATAGGCTGAGAAGGAGTATTTTGCTCATATCTTTTGCATGCTTAGTTCAAATTGCATGATTCTTGTTCCTGTCACTTTATAAAATCATTCCCTAGCTGTAGTGTAAATTTTATTAGATTTGGATGTGTTTTTCTGTTGGAGTTTATTTGGTGTTCTTCGTTCTTATTTGCTTATCGCCTTTTCAAGTTAGGTTCAAGACAATATTATTAATCTTGATATTGAACCACAGCCATCGACTCGCACTTCACCAGCAAGCGGATGTAGCATTCATTTGATCATATTGTTCCTACTATTTTCAAATTCTAATATATTGTTTGCAAATTCTATGTATGCATTGCTATGTTGTTTTAAACTATTGTCTGTGAGTTGGCCTACTAGATGCATTATCGAGGAAATGTTTATTCCTCTACTCACTAAGCCTAGGTTACTTGTTGTGATTTTGGGTTATTGGATGGACCCTTGTCACTTAGTAGTTTACGTGTCTTTATGCTTAGCCATGCTTAGCTATCGGTAGAAATGGGCAGTTATCGACTCGTCGATAACTTTGATCACACAAACTATTACTATGTGTATATTTCAGCCTTGTGCTTTGTCTAAATTGCAAAACTAAAACTGAAAATGAAAACAATTTAGACTTGGGCACAATGGTAAGATGGTGTGATCTTTTGGGTGTGATTGGAATGGTGCCCGGGTCAATTAAGGACCGAACTACTTGTGAGTATCTGTTATCCGAGCATTCAGTGCGTGCTAACCACACTAGAGGGATATGGGACCTCTCTTAGCTGAGTACTTTGGGCTGTGTTAATTAATGAGTCGCGTGGTGGGTTGCATATTTGATTATATGCAACATGGACACGTTTGTAGGGAGGAGAACACCACGAGAGGCGGTGTATCTTGCTCCACGTATGGGTCCTTGTGATCCATATTTCGTCGTGAGATCACTAAGGATTAACCCCCATACGTCGTCTCTTGATTAGCATATTCCATTGGAAAGGGTTCAGAGGACTTAGCGATGCTAGGCATACCAAAGGAAGTGTGCTTAATAGCTTGGCAAAAGGCGATGCAAGTGTGGGTACATTGGTACACCTGCGGGATTAAAACTATTCGAATAGCCTCGTCCTAGGTTATGGACACGCTTGGATAAGCTTTTCAAGAGTTAGACTACAACATTTTAAAATTAAAACTTGATGGTGGTATGAATCGTGATTCATGCTATGTTGTGGTGGCTTTGGGAAAGTCACTTCTAGGTGGATACTTGTTACTTATGTTTACTCACTGTTATTTAAATGCTTAAAAGCAGTTTTACAAATCATTGTTCAATCTATTACAATATTACAAATGAAACTTGTTTTATGCGCCCAAAGAACCATATAACCACATTCCTTTGAATACTGACTTTCATGTAGCTATGTATAGGCTTGCTACTCGTAAGTCTTGCGAGTACATTTTTGTACTCACCGCATTGCTTGTGTTGTGCAGAGGATGATAGTGAGTCCGATGGACCTCACTTTTGTGAGTTGTCTTGTGGCGCTTCTGGCGATTAGCTTGGCGGCCTGGTCGGTTGCCCCCGTGGTGTTGTGTGGCTAACCTGGTCGTCTTTTGGTTTAAGTCATCTTATGGCAACTTTGCTTCCATTGTTACTTATTTGCTACTTATGTCATTTGGTCTGGTCACTGTGTTGTAATAACTTATATTATGTATGTCTTTTGGTAGACTTGTTATAATCTGTTGTATGGAATTGATGCATGCTTGGATATGATGTATGTGTCTTTGCTTGTTCGGGAGGCACATATTCATCGAGATGCGGATTATTCTATTTGTGATACTAGAACCGAGGAAGGTTAAGTATTACAAGTTTAATAAACCGGGGTCTCACAGAGCTTGGTATCAGAGCCATACTGACCGTAGAAACCCCTAGCTTGGTCGTCCCTAGAATATTTTGAAAACTTACTTTCCAAATGTCAGTACTTTCCTGAAAATCTTAAGTAAGTTCTCAGATTTTACTCCTCACCTATCTTAGTTTGCTCATCTCACCTCATTCTAAACTAAATTTGAAAGCTGAGTTTTCCTCTCATCTTCCTTCAAAAGATAGTTGTTAACCGAGTAAATTGGTTTTGGGTAAACCATGAGAGTTATAAAATGAAAGTGTTGGCTATTTTGAGAAGATTAGGAGCTGCTGGGAGCTACAAATTTCGGCCAAGAGGTGTGAAGAAGAAAATCTGGACAGCAAGCAATAAATTTCTGGACAGCTAGCATTTAGGTAGTAAAAGTGCTGAAAATGAAAGGTTAAATCCACTAAAATTCGTGGGAATAAAAGGGTAAGAAGTGATATGAGATAGCTTAGTATCTAACCTTTCTCTAGTAAATTTACCACCCTATTTCCTAGCTGTTCGAACAGCAGTGGAGTTTCTGAAATTTTTCTTCCTGAAAAATTGATTACTCGTTTTTCCATACGGGTTGGTCATAATAGGAAGATGGTTGTTATCGTTATGATCTTGCTGTGATTTTATGTGGTTACTTGAGCTGTTAAAAGGTTGTTTTGTTTAGAGGTTAGTTGTCTTCTTTGTCTCCTGTTCCGGAGTTGTGTTTAACCTATTTTGTGGAACAGATGACAAGAACCACCCGCAATCATCCGTAGCTTGGTTCCGATGAGGAGCTTCCTCCTCCGACCATGGTTGAGGTTCGCTCGGATCGAGCGGAATCGCATGGACCGGACCGGATCTTGGAGGTCATTGCGAGAACACCTCGCTCCCGCTGCGCCGTGGATCTCGGAGGTGGTGGCCACCGATCTCGTGGTGGGCTTGCGGAGTTTCTCCGCACGCACCACCCACTTTCTCGATCGAGGATCCACTCGACGCGGATGATTGGTGCGTCTTGTT
This sequence comes from Ampelocalamus luodianensis, assembly GCA_036346255.1. Taxonomy (NCBI): domain Eukaryota; kingdom Viridiplantae; phylum Streptophyta; class Magnoliopsida; order Poales; family Poaceae; genus Ampelocalamus; species Ampelocalamus luodianensis. Next base: position 29,515,058 of record CM070629.1, read on the forward strand.
GAGCGAAGCTCAATATCGCTCGCGCCGAGCAGGAGCGGGCACTCTTTGCATCCCATCGCCTGAGGGTGCGGACTCTCTTGGTGGGAGAACTTTCGCCATGCACCGCAGCCACGTTGTCTCGTGGGATGAGTTTCGACCGCTTCCGTCGGGCCCACATACCGATGGCTGATGAAGCTCAAGAAGAGGAGTTTCTTGCGCTTAGCGGGCGCAAGTCTGTCTCGGAGTATCTTTACGAGTTTAACCACTTGGCTCGTTATGCTCGGGAGAGGTGGCCTCGATGAGGCTAAGCAGAGAAGTTCATGGATGGTCCGTCCGAGGAGCTACAGACAAGCTATCTATTGTGGACTTTGTCGACTTCCGTGCCTTGGTTGACAAGGCCATCGTCGCCGAGCACAAGGCGGCGGCGCTGGTGAGTCCATAGCGCAAGTGGGAGGCCCATCGGCCCGCACAGCCGGCCTCACTCGTCCCTCGTGTTGGGCCCGCACTGGCTCGTGCTTTGGTTTCACCACCGCCGAGGCCGCCGGCGCCGCTTGCTCGTCCCCGCAGCCGTGTTTCAGCCACGTGCACTGCGACTCGGCGAGTTGCGCTCCGCAACCCACCGCCGGCGTTACCGCCGCTTTGCAACAAGAAGGGCCACTATGCTAGCGCTGCCCTCGAGGATTGGAGCAGCCCCTCGTCCTAATGGAGGACGCGGAATGGTCACACACCGACCGTAAGGTGATCCGAAGACTCGTGGTGTCGGGAGTGGTCGAGTCAACCACATCTCTACCGAGGAGGCACTGACGTTGTGTTGGGTACGTTCCTTGTTAGTTATCGTCCTGCTGCAGTATTGTTTGACTCTGGAGCTTCACATTCCTTTATCTCGAGATCATTTGCTGCTGATTGTGACCTTCCCTTTGTTCCTTTGGGGATTCCTTTGCTTATTCGCTCTCCGGGAGCGGAAATGAGAGCTGACCAAGAATGTCGGGGCGTCCCTATTAATATTGAAGGAGTGGAATTCTTGGCGAACCTCATCTTACTTGATTCGGCGCGCCTAGATGTGATTCTTGGTATGGATTGGTTGTCCCAACACTTGGGGCAGATCGATTGTGTCAGGAAGATGGTTTTCCTCACTAGTCCCTCAGGCGAGCAAGTTGGGATTTCACCGCAGCTGCAGGGGCCACACCTTTGTGCCCTTGAAGCTAAACCAGCCATGGAGATTCAGGATTTGCCCACAGTCTGTGACTTTGTGGATGTCTTCCCTGAAGATTTGTCCGGTATGCCTCGCTTCGAGACTTGGAGTTTGTGATTGAGTTGTTGCCCTGCATCGCTCCGATTTCTAAGGCGCTGCATCAATGCCTCCTAATGAGTTGGAGGAGCTGAAGAAACAGTTGGGTGAGCTTCAAGCAAGAGGCTTCATCCGTCCTAGCTCATCTCCTTGGGGTTGTCCGGTTATTTTTGTGAAGAAGAAGGACAAGACCCTGCGTATGTGTGTTGATTACCGTCCGCTGAATGAAGTGACGGTGAAAAACAAATATCCTTTGCCTCGTATTGATGATCTCTTTGACCAAATTGACCGAGCTTGTGTGTTCTCCAAGATTGACTTGAGATTGGGGTACCATCAAGTCCGGATCAGGGCTGAGGATATTCCAAAGACGGCATTCACTACTCGTTATGGCCTTTACGAGTACACCGTCATGTCTTTCGGTTTGACCAATGCTCCAGCTTTGTTCATGAATCTTATGAACTCGGTGTTCATGGAGTATTTGGATAAGTTTGTTGTGGTTTTCATTGACGACATTCTTATCTACTCCAAGAGTGAAGAAGAGCATGCTGAGCATCTGCAGATTGTATTGGGAAAGTTGCGTGAGCATCAGCTGTATGCTAAGTTCAGCAAGTGCGAGTTCTGGTTGAAGGAAGTGGCATTCTTGGGCCATGTTCTTTCAAAGGTGGTGTCATGATAGATCCTAACAAGGTCAGCGATGTTCTATCTTGGGGCAGCCAAGTCACCACCGATGTGAGGAGTTTCTTGGTTTAGCGGGCTACTACCGCCGCTTTATCGAGAACTTCTCCAAAATTGCTAAGCCCATGACCGAATTGCTCAAGAAAGAAAAGAAATTCGTGGTCATCGCTTGTGATTTGAGTTTTCAAGAACTCAAAAGGCGATTGACGTCAGCACCAGTGCTTGTTCTCCCTGATGTGCATAAGAGCTTTGACATTTATTGTGATGCCTCTCGGCAGGGACTTGGTTGTGTTCTTATGCAAGAAGGCAAGGTTGTGGCCTATGCATCGAGGCAGTTGAGGCCTCATGAACTCAATTATCCTACCCATGATTTGGAGTTAGCTGCAGTGGTTCATGCACTCGATTTGGCGGCATTACCTCATTGGCAACCGTGAGGTGTATTCTGATCACAAGAGCTTGAAATATTTGTTCACCCAGCCAGATCTGAACCTCAGGCAGAGGAGATGGTTGGAATTGATCAAAGATTATGATATGGGCATTCAGTATCACCCGGGCAAGGCTAATGTTGTTGCGGATGCACTCAGTCGCAAGGTGTATTGCAATACCTTGTCACTTCAAGAGCAACGACCTACCCTTCTCGAAGAATTTCAGCGGCTTAATTTGGGATTGGTGGAGCATGGTTCTCTTGCTACCTTGGTTGTGCAACCGACTTTGGTGGGACAAATCAAGGCTGCCCAGCAGACAGATGTTGGGGTGATCCAAATCAAGCAGAACATCAAGAATGGGACAGCTAAGTACTTTTCTGAGGATGAGCACGGTGTTGTGTGGTTTGGACGCTTGGTGGTTCCAAGGTCATGGAATTGCGGATTTGATTCTCGCGAGGCCCATGACTCCCTTTATCTATCCATCCTGGAGCTACCAAGATGTATCAAGATCTTCGGCGAGATTACGGTGGACTCGCATGAAGCGCGAGATTGCTAGGTTCGTGGCGAGTGCGACGTGTCTTTGTCGTGTCAAGGCTGAACATCGGCCCAAAGCAGCCTTCTTCGCCTTTGCGCACTGAATGGAAGTGGGATTCCGTTGGTATGGATTTCATCACCGTCGCCCGCGTGCACTTCTTCCGGGAAGGATGCTATCCGGTTGTCATTGATCGATTGACAAAGGTGGCATATTTTCTCGCCAAAGGCGTACAATCTCGGTGTTAGTTAGGGATGAAAACGGTCAAAACGGTGGAAAACCCTCAATCGTTTTCTACTTCTACATTTGAATACGAAAACGAAACAAAAGCGGTAAAGCGGACACAAAACGAACACGAACTTACGGAATATCAAGAATTTCAAACGAACCAATTCGAGCGGAATTATGTCGAACACGGTCAGTATACGAAAATTCAATACGAATACCGACCAGTAGGACCAAGTGCATAACAATTAACAAGTGCATGACCAAGTACATAACAATTACCAACTACCAAGTGCATGATCAAGTTCGAGTGCATATAGTAATTAATAAGTGCATGACCGTTGGTCTTAAGTATTAACACAATAGTCGACACACAAATACAAGTCTAGAATACTAGAACAAGCAATTAACAAATGCTAGCGTAACATCTACAGCCATCAAGATCATCCATGAGGTCGGATCACTTTCCACGTCTTTTGCTTCCTCATTGTCCTCCTCAGAGTCCGCATCCCCCTCCTTGTCCTTTTCCTACAAGTTTGCAAAGTCAATTAAAATTAGATGTAGCAACTAGCATATTTCAGAGCAAGCAGTAAATAAACATACCTCAATTTTCGTTTAGCCACAACATTAGCCAAAGCCTCAACCTCAAGATCACTCACAATTGATCCAACCATTTTAGAATCTGAACAAAAAATGAGAAAGAAAGGAAAATAATCATTTTAGAATCTGCTGCAATTATAAGGGTCTAACGAAAAAACAAATAAAATGAGCACCTTTTCTTGTGCGAAGAACCCAATCCTTTGTGCAAATTAATGCCTGCACATCTCGGGATCAAGACGACTACGATAGGGATCAACAACACGACCAGCAGCACTAAAAGCGGACTCGGATGCTACTGTTGATACCTGTATGGCCATTACATCCCGAACAATTTGTGAAAGGATAGGATAGTTTTCTCTCTTGTTTTTCCACCATGCTAAGATGTCAAATTCACCAACAATTTTCAGAAGTGGTTCTGCAATATACCTCTCCAACTCATTTGACTCAACCATAGCAAGTTCACTTGCATCATATAAGAATTCTTCTAGGTCATAGTCTACATTTCCCATTAATATATCAGCTGTGTTACTAGGTCCAGGTGCAGCCCCTTTACTATTTTTCTTTGATGATGCAGAGCGTAACTAACATAAAAGTTATGCAGTTTCTTTACCACACTAACAAACTCATCAAGTTCAACTTGATAATGATCACCATAGAACTTCTTCATGTAGTACTCTATCAACCTTTTCTTATACCTAGGATCAAGAAAACAGCTACATGCCTAGAGCAATGTTGGATCACGCCAATATTTCTCAAATTTCTCATTCATAGCAATTGCCATATCTCTAATTGTAGCATCTTCACTATAGCACCAATCATCAAGCAAGAGTTTTATATCACAGAAACCTTTATAAAATAAGTTTGCAGTAGGATATGAAGTGCCAGAGAGAATTTCGGTGAGATCATAAAATTTCTTCAAGCAACCATAAATTGTCAATGCATTGTCCCATTCAGCAGAAGATGGAGAAATCTTGGCATACCTACGGCGATTTGAAGACTTCAGCCTAATAAATGCATCCTTGTAGTACAAGGCATCTCTCAGCATTAGGTAGGTAGAATTCCACCGGTTGAAACATCCATCGAGATACCCTCTTTGTATCCAACCCACTTCAGTGGCACGCTTCATAAGCTCTTCCCATGCAATGGAGACCCTTTCACAAACTAGTACAAGTGATTTGACCTTGCTCGATTGTTCTGAAATGACTTTCAACCCATCTCTAGCAACCAAATTGAGAATATGGCGGGCACATCTAACATGAAAAACATCCCATCACAAACTAGGGAACCATTACCATTCTCTTTCGATCTGAAATTATATCATTGACACCACTTCATTTGAACTAGCATTATCCAAAGTCAAAGCAAATAGTCTATTTTCAATGTACCATTTAACCATAACTTCAGGTGAATGTCTCGCATAACTTTGCACCAAGATGCCTTCCTTTACATTAAAGAAACCAATAATTCTCTTTGCATACGCCAATTATCATCTATCCAATGAATAGTAACACACATGTATCCTTTATTTTGGCATGAGGTCCACATATCCATTGTTGCACTAAAGCGGCACTGGAAAGTTTTCAAGTGTGCATACAAAGTTTCCTTTTCTTCAAGATATTTGTCCATTATTTCTTTCCTAACAAAGTGACACGAGACTTTATCGAAAGCTAGGACGGAGAGATTTTATGAAATCAACAAGATACTCATGCTCAACTATATTGAAAGGATATTCATGCATGGTTATTGCCAAATTCAATTTCTTCAAGCTAGCTTCTTGGTCATATTTGTAAGGCTGAACATGAGCAATTTCAGTACCAGGGTTCTTACCAACTTTAAGCTGTTGTTGTCCCTCCACAACACCGTGCTTTGACTTCAAATGGTTCTTGAATGCGCTTGTCCCACAGCGCCTCACTCTGACTGCTTGCAATTAGGAAATTGCAGATCCCCACACTGCTCAAACCGCTTTCCATCCATATCTAAAATCTCCTTTTTCTTGGTGAAATACTTCCGCACAATCGATGTGCATTTCTTAAACCTCTTGCCGAAAGGTGAGCTCGCTCTTCATCCTCGTCATCCTCTAGGTCATCATCTTCGACATTAACTGCTGGGCTGATGTTGTGGTTGTTCTTTGGTGCGCCATGCCATGCCATCGGTGTCAACATTTAGAGCTTGACTTGCAACGAAGAACCCATCACCGATGCCGCCAGCTGTAGTTGGACTTTCACAAGTTGCACTAGAGCTAACACTTTGAGATGAAGGCCTTTTACTCCTTGATCTCGCCAAGAGCCAAGTGAAACATTGCTAAATCGGTGTAATTATGACCTCATTTAGGCATGCATAAACAACCACAACATGTATATTTTCGACAACAAAGAAATTATAAGTAGCAAACAACTTATGCAAGAACCTACAAAAATGTCTTCTTACATGGTGCAAGAATCGCAGTTATATACATTCGATTTCTTGAGTCAAGAATTATAAGTCACTTCATCGCTAACTACAAACTATAAACCACTATATGGCATGCTACTTCAATCTGTGATCAATAAAATCCTGCAGATTGTATTCAAGAAGTTCATCTACGCAGAGTAAGAAGAATTAGTATGCCCATTTTGTAGATTAGGATTAGGCATCCGAATTATAGTAGAATTAGTATGTCCTGTTTGTGGTCACTAAGTCGAACCGCTTTGGTGTTTTCGTGGTTTGGAAAAATTCGACCACCACATGGTCAAAGTCCGAATGATTTGTATAGTTTGACCGACAAATATATCGATGGTTGGCTTTCTTCGTATTCGATTCATACTAGTTTCCCCTTAATATTTGGAAGAAATGTTCTTTATTGATTATTTTTACTACGCAAGAATGACAATGTGCAAAGATCAATATCTCTAACAGCACTGTTAGATCAATATCAATATATCTACAAAGAGCACCCAAGTTAGATCAATATCAATATATCTACAAAGATAAGAAGATGCACCCAAGTTGCATAAAAAATGTTGTGATCTCCTATCTCTAACAAAGACTATAAATTTAATTTTTAAAGAACACAGCGAATCTCAAAGAGTAAAAAAGATGCACTCAAGTTGTATTGGGAAAATTCAACGCGTCTCCAGTCTATGACAGGAACAAGAACGCTTGTTCACAATAGTCAGCATCACCATCTCGAATTCTCGATGCACTATGAAACGTTTGAGCGTGTGGCCCAAAAGGTTGTCGCATTCGCAACCAGTAATGCTCGTTTGTTCAAAGCAAAAGAGATAACGACTCCTTTACACATCAGGTTCCACCAAATCATGAGGAATCTAAGCCTTTCACAGCTGTTCAACAAAATGGCCGATTCGATGTAGGTAGCCTACGAACGGGACATTAACAAAACAGGGCAGCAAATCTACACACGGATTGCCCAAATCGCACTCGCACCGGAGAAGCCGTTGCCGCCGGTCTTTGGTGCGATGCTGCCGCCGATGTCGTCGGCGGCGCTAGAAGGTGGCGCACGCTCTGGTCTTGGTCTTGCCCTTGCTCCTCATTGCCGCAGACCGATCCACCTTCTCCGTGGGTTCCATCGATGGCGGCGGCTTCCCGGCCCGCTGCGCGCGGCGCGCCGACGCCGGGCGGCCGGCGCGGCGCGGAGGGCCGACGCGCGCGGGCGGCCGCGCCTAGGCCCTAGCCGGGGGTGGCGGGGTGGGACGCGAGCGCCGCCGGGTGGGACGCGCGCCGCCGGGCGGCGCGCTTTTGGAGACTCGAGGAGGCGCCGTCCCGTCGCGTCGCGTGGATAGGGAGAGTGGAGACGGGAGGGCACAGCCGCACAGGGCAGGACCGCAGGAGAGGAGACGGGGATTAGGGAATAGGGAGGCGCTTAGGGCTCGTGGGTCGTGGCACCGCCTAATTGGGTGGTCAGGCCAAAACGTTTAAACCGTATTTACAATACGGTATATTCGAATAAAATGTAGAAATGTAGAAAAGGTCTGAAACGCCTAAACCGTTTCCGCCCGTTTCCGAATTTGGTATTCAGTATTTGAACCGACCAATTTGTCCAAAATACGAATTCGATCGGGTCAAATGTAGAAAACGATACGGTTCGGTACGGGATATTTCCGCATCGCTTTCATCCCTAGTGTTAGTCACCGGCGGACCTCTATGTGTCTCGTGATTGTATGTTTGCATGGTGTGCCACGAACGATTGTGTCAGATCGTGGTTCTCTTTTCACCTCTCGCTTTTGGCATAATCTGCAAAAGGCGATGGGTACACGTCTTTCTTTCAGTTCAGCTTATCATCCTCAAACTGATGGTCAGACGGAGAGAGTCAACCAAGTGTTGGAAGATATGCTCCGTGCCTGTGTTCTTTCCTATGGAAAGAAGTGGGAGAAGTGCTTGCCGTTTGCGGAGTTCTCCTACAACAACAGTTTCCAAGCTAGTCTTGGCATGGCACCGTTTGAGGCTTTGTATGGGAGGAAGTGTAGAACCCCATTGAACTGGTCGGAAACTGGTGAGCGTCAGTTCTTCGGGCCAGATTCCATCAATGAGGCCGAAAGTCAGGTCCAGCTGATTCGTGAGCATTTGCGCGTGGCCCAGTCCAGGCAAAAGAGCTATGCGGATCGTCGTCGTCGGGAGTTGAGCTTTGAGCCCAATGACTTTGTGTATCTCAAGGTCTCACCCTTGAAGGGCCATCAGCGTTTTGGCATCAAGGGCAAGTTAGCTCCTCGATATGTTGGGCCTTATCGCATCATCGAAGATTGGAGCTGTTGCATCTGATTGAGTTGCCACTTCACTTGAGAGTGTGCACGACGTGTTCCATGTGTCACACTTGAAGAAGTGCCTCCGTGTTCCAGTTGAGGAAACTCCGTTGGAAAATCTCGATGTGCAAGAAAATTTGACCTATCATGAGCATCCTATTCGTATTCTCGAAGAATCTGAACGAAGGACAAGGAACCGTGTCATCAAGTTCCTTAAGGATCAGTGGTCAAACCATTCTGAAGATGAGGCAACTTGGGAGCGCGAGGATCGTCTTCGTGCAGATTACCCATCCTTCTTCTCCGAGTAAACAGAATCTCGGGGCGAGATTCTTGTAAGGGGGGGAGGTTTTGTAACATCCCAATCTTGGGCTTGTGTTTCAAATGTAAGAAAATCAGTAGGAATTAAAACTTTTTCTTACATCATGCATTTCCTGTTGTGCCAAACAATTCTTGTACAAGGGATTATGGAAATACATTGTCACAAGTCTAGTTGATCCAAATCTTGACATTCCAAAAACAATCTTGTCAAATTTTATGATCATCCTCTGGAAATATTTTTCCTAAGTCTCTGTGATGGTATGTGACCCCTCTGAAAAATTTCACAATTTTTAGAAATTGTTTGAATATTTTTAGAGGCAGTCAAACCTGTTTGACTCTCAGTCAAACATTAAAACAGAGTTTTGCAGAATTTTTGGAGATTTATTCACAGTATAAAAACCTCTGAAAATTTTACTCAAGGTTCATATCTGAGTTAGCAAGCTCCTGTAAAAATTTCATAATTTTTGGAGTTAATTTGCTACCTCAAATAAATCATTCAAAGTCTCTGTTCTTATTTCAAAGTCAAACTTGGTTTTACTGTTACTTGGGTTCGAGTCAGACTCGGGCTTGAGCAAATTGACTTGGTCCAGTCAACTAACTGCACCGAGCCACTCTTTAAAACGCGCGTTGGATCTCCACCGTTGGATCTATATCGCACGGCCCGCGCGCGTGTAACCCTTCGGACCTTCCGGTTGCAAGTTTGATTGTCGACCGTTAGATCTCCATCCAACCGTTGAGATTTCCCGAAACCTTCGGACCCTCCGGTTGCATTTTTGAATCAGAGCTGTTGGATTAAGATCCAACGCCCGCGTGTCCCTTCGTTGTAAACCGCGTTTGCGACGTGGGGCTATCTGAGCCGTTCATTTCTAATCGTAGGGCCCGGAACCTCTCCGTTGTGTTTTAAAACCCGGAGGCGTGGCGCTATCTTAGCCGTCCGTGTCTCATCTAACGGCTGTGAATCACCGAGTCTTTTTCCCTGGCCTTCTTCAACCTTGAGCCGTGCGAGCACTGTAGGGAGAGTAATGGCAGTGTCATTTCTTGCTCCCTAAAGCCGCCCTAGTCAACAGTGAGGGTCGTGGGAGACACTTTCGGCCATGCCATGCCCTAGTGCACCAGCTATTATCTTTTCCTTGTCGGCCGCGCATTGTGCTTTGTGTTTTGCCGCCCGAAAGATTGGTGGTGCAAACCCTAATGTTTTCATGGCTTTATAAACACTCTCAAGACCTCCTGGTATTTCTTTAGACCACCATCAAGCTTCATTCTCAGTATTGGAGCTTAACACCTCAAAAATGGCAAACCGCCATTGTTGACCCGTGGAGCTCCTTGGGTGTTCTTGGTGTTCAGTGGTCCTCCTTCACGTTTCTTTGCCCTAACCTTATCTATTTACTTCCTTGAACATTTCCTCACTTAATTTTGGATTTGATTCTCGTGGATTGTCCAATTTAGTTTGTTCAAATTCACCAATTTGGTCATCTTCTTCCTCACCAGTGAGTGCTCCATTTTCTAATTGCTTGCTCATGTAGCTTCTGTGGACCTTAATGAAGCTATGTTGATGCTTTGGAATCACTCATTTGGCTCGTGGTGTCTATCTCGGTTTTCTTCTCCAAGTCCGCGAAGCTTTCACCGTGATCAAGCAACTCCGCCATCTTTGAAGCTTCTTGTCACTAAGGTAGCTTCTATTAGTCCTTAGAAGCTTTGGCACCCGCATCCTAGGTTTGCGGTGGAGCTCATCGCGATTTTCGTGTTTAGCGCTGAGCTCCCATTTTCGCTTTCCGCCAGCCGGCGTCCTAGTCCTCACCACGGTGAGAATGCTACCATTAGATTCGTTGTGCTTTGCGAATCCATTTTAGTCCTTGGTGGCGCCGCCGCCAAGGTCGCCGCGATTTGCCGTTGAAACCACTCGGTTTTGCTTAAGACAACGCTCCGTTTTCCACCGATTAGGACACACTAATTGCTAATCATTAGTTATTAATTGTGTCTTAATCATTGTCGTTGAGCCACCGACGATGGGCCCAACATCCTTAAATCACTCGTTCAATCCCGCATCGTTCGGCATCATTAATGTTAATCATTGGTTAATTAATGTGTCGGCATTTAAATCGTTTTAATCTCCTCCGGTCGCCGACTTGTGGGCCCGAGGGATTAAAATCAAATTCCGTAGCCATTAGTGTCTCTCTTAGATCTAATTAATGGTAATCATTAGAAGCTTTAATCTGCCCCAACCGCCACTCGCCGCCGACAAGTGGGCCTGCAGCACCGCGGCACGTGGGTTAAACCAGCGCGTGGGTGACTGAAGTCACCGACATGCGGTCCCACATGTCGAAGATCTTCCTTTGAACCGCGGTCAATATCTACCGTTCGCTTTTAGATCTGCGCCCGATCGTGAGTGCATTCGACTCTCCGGATGCCTTGATCGTTCTCGACCGTCGATCTTGCGATCAACGGTGAGATCGTGTGCAATCGGACCTTCCGACCGTTGGTGCGCTCTCGACCGCCCATCCGCAGATCGCGGCCGATTGGCCCAAGCAACCGCACCGTCCGGATGCATACACTGTGTGAGCCGTTGGATCGTGATCCAACGGTGGCCTCGATTGAGTTCGGCGTGTGCGCTGCTTTTTCGCGTGAGTGCGTAGGATGTTAGATCAAGGGTTGGGAGTTGTCCACGCTGTTCCTTTTATTTGGGTTGTTCTCAGTATTTGGTAAGTATTTGTTTAACAACGAAAATGATATAAAACTTTAGAAACTCATAACTAATTCATTTTAATCGCTTTTAGATAATTCCAACGGTAATAAATTATGTTGTCACTTTAGTTTATTATAAAAATGGATTTTAGCATGTTGCAAGAGCGTAAAATTGTATAACTAGGAATAACTTGATTTCGTCATTTTGAATATTCGAAATAGTTTTAATCTTGAAAAATGCATATCTTTTCTCATAAACCCAATTTGTGCAAAATCAATTTTGTTAAATTCGTCTGTTAATATACTTTCATATAAAATAGGATTTGAGCATGTTCACAATTCAGAAATGACTTGCATCAGATTTACAACTTAGAAAAATCATAAGTAAATGTGTATAACTCCAAAATTAGCAAATCCAACTTTGCTGTTATTAGGATGTCATAATCTACCTGCTATAAAAATTTCAGACCTTAGATCATTCTAGAAAATTTCGCCATGAACAGTACTAATTATTAATTAGGTTGTTATAGGCTGAGAAGGAGTATTTTGCTCATATCTTTTGCATGCTTAGTTCAAATTGCATGATTCTTGTTCCTGTCACTTTATAAAATCATTCCCTAGCTGTAGTGTAAATTTTATTAGATTTGGATGTGTTTTGCTGTTGGAGTTTATTTGGTGTTCTTCGTTCTTATTTGCTTATCGCCTTTTCGCGTAGGGTTCAAGACAATATTATTAATCTTGATATTGAACCACAAAGACCATCGACTCGTGACTTCACCAAAGCAGATGTAGCATTCATTTGATCATATTGTTCCTACTATTTTCAAATTCTAATATATTGTTTGCAAATTCTATGTATGCATTGCTATGTTGTTTTAAACTATTGCTCGTAGTTGGCCTACTAGATGCATTATCGTGAGGAAATGTTTATTCCTCTACTCATCAAGCCTAGGTTACTTGTCGTGATTTTGGGTTCACTGGATGGACCCTTGTCACTTAGTAGTTTACGTGTCTTTATGCTTAGCCATGCTTAGCTATCGGTAGAAATGGGCGCTTATCGACTGTCGATAACTTTGATCACACAAACTATTACTATGTGTATATTTCAGCCTTGTGCTTTGTCTAAATTGCAAAACTAAAACCAAAATGAAAACAATTTAGACTTGGGCACAATGGTAAGATGGTGTGATCTTTTGGGTGTGATTGGAATGGTTCCGGGTCAATTAAGGACCGAACTACTTGTGAGTATCTCATTATCCGAGCATTCATGCGTGCTAACCACACTATAGGGATATGGGACCTCTCTTAGCTGAGTACTTTGGGTCGTGTTAATTAATGAGTCGCGTGGTGGGTTGCATATTTGATTATATGCAACATGGACACGTTGTAGGGAGGAGAACACCCGCCGAGGCCGGTGTATCTTGCTCCACGTATGGGTCCTTGTGATCCATATTTCGCCGGCAGATCACTAAGGATTAACCCCATACGCATGCGTCTCTTGATTAGCATATTCCATTGGAAAGGGTTCAGAGGACTTAGCCGTGCTGGCATACCAAAGGAAGTGTGCTTAATAGCTTGGCAAAAGGCGTGCAAGTGTGGGTACATTGGTACACCCTGCAGGATTAAAACTATTCGAATAGCCTCGTCTAGGTTATGGACACGCTTGGATAAGCTTTTCAAGAGTTAGACTACAACATTTTAAAATTAAAACTTGATGGTGGTATGAATCGTGATTCATGCTATGTTGTGGTGGCTTTGGGAAAGTCACTTCTAGGTGGATACTTGTTACTTATGTTTACTCATTGTTATTTAAATGCTTAAAAATGATTTTACAAACTGCTTGCTCAATCTATTACAATATTACAAATGAAACTTGTTTTATGCGCCCAAAGAACCATATAACCACATTCCTTTGAATACGACTTTCATGTAGCTATGTATAGGCTTGCTACTCGTAAGTCTTGCGAGTACATTTTGTACTCACCGCATTGCTTGTGTTGTGCAGAGGATGATAGTGAGTCCGATGGACCTCACTTTTGTGAGTTGTGCTTTGTGCGGTTCTGGCGATTAGCTTGGCGGCCGGCGGTTGCCCAATGGTGTTGTGTGGCTAACCGGTCGTCTTTTGGTTTAAGTCATCTTATGGCAACTTTGCTTCCATTGCCACTTTATTTGCTACTTATGTCATTTGGTGGTCTTTGTGTTGTAATAACTTATATTATGTATGTCTTTTGGTAGACTTGTTATAATCATTGTATGGAATTGATGCATGCTTGGATATGATGTATGTGTGTTTGCTTGTTCGGGAGGCACATATTCATCGAGACGCGGATTATTCTATTTGTGATACTAGAACCAGAGGAAGGTTAAGTATTACAAGTTTAATAAACCGGGGTCTCACAATGACATCCAACAGAACACTGAGCCTCAACCTTCCCAGTTGAGCCCGTGCATAAACCTCCACCCACCAGACAACCAATTTGCCCAAGTCCAAACCATCATTTAATTTTATTTTATTTTTTAAAGCATTTATAAAATTCCCATGACACACCAATGCCAAGGGTACAATTTAAACAACATTTGACTTTTGGCTGAAATTCCCCAAATCAAATATTTTGGGTCTAAGCATCACTAAGCATAATTTTCCAAATGATCCTAGTTCATACTATTGTATCAACTAGGTTTTTATCTAGGGTGGCAATATGTTTGATTCGATATCAAAATTGACCATACAAAGGATTTAGGCATATCTATGAATTTAAAAACAGGAGTTTAAATAATTGAATATAAATAAGCATGCAGTAATAATTTGAAACAAAATTTAAATAATTTTAAATACTGGGCTCAAATATGATCAAAAGTATAACTTGCTTTCTCAAATGATCGTTCTCAAACGGCGTCGAAATCTGACTCTCCGAAGTCGTCGAAATCTATACGCAAAAATAAGCCAAATTCAAACAAAATTCAAAAATAGAATTCAAATGAACTCCAAATTAAATAATTTTGGTTTATTTGGCTAGATCTTAAATTTAGACAAATTTAGGAATTTGAATGGGCTCAATCGGAGCTCGGATGCAAAAGATATGGGCTTTGGAATATTAAAATTACATGAAATGATAGAATTAGGGTTTTCTCATAATTATTGGAATTATTTTTCTAAAGGAAAAATGCTTTACTGCGTCAGCATGACATCAGCGAGGGAAAAATCCTTTTTCCCGGCCGTCTGCCTCTGACATGTGGGCCCCTTGGTCAAAGACCAAGTCCACGGGCTGGTCAAACGCCCACAGTGGGCTCGGTCCACCGCAACAGTGCGCCCGGGGTAAGGGTGGCTTGTGTGAGATGACGTGGCGACCGCGTGGCGCTAACGCGGGCGCTAGGTGCTGAGGTGGCGCCACCGTGGCACACACGTGGCCGGAGGTGGCACGGCCACGTCATCTTGGCGGCCGGTGGCAATGGCGTTGAGCTCGTCGGCGCTACGCGCCACGGTGAGCTCCGCCGAGGGGCTCGCTACGAAGAGGGGGAGATGGGGGACCTAACGCATTACCTTGCGGCGGCGAGGAGCGACTAGGTGGCCGTCGGTGAGCGAAAAGGCGGCGGCAGCTTTCGGGCTCCGGTGAGGAAGGTGCTCTGGTGATTCCCGGGGCAAGAGAAGGTGTGCACGGGGTAGGCGTTGAGGTGGCGATGAACTGGGGTCGGTGAGGGCGGAACGGCTTGGACGGTGCCGGCGACGAGGAAGAAAGGGCGCTCGGCCAGGATCCTTCAACCGTGAAATACGGTGAAATGGAGAGGGGGAGAGGAGGAGTGGGTGCTGGGGATGGGATGAGGGAGGAAGAGGGCTCCCGGTGCTCCCTTTTATAGGGGCAGAGGGGGCCGGTAGAGGGAGATTGTGGGCGCGGCATGGCGGCGGCGGCGGTTGGGCACGCGGGTGTTCCAGCGGAATCGTGCGTGAAAACAGGGGGAGAACGTGGGGGTGGAGGCGGTTAGGGGCGCCGGGTTTTGATCCGACGGTGCGGAGGAGGTTTTGATCTGGGAAATGGCGGAGGCGCGGCTGAGTGTGGAAGAAAGGGGAGGAGGAAGAAAAGGTGTGGGCCGTCGGATTTTGATCCGACGGTGCGGAGGAGGTGGTGTGGCATGGGGGCATGATGGCCGTTGGATGCTGATCCGGCAGCTGAGAGGGAGAGGGGACTGGGCTGGCGGGCTGCGAGGGGCCAAGCAGGCCGAGGACACGGTGGAGAGGAGTGGGCCGGAGGTGAATTCGGCCTATTTGATTTTTCTGGAATTTAAATGATTTTTCTATTTTAAATAATCCAAGTAATTCAATTAAGCTTTAGAAAATAGCAAATAAAATCCAAAAATTCTAGAAAAATTCACAGAAATTCCCAGAGTTATTTTGGACTTAATTAAATTAGTTTCAACTTAAAGTTGGATTTTAATTTTGCAAATAAATTATTTTGGCTTTTAAAATACTTAGGAAAAAACTTTTAAAATTCCAGAAAATTCTAAAAATTAATTTAATTTTCTGTTCAATTTAAATCAAATAAAACTTCAAGAATTTCAAATAAATTTTACTTTTGACTTTTAAAACTTCAGAAATTCAAATAAAGCAATAGAACTCTTTCAAATTTTTTAGAACTTCCAACAAAATAATACTTTATTTATTTTATTTCTGGTAACATAACCTTGGGATGTTATAGTAAACACTTTGGTCACTACTATTTTATCTGGTCATGTTGAATTGTTGAACATATTACTATTAAGTACAATATTACTTGATAATTAAACATGTGTGATATGTATGGGGAGTGGGACCCCCGGTCATTTTCGTTCTGGATCCTTAACTATTTCCAACTACGTTTACAATGTACTTATTATATTTAAAATTCAATTATTACTTTCTACAAAAAGAACCATAGAGCCACTATTTATTCAAGCTTTGCATAAATATATACTTGCATGTTTGTTACATATGACTTGCTAAGTAGTTCATGTACTGGTTTCTAGTTCTTCTTATTTCAATGGCGCACGTAGCGTAATATCAAGGCTAGCTTTCTCTTGGGTTATAATACCGATATAGTTGTACCTTTTTTATGATAATATAATCTCTATAATACAAATTAGTATTATCACTATAACATTAACGAGCGTTGGTACATTTTTAAAAAATGTGTACGGACCCTAGCTAACTTGTATTACTTCATCGTTCCCAAAGATCCAAACTAGTTGGGGGACTTGCCCCCTCGAGTACTTCCATCAAAACAGGGACACCTCAAATCATCTCCATGATGAGCTCGAGGACGAAGATGACGGTGGCGATGCTGCGAGGTGGGCGGGGAAGTCCAGTGGCTAGTAGGAGTGGTAATGGGCTGAGGCCCAACCTGAACCCCAACCCAGCCCATGTGTTTGGGGGTGGCCCCAACCCTCATCCAACCCACTACTCAACATTTCTACCAATCCAGCTCGACCCATTAAGCAATAAGGTCCTGATCCTTTTCCTAACCCATTCTAAATCCTTGGGCCGGCCCATTAAATCTGAAGCAGGTAAGCCCTATGGGTTGCTTAGTGCAACAGGATGGCCTGTTGTTTCGGGTAAGCCCTGTGAACAATCGGGTGCAGAGTATCTCCAACAAGCGAAAAGTTGACAAAAGAATGGGTGGCATAACACTTTGTTTGTCCATAAATCGGCAGAAGTTATGTAGCTCTACAAGTCATTCCGAAATAATAATTTTCAACAAAGCTCTTCTCTTTAAGTACACATTAGCACTACATCATAATATGTGTAATCTGCTTTACATTTGGATCCATGGGATCAATGGCTTATTAGTTTATATAATGTTTCGATTATTTGGGGCTATTGAAGTACTTCTAATTTGATTAATGATGTATCTTTGAGAATTTTTACCATTGAGCACCCTAGCTACCTTTTATGCTAAGATGTTCAAAATGCCATGTCATACACTCATGCTGGCACTTAGCAAATCCAAGCCTATACAAAATTGTCAATCAGTATCCTGAAAAATTCAAGAACCGAGAGTCCTTGTTCTTGATTAACGAAACAAGAACTCCAATTAAAATACAAATGTTACATAATAATCAACTATAAGGTAAATATTACATCTTTTGATTACAATTGGGACATACGTATTAAGTTGGCTTGCCTAACATGGAACATCATGATAAACAACACTTATCAGCACCTTTTAATGCAAAAGTATTCAAAACTCTACTCAAATATGCCTTGGACAGGCAGACAATGAGTTGAGAAAATACACACACTTCTCGTGATACATAAGCCAATATGAATCTACATTCACCGGCCTGAAGGCGAAGAAGCCTCTCCACAGTGATAGTTATATTGAAGAAAAGATGCAAGTATAACACAATGCATGTATCATCTATAATCTATCACGTCACTTTCTAGCATTTGAAGGTATAGCAGCTACACTAGATGATTGTTGCAATACAAAGTCTCAAATATCTTATGCTATATGTCAAACTATGAGATATTAGTGAAAGATATTCTAAAGGTTTGAATCTTGCCTCTAGAACTTCATCATTGTGATAAGTCAAGACCACCTCTTTGAAGAAACAACTGCACAATATGCCAGTAATGCCTAGCAAATCACAATATTGTCAGCTTTTGTAAGATAGCAAATTGAAGTGAACATGAGTACATGACAGAGAATTTTCTTCCTAAAAGATCATTCAATACATTAACAAGCATATTCTTCCTTCAGTGCCAAACAAGGTAGTTGCAATAACAACTAAGAGGCATAAAAAAGAGACCACAAAAGTTTTGCATAGAGAAAGATAATAGAGAAATTGATCGCTCCATATTGGCTATTCTGAATCTATAGTGGCACTTAATATGATCAAAACTATCTAGGTAGCAAAAATAAACTAAATGAACAAGAACTATTGCTTCTTGTATTGATATGATTCCCATCTTCGGTTGCTTCTTGGTCTCAGCCCAATCAATTCCTAACAACAATGCAAAGAAATTTAGATTTTGTCTGACATATTGTATACATTGTATCAATAGATCAAATTAACAAAAGACATGAATTTTCCAAGTCAAGACATGAATTGTGTCAACCAATGCATTGAACAAAAGAACTTAGTAAAGACATAGTTCCATGACTACACCTTGCAAAAATTGAAAGTATGGAAGCATTCACAACTATATGACCAGCAAGTTTTGTATCATATGCAATTTTAATCATACTAGAAAATTTTTCTCCAACTAAAAGAAGTAGCCACATGATATGTGGTGACAAACAATACCTTGAAATATCCTCTTGCAACTCACAAGCACTATATCCTTCCATTGCTTCTCCTACAGATTGAATCACAAGAAAGAGGTTCATATTATTGGAAGGTACAACTACTGCTTAAACTGTAAGTAAAATACTCCAGTAATTACCAATTTACCTTCATCATCATCATCATTAAATCCAATAAAACAATCTTTCTTGCAGATTAGAGCCTCAAGGCTTTTAGGGGACAATGAAGTCCTATTTTTACCAATAAGTCTGCTAGCAGCACTGCTGATTCAAAGGACACCGTACTAATAGGAATTGCTAGAAAATCTCTAGTCATCAAAGACAAGATTGGGTAGACAATTGTGTTTCTCTTCCACCAACCCAAAACATCAAAATTCTCATCAGAGTTTAGGGGGGCCTAGGATCTTGTAAGTATGTGTCCAATTCAGATGATTGTGCATGTGCTTCTAGATTTTGTGAATGGAACTGAGCGAAGGCAAATCCTATCCATCGTTTACCAAAAAATGCACCTCCTGAAGAACTAGGACTAGAACTAGGCTCACTAGCAACCATATGTTCATCAGACTGTACAGATGTAGGCAAGGCATGGCTCCTCACAATTTTCTCATACTCTGAATAATACTTACCTTTAGAAGTACGCAGTTTCCTCATCTTTTCCTCAACATCTTGTTCAATGGTATGAAAATAGAACCTAAGAAAGTCAAATTTCTATGAAGAGTCCAACACGACTGCTATAAGAAGCACAACATTTGGCTCAGACCAATACTTCTCAAACTTGACACACATAACACGAGCCATCTCCTTTAGAAGCTCATCTTGATTCCACTTTTCATCAAGCAAAACATCTTGAATCGCCAACACCAATTTCAAAAAGAGATGTGCTGTGGGGTGTTGATTGCTGAAAATGCCTTTGTGGCATCGCTAAAAGCCTACAAAAACCCATGAAGAGCTTGAGCCTTTGCCCAATCTCCATCAATTGGAGCTTCATGGTATTGCTCAGTAGTATATCTATTGAGAGCAATTTTATACTCCAAAGCATCATGGATCATGTCATATGTTGTGTTCCATCTATGAGGGGCATCCAGTACTAGCTCTAACTTTGTTTTGAGGCCCAGTCTCTCAACAACTGAATTAAAAATCTGCTTTCGTGATGGTGAGGATGTGACTATTAATTTTAACAATGTCATGCACCCTCCTTATTGCATGAACAACCACCTTTAGTCTATCTTGAACCATGATATTCAGCACATGAGCAGCGCACCTTACATGGAAGTCCCTGGCTCTAAGAAACATTTCAGCACCCAACGTGTCGCGCAAATCCTTTGCAGCTTTGTCATTAACACTCGCGTTATTCAATGTCAATGTAAACAGCTTGCTGATTAAGTCCCACTCTATCAAATAAGAGGTAATTGCATCCTGGATAGCATAAGATATATATGGAAACGAAGTTTGCTTGAATGCTATGATTATCTTATGAAGCTCGAATTCCTCGTCAATATAGTGCAATGGGACACAAAGATACCCTAGATTTTGGTTTGATGTCCAGAGATCTGCAGTCAAATTGACATAGGAGACCAATTTTTTGACACTATCATGTAACTGTTTCTTCTCCTCTTCATATAGTGCAAGATAGTCTGAACGAATAGTTTGCCTACCAACTACTATGAAAGATGGATGGAAGTAGTTCAGTAGCTTCTTCCAATAAGGATCATCAACTTTTCGAAATGCAATCTCTGCACTAATGGAAAACTTGACAATTAGTGCATGACACACTTGAGGGTCAAAGAGAGACTGATCCCCATCCATGGCTTGTCTCTTGCAACTCACCAAAAATCTCTCCCTGTCTTCATGTGGAATATTACGACAATGAAGTCTTATATGCCTAGTCAGATGATTAGTGCCTTGCCCAGGTTCACAAGATAATATCATCTTATAGTACTTACACGCTGTCTTTTTTTTCCATCTATAATTTCTAACTCAACGTATTCCCAGACTTTAGCCCTTTTTTCTTTGACGTGCAACTTGGCGGGTCACCTGAGAGGTCACGACTATCCACTAAAATTTCTGACATGGAGGCAGCCCTCTCCATTATAAATAAATTATCTAATGCCAAACACAACTCTACTTAAAACCTTTTTGTAAGTAAAAAAATGAAACCATAATGAAAAATACAAGATATATGACCAAATAGAAAAATGAGGTAAAGGTGAGTACAATAAAGTAATAATATACTTAGCAATTGTCAAGTCTACACATGCATTGCTAACAATGTGAAGCAAAGAAAGGGGCAAGATAGGGAAATTATATTAGTAGGGAGTTGAAAGATACGGAAGTTGAATGTGTTCTATGTGAAGAAATGGCCGGTGAGATAAAATACAACATTTGCTAATAATATACTGAGCAATTGTCAAGTCAATTCTACACATGCGCCGCTAACAATGTGATGCAAAGAATGGGGCAAGACAAGGAAATTATAGTAGGAAGAATGTAATTGACCTGGCCTGCAAGACAAGGCCATAAGAAGATAAGGCTGGCGGTCAAAGGATGAGACATAACTCATCAAATTCTAAAGAATGTAATTGACCTGACCTGCAAGACAAGGCTTGCAGAAGGGTAGAACTGAAACATATCTTTTGGTGACGTCAGTCAAATACCATTTACTACACTGTTAATTAAATTTACTAAAATCACCAACTACTCTTTTTCTTATTTGGGATGCATCTTCTCAAGGAAAAAACTAACTCGCCCTGCATCACATCAATAAGGCCAACTCTCTGTGGTTCTCGAAATTCTCAACACGATCAGTGTGATTGTATGAATACAGAAACATCTATTGCAAATGAAATGAACATGGGTATCCAAATGTGAAATGTGTATCCTTATACCATACCAAACCATTTCCTGAAAAGTTACCAGAAACTACAAGTTGGTGTTAGTCCCTGTGATATCTTTAACATCACCATCAATCAAGAACACTAGTGGCTAAGTATGACAATGACCACTAACATTGGTGAATTTGTTGCCCATTGCCGAGGAGGGGCGAGAGCAAAACCCAAAAAAGGGGGAGATCAAACAAATAGATCTACAGACTGGGATTGAGCTATCCACAGATAGATATGACTGTGATCTAGTAGTGAGAGAGAGAGAGACAAAGAGAGGAGAGGAGAGGATATTTCTTTACTTTACCTCGTGGGAAGATGCAGCAGGGACAGAGAAAAGACGGTCGATTATGCAGCAGTAGCAGGACTCAGCAAGATGATCGGCCCAATGAAGGAGCGACATTGAGTAGAGATGGAGTCGTCAGAGATAGCTCGTCAGCACTAGAGCCGCATGCAGTTGAAGAAAGCCGATTAAAACCCTACAAAACCCAAAAAGGGGAAAATTGAACACTGCTCATGGGAAGAGAGGGGGGAAGATTACCAGTTGGGAAAGATGTAGTAGTGATGGAGCCGCGTTCTCGGAGTTGAAGATGACCGATTAAAACCCTACAAAACCCAAAAAAGGAAAAAAAATCAAATGCTTCTTGTGTTGAGAGAGAGAGGGGGGATATATTACCAGCCAGAAAAGATGCAGCATCTCTCTCGCCGTGTGCTCGGAGTTGAAGATGGCCGCTGCCGTTGTGCATTGCTATTGAGGCGCGCAGCGGCGTTCGCCGAGGGGGGAGTCAAGAGATCTGCTCAATTGAGGAGTGATGACTTTCCTTCGCTAACCAGCCAAATCCATGGGCTACAAGGGAGGGTTGGGCCCTTACAAGGCCCAAAATCACGAGCACATCTGAGTCCTAGCCTAATCATATTTAAAGCCAGCCCAATCCTATCCTTACCCTTTTTTATTTTGACATGTTTGGTATAACCCGAGGTCAGCCCATTTACCAGCCCAACCCTCTCGGCCCGATAAACCATGGCCCATTACTAGGCCCAGTGGCTGGTGGAGGCGTAACAGGATAGTTAGCATAGACCTCGAGCTCGTACACCCGAATGTTGTGCTGATAGGCTGGCCAATGTTGCTGGCCCACTAAAAAAAGGTTTATGGTCTGGCCCCTTAAGCCTTAACAACACTCCAGATTATTTTTGCTACAAGAAATTATTTATCCCTCTCTTCAAAAATATTCTCAGTTTCCTCTAAAAACAAAACTTGAGCATGTCATGTGCAGTGTAGTCGAACCCAACCGATACAGATAAGGCTAACACTAACAACAACATGGGGAATTGATCATATACCACACCTTTAGTTCGCATTCAACAAAATACCATTGAGAACAATGTAATAGATCTTATACCACACCTTTCACCGCATTCTTTATATTTTTCCATTTCTAGATTATTTGAATGATTTCCTTTTCTTTTGGCCATAACCCGCATGCAAAATGACATTCGTGCCCTCCTTTCTCCTCCTTTTCTTCTTTGCCTCTGGCCACTCCTTCTCCTGACCGACGCCGCACTCGTCTTCCCGAGCCGTCGCCCTTCTCCTCCCACGCACACTGCTCTCCTCATCCCGAGCCACCACCGAACCTGTCCTCCTGAGCCACCCCTCTCCTCCTCCTCCTCCTCCCCGCCGCCACCCTTCTCCTCTTGCTCCCGACCCAGTGCCGCACTCGTCCTCCCGAGCTGCCGTCATTCTCCTGAAGGGATACGGGTAGACTACACTAGCTGGCAATTCAAAAATTCTATCACGTAAACTAGGAATTCACGCAAACCAGAGATCATAGATCAATACCACTATACACATAGTACAACTTCCTTCCGAACATCGTGGATCGTCCTCGTTCAGCATAGCAGCAATCGCAGCAACACCTCTACAGTATCCACACGTCTAGTGGTGGAATGTTGTACGCCAATATGCTAGCACCAACTCACACAGGAGGGTCTTCGAGAAGATGGCGGCAAGGGTTTTAATGAAGCGACTCACGTCGTATATCCCAACAGCCTCATGCATCCCCTTATAAAGAGCCCATGACGGATGCTATCCGAATTTGTTTGTTCTAACCCGTTAAGTGTGTGATCCTGTAGGTTCATACATATTCAGTTGTGACTCGAAAACACCTTTCTCACCACGAGTCGTTAGTGGTTTTTAGTAGGACATAACGATTCCTGAATACACATAAATTATATCGGACAAACCTTAATACAATATGATCTACGATTAGGTCTTTATCACTTATGACCAGCTCGTTTCTCTATACAACCAGTTTATATTTAGTCATGACCAGTTCGTAATTCTTTATGACCAGTTAGTGATTATGTTCGACCAGTCTACGACCAACTTGTATCTCCATACGACTAGTCCGTATATGGTCGAACTGAATGATCTGCTTGTGTATTCTCCCTTTGCCTCACGACATCTGGTTGAACTCTAAGTAAGATAAATTGTCATCCATGAACTGTTCAATACTTTCTCGATCAAGTAATGGATAACTTCACGTGGTCGACTCTTCGACCACTAGTGGCGTGACCATTCACTTTCTTTATCCGACCACATCGAGTGGCCTAGAGATATCTCTCCTGTTATGTTAGGAAGGGCAAATCCCATATCTAACCAGTCATATCCCTCTACATATTTCATAGCATATCTGAAAGCTACCTTTATAACTACTCAGTTATGGAGTAGCGTTTGGTAACCTCTAAATGTACTATTACACATGCAGGAAACCATGCTGATCTCAGGTTTAAGGATTATACATCACCATTGCTTGAGACCAACTGATGACAAATAAAATCATAACAATATCAATAGTGTCTCAAGAAAAGAAGGGAAGGGGCAAATAGGCCATTTCACATGCATATAAAAAGCAAAAGAAATAGAAATCATTTAAATAATCCAAAAATGGCAAAAATATAAAGAATGCGACGAAAGGTGTGGTAGAAGTTCTATTTTTTTAGAGAATGCCGATAATTTGTTGATCACAAAACATCGTTATAAAGAGTCTTCCTGGATACACTCCGGTACACCATTGCAAATAAAAGAGCTAACAGAGTGCTCACAAGATCTAACTAGAGTATGTGCCGCTACATTCATCACACGACTAACATGACGAAAAACAACTGAGGAAAATCCCTCTGCTATAGACTTGATATAAGAGATAACCGCACCAACAAAGGACCGATCCCATATCGACAAATTCAACCGTTGCACACAGACAAGCAGTCAGAAGTAAGGATGACATTTTGACATCCTTCATCACGGCTGTTACACAGCAAAATACCAATATTTTTGCTAACTCCGGTGTAGTGATCCCATCAAAGCGCTCGCTACAGGCAGCCAAGCATACATCAATGTGGTTTCGGACTACCACGCCAACCCCCATCCGATGAGAAGAAGCAAAAAGTGTTACATCGATGTTAACAAGGACCATACCTGCTGGTGACGGAGCCCATTTAGGGACTGAATGTAAGGACTCACGCCTATGACCTGGATCCGGATTGAAGATATGCAATACTATCAAATCAACATAAGTTTTAACGTTCGTAGCCACCCTTCAAGGATGCAATAAACCTTCATCGTTTTGTGCACCATTACAAGCCTCCTAAATATACCACAGAGTAACAGTAAGAACCGTTGCCTCCCGAACCGAGGAGCGTTCCAGAAAATCGAACAACAACTGTTTAGCACAATTCAACGTCTTGCAGCAGAGATGGAAGCCATACTCCAATTTCACTTCACGCCAAACTTCATGGGCAAACTGTCAGAAGAGGAATGAATGTTTGATATGCTCCTCCCTCCTATAGAAGACACAGATATCATTCGTTGGGATATACTTCTATTTCAGCTGAAAACCACACAGGAGACAGTCATATGCGAAACGCCACAACAGAATTTTCATCTTATTCGATGCCTTTATAGCCTAGAGTGACTTTCAATTACGCTGTTCTCCGGGGTATTTTGTTGAATACTAACTAAAGTGTGTATATGATCAATTTCCCCGACAACATCCCCTCCCCTCGCCAATCTCGGCTCCCTTTCATCTCCTCGTATCACAAAAACGAACCCAAAAAAGCGATAAAAATCCCCATTTTATTTTCTTTCAGCGTCCTCTCCTCTCCTCCTGGCTTCTCTCTCCCCCATTGCCCCCTCGAATCCTTCCAAATCCAGTCTCTCCAAACCCTAGGAGGCCACCATTAGGGTTAGGGTCTCATCCTCCTCCTCCACCAGCGGCGGCGGCGCGGCCATGGCCCACGGCGGCGGCGGCGGGAGGGCGAAGGTGACGCCGAACCTGGCGATGGACGAGGAGGGCACGCGGATGCTCAACCTCACCGTGCTCCAGCGCCTCGACCCCGCCGTTGAGGACATCCTCATCACCGCCGCGCACGTCACGATCTACGACTTCGACACCGACCTCAACCATTGGGTAGGTGCCCGCGTTCAATCCGGTTGGGTTCGCTTCCGTGCCAATTTGGCCTAATTTTTTTTTAATCTGCAGAGCCGTAAGGACGTGGAGGGGTCTCTCTTCGTCGTCAAGAGGTGCGTCCCCGTGCCTAATGCGGTGGATTTGATGCCGTTGTTGCGTTTGAATTGTGCCGATTTTGTCTTTGGCTTATCACCCACCTGGTTAAAGATGTTAGGCATTTGAGTAGAAAGATGAATGTGTGATGGGTGATTTAGACCCCTAAAATATAAATCTGACCTATTCGATGGCAACTTTAGTGCAAATGTGCAGTGGATTATTTCTCTCTGTTATCTAAACGCAGGGCAGCGCATATGCTGTTTGCTGTTGTAAATATTGTACTGGTTGTGCTGCTTTTGGATGTCCGGGGATTGTTTGTTTGAGACCAAAATTGTATTTGAATGATTACTGAGTAATGCTAATTTAGAATTTAAAAAAGTTGCCAGAAAAGAAAGAAAACTTCAACAGGGGAATTACTATTGTGCAACTACAATGGTACCAAATGTTCAACATTTACACATCCTGGCATGGCATTGCTTTGTTGCGTATTTCTCTATGAATCCAGATGTCCTGTCTTGTTCTTCAGATAATGCAAATTTGTTGGGTTTAGGAGTAATGAATTGCATTTGCTGGTTGTATTGAATACAATTGTATTGTGCAATGAGAAGTGTATACTTCTTGCAGGAACGCTCAGCCCAGATTCCAATTTGTTGTCATGAATCGTCGAAATACAGGTAGTTTTGCATATAACTTTCTTGGGCTTTTGAAAGCTTTAATGAAGTTCTTATAATTGGATATGTTTAACGAGAGAAAAATCCTATGAGACCTTCTCACCTTTAGACCCTAGTTGGACCCTCTCAATCTCACGAGACATGTCAGAATAAATCAATCACCTCTTTATATCTAATGATATTTGCCATTTGTCATGATTTAAAAGATGGTCCAAGCAAGGGTCCAAAAGTGAGGAGATCTCGTAGTTTCTTTTCCATGTTTGACCTTCGCAAAACTTATGCTTAACAGCCTGAGAATATTCCTATCACGTGTCACACATGATGATTGTTATCAGTCTGACAGTTGCAAGCTTGGGGTAGCCTTCAGTGAAAATAGTTAACTAAAATGCTAGCTGCTCCTTGTTTCCCTCCATTATGAATTATTTAAAATTTTAGAAAAAACTTCATTTTACAAACTACATGAACTTTTAGGTTTTCAAAGGGAATCAAACATATTTCTTCTTTTCCAACATGAACTTGTAGAGAAAGGAGCATGCGATATTTTTATTTGGCAAACTAATAGATGGTGAATTGATACTCTGTTTGATTCTTTGATACTCTGTTCGATTCCAAATGTAGGTTGTTTTAGCCTTCCAACTTCTCTCTAAATATAAGTCGTTCCAGAGTTCCTATGCACTTTTGTTTTTTTTTCCTGCTACACCTTTCCTTATTTTCATGAGTAAATGAGCTCTTTTCCCATGTCTCTTTCCCATGAGACAGAGATAAAGTGAGTTCACAGTATTAATTGCAAACAAAAGGAAGATAATGTGGGAATGATCGAAGGGTTGCAAGGTCATCTCATTCACTTCCTTAATTCTTGTGCTCAAGTCTAAAACGACTTATATGGAATCAGAGGGAGTAATATTTTATTTCACCTTTTCTACAGTTCTATCATTATGTTACAAAGCCAAAAGGCCTTTTTGCTTATTTTTTTCTAATTGAGGCTCTCAGTTTGGTATTCCACAATCTGCACACTTGTATTAGTGAAACAAAAACATTATCTGTGGAAAATTCTAGTTTGACTTAACAAGTAACATGTGTTACTGAGTTACTTATGATATAGTGTCTTGAAAGTGAAGACTGAATTCTATCTCATGGTGTTATGTGGGGCATACCCTACCATCGCCGTGGTTGACCTGGGCGTACGCTCAATCAGGCCGTGTGTAGCAGCCGACCGTAGGATAAGAATTAGAGGGAGACTTCATCTCCAAGTTAAATCTGCTATTTCCTTATATTTGAGTGGATTCCGTTAAGGAGATTATCTCCATATTTGGATAATAGAGATTAGCTCAATCTCCTATATTTGGTTAGTTTAATTGGCCGGCTCTATTTAAGGGGCTTGGTATTTCATCTTAGGCAATCAATACAAGAAACTTCTCAATATCCCTGTCTCTCTTCTCCAACTCCCGAAACCCTAATCCTCTCCCTGCCGCCGAACAGGTTGCCGTCACGGCTCCTCATCGTCGGGTTTACCGTCCAAAGCCCCCAGTACATCACAGCTACAACCTACGCTATCCGAGTCATACCACATGGTATTTGTTAGCATGTATGTATGGATGATTTGACAGACATAATTTACAAACTAGCTACGCTATCCGAGTCATACTACATGGTATTTGTTAGCATGTATGTATGGATGATTTGACAGACATAATTTACAAACTAGCTTATTGAGGCAAAGATGAGCTTATAGATCAAATCTTGTAGGTTAGTGCAAGTTTGGTTTTGTTTTGATGATCTCAAATGGGATTTTGAGAACCTTATTTGTTTGCCTTACAAGCCATAATCGTATGCTATCTTTATGTTCCAAGTATTGCTTTCTTAGTATTTGGTTGTCTTCCTCTTGTTAACAGATAATCTAGTTGAAGATTTACTTGGAGATTTTGAATACCAGCTTCAAATTCCCTATATAATGTACCGCAATGCTGCACAAGAAGTTATTGGCATTTGGTTTTATAACTCCCAGGAATGTGAAGAAGTTGCAAATCTTTTTAGCAGGTAGCTTCGTACGAATGTTGCTCCTTTTTTTGTCTTTAGGGCCCTGCTCCTTGTTTCTGGTCATATATATGTTCAGTTTATGTATCTTACTACTTGTCATGATTTGGATTAAGCCCAGGCAATCTGATCAAGATACTAGGATATTTGATGCTTATAGATATTACTGCATCAATGATTTAAATCTAAAAGCGCCACTGTGTTTTTGGGTTATGTCTATAGAGTCAGATCAAGATATATTATTCTTCTTGTCATCCCTTTTCCCACGAATTTCAATTTGTTGATAAAATGAAGAGACTGCATGTCCTTTGTTCGACGGTACTGATATGACAGCATGGTTATACAGATGATTTTTTTTCCAGATTTCTTTGGCGTCTATTGTAATTTTACTTTGACTTGTGATGTTTAATTTTACATGCCAAATAGATTAGGGGCGAGTTTGTGGTTGCGTGCTGCATTATGGAATCTAGGTAGTTATACTATTTTGGCTAAAAAAAAGATGCTTTCAAGCTTTAACTAACTGTTATACCCAAAAGTAGAAAAAGAAGTGCTTTTGCAAAGGTACTGCAATGCCAAATAGGACATAGGTTGGCAATGTTATGCTTCTAGTTTATCTTGCTTTTTTACTATATAATTACAAGCTTGGGTTACATTTAGAAAATTAAACTTAGTTGCTTTGACAATGATATATCAAAATTGTGGATGATACGTTTGAGAATGAGAAAAAACTTTCCCCTCTTACCATGCTATTCGACATGTCATTGTCCATTTGATAGTACATTCATGTCTGATGTGTCAATGAAATAAGCATCATAGTAGTGTTGGTGTTCAATGAGTCGGGCAGGGGACACACCACCTTGTAGAAGTGTTGGTGCACCCTATGTTAAAATATTTATTCAATAACTATATTTCACTTGGAGCAACTTAACCATATTTAAGTTTATAGTATTGATTATCTGGTGGTGCTGCTGTAATGCTGGCTGCTGCAGTTATCTTTAACTTGTTCAAAGTTGTTTAACTAAATAGAGTAAATACTACAAAAATGAATCTCTATATGAGATAAAATTTGGTCTTATCTGTATCCATCTTTTTTTAGGGAACTTTTGGATATTAAGACTTTTTAATGTGTTAAATGTGATTGTCTGTATTCATCTAAATGTAACCCTGGCCCATTTGCTCACTTTCAGGAGTATATTTGTTTAGTTACAACTACTGATTTGTCTTGCAAAAATGCAACTCTTCACTATCTACATGACAGTGAAAAACAGTTATATCAAAGTTTAGATGATATTTTTAAGAAAATTGCACTGGAAGCCCTTGTAGCAAATAAGCAAAGCACCACTTAGGTCCTTGAAAATTAACTTGGTAGGTCTTAAACTGGTAATAGTGTCATTTAGGTTCCCAAACTTACAAGATGTGTCACTTAGATTACTACATCTCCTTAAGAGTACTACCGTCGCAATCGTCACGGACTTGCAAAATACCATTGCGAAGAAGCCAGGCTTACAAATGCCATCTCAAACATGAAAAGCTTTGGAAAATACCATCACCGTCACATTTTCTATCCCAGTAGAGCGAAATGACCATTCTATCCTCTTCTCTTCTTTCTCCTACTCTCACATGCTTTCTCTGCTGACCTAAGAAGGGAGGAGACCGACCGGCGACCACCAAGTTTCGGCCGTTGCAGGTTCTCCCCACAGCCCGAGTGTGAAACTGCAAGCATATGGTTCATATGAATCCACATTCAGTTTTCACTTCTATTGCATCTACTTCAAATGCTACATGGGGAAGAACTGACATCACATGGATACAAACACAAGTCCAATTTTCACTTCCATGAACATTTCAAGAATTTTCTTCACCAATTTCTACCGCCAATTTGTACCCCCAACAACACATATCAACAAATCTCAAGGACACATCCATTATCACATGGCCAGATCTACTTTAAAAAAGAAAGGGGAGTAGAGGCAAATCGCCGTGGGAACTGACCTTCAAGCCCCAATCGCAAAGAGAGGACGAGGTCGCTGTTGGATGAGGTCGCCGAGGGGACGCCGCCATGGGAGAAGGTCGCCAAGGGGCTGAGGTGAGGTGAGGTCGACGCGCACACTAGAGTCGACGTTGTCGCGGAAAGAGGCAACCGAGGCAGGTGATCGTCGTGGGAGGACGTCACCGAGGGGCTGGGGAGAGAAGTCGATGGTTGCACCGGGACAGATATCACGGAGGTTGGAGGAGACGAATTCGAGGCTCACTCGTTGGCTGCCATCTCCATCGTCAGGGTTCACTCGCCGGTTGTGGCCTCCTAACCCGTATTAAATTCAAACATGCTAATACTACTGACAGGTGGCCCTCATTGCCAGTCCTCTCCCTACTGAAGCAGACCCTAACACATACCGGAGGCAAATGTGTCATTTCGGAAAATTTCGCTCCTAGATGGACGTTAACAACGCAAACTAATGGAAACAGTGACGGTGATGGTAGTTTCCAATATTTTTCGCTTTTGCGATGGCATTTGTAAGTCTGGTTTCTTTGCGATGGTTTTTTGCAAGTCTGTGACGATTGCGATGGTACTCAACTCAACAAAGTATTTGGTTCCAAACAAGTTGGGGTAGGCTAGAAATGAAACCTCTTCAAGGTCAAAGAGACAAGAGCCTTGCAAATAAAATATAATCAAATAATAATGAAAAAAAACCTACAAGGCTAAAACCCTAAGCCGTACATCCTGCCATCTAAGTTGAGAGCCTAAAACACAGCCCCTAAACCTTCTTATGGTTTCGGTACGTGGATCGCTAACTTCCATGTGCTCCTATCCAAAGCTAATTCTTTAGCTACATTCCAATCCCTCAAATCTCTTTTAACTGTTTTCTCTCACGTTAGTCTTGGTTGACGTCTATCTCTTCTTATGTTTTCAGTATGTTTTAAAATTCCACTACGTACGGTGCCTCAGAAGGCCTCCGTTGGAGATGTCCA
This sequence comes from Ampelocalamus luodianensis, assembly GCA_036346255.1. Classification (NCBI taxonomy): domain Eukaryota; kingdom Viridiplantae; phylum Streptophyta; class Magnoliopsida; order Poales; family Poaceae; genus Ampelocalamus; species Ampelocalamus luodianensis. The sequence continues at coordinate 29,546,911 of CM070629.1, forward strand.
AACCATCTCAAGCGATGTTGGACAAGGTTCTCTTCAATTGGTGCTATCCCTACCCTATCACGTATATCCTCATTGCGGATTCGATCTCGCCTTGTGTGGACACATATCCACCGCAGCATCCTCATCTCTGCTACACTCATCTTCTGTATATGTTGTCTTTTAGTCGCTCAACATTCTGCTCCATATAGCATCGCAGGTCTGATCGCCGTCCTATAGAACTTACCCTTTGACTTTTGAGGACTTTTTTATCACACAGGACACCCGATGCTTGGCGCTATTTCACCCATCCCGCTCTAATGCAATAGCTCACGTCTTCATCAATCTCTCCATCTCGTTGTAGCATCGATCCCAAATATCCAAACTTGTCCTTCCTAGGCACTACTTGTCCGTCCAGCCTAACATCTATATCATCTGCCCCGGCACCGCTGAAATCACACTTCATATACTCAGTTTTAGTCATACTAAGTCTAAAGCCTTTCAATTCTAAGGTCTTCATCCACATCTCCAGATTCCTATCGACACCTATCCTACTCTCATCAACTAACATTACATCATCAGCGAAAAGTATACACCAAGTGATATCTCCTTGTATGTCCTGCGTGACCTCGTCCATCACTAGGGCAAAAATGTATGGGCTCAACGTTGGCCTTTGGTGTAGTCCTATCTTAATAGGGAAATCACTAGTATCATCACCACATATTCTGACATTGGTCACAACATCTTGGTACATATCATTAATTAGGGTAACATACTTTATTAGGACTTTTTTCCTTTGAAGCGCTCTCCACGTGACCCTTCTTGGCACTTTGTCATAGGCTTTCTCCAAGTCGATAAACACCATGTGAAGATCCTTCTTTTGCTCTCTATACCTCTCCATCAATTGTTGTATCAAGAAAATCGCCTCCGTGGTCGACCTCCTAGGCATAAAACCAAATTGGTTTGTCGTCACACTAGTCACTCTTCTTAGACGGTGCTCGATCACTCACTCCCAAAGCTTCATTGTGTGGCTCATGAGCTTAACTCCTCTATAATTAGTACAATTTTGAATGTCTCCTTTATTTTTGAAAATTGGTACTAATGTGCTCCCCCGCTACTCGTTAGGCATCTTGTTCGACCTAAAAATGTTATTGAACAAATTAGTTAGCCAAACGATTGCCACTTCTCCTAGGCATTTCCACACCTCGATTGGAATGTTATCAGGTCCCAACGCCTTACCCACTTTCATCCTTTTTAATGCCTCTCTTCCTCCGACTTCTGGATCCTTTGAACAAACCATCTATCAGTGTCATCAAAAGCATCATCCAGTTCAATCATACTATCGTCATTGTCATGATTAAACAGCTCATCAAAGTAATCTCTCCACCTATCGTTGATCTCGTCGTCTTTCACCAAAAGTCTATTAGTGTCGTTTTGATGCATTTAACTTGGTTGAAATCTCTCATCTTCCTTGCTCGAAGTTTTGCCATCTTGTAGACATCCTTCTCGTCCTCCTTTGTACTTAGCTTCTGGTAAATTTCCTCATAGGCCTTACCTCGTGCCTCACTCACCGCTTTTTTTGCCTTCTTTTTTGCTGCTTTGTATTTCTGTACGTTGTTGTCACTCCTATCATGATGCATATGCTTGTAGCATGTCTTCTTCTCCTCGATAGCCTTTTGCACTTCCTCGTTCCACCACCACATGTCTTTAGGTTCGCATCTTGTCACTCGAGTCACTCCAAGCACCTTTGTAGCCACCTTTGTAATGCGAGATGCCATCTCTGTACACATACTATTTGCTTCTCCCACGTTCCATATCCCTTCCGCGATCAACCTCTCCTTAAACGCCTGCAAGGCGTCTCCTTTGAGTTTTCACCACTTTGTTCTTGTGGCTCTAATGACCTTAGCCTGTCGAACTCGTGTCCTAAAACGAAAGTCGGAGATTACTAATCACAGGACCCGGTTTATTCGGCTCGCATCTTGTTTAACCACCACTTGGTCCTAACAAGCCAACCAAATAAACTAAGCCTCGAGATATGTATACTTCCTAAATGCAAGATACACACCCGTTACAAAATCATGCATCAATTCCATTCATACACATAGAGCCAAGCAAAAGCAACAATCGAAAGACATAGATACTTTAAATAGAGTTATTACAAAGAGAGGCCGACTGCCAAAAGACATACAAATAGATAAATACACAATGAAGCAAAATGGCCATAAGATGGCAATAAACAAAAGCCAATCGGTGTGCCTTTACCCACAAGGCAACCAACCGGACCGCCAAGCTAATCGTCCCAAACAATGCAAGAACACAACTCACAAAAGTGAGGCCCTTGGGGCTCACCTTCTTCCTCCGCAACAATTAATATTAGGCAGCGCGATGAGTACAAAACTTGTTTTTGTACTGCAAGACTGACGTGTGAGATAACAGTAACTATAATTAACTACATGCAAGCTTTATTTAAGTGGATGAGGCTTTGGACTTATTTTCAAAGATAAAGCAAGTTTTCATTTACAATAAGGTAATAGATTCAAAGCAAGTTTGCAATTAACTTTTATTGTTCAAATAAAGAGAGACAATAATAACATAGATAGAGAACAACACCAACCTAGAAGTGACTAACCCATAGTCACCACAACAATAGCATGAAGTACCCTTCATACCACCCATGTCAAGTTTAAGTTTTTAAAAGGTTGTAGTCTAGTTCTTGTGGAAATAACCAAGCGTGTCCATAACCTAGGGGCGAGGCTATTCGAATAGTTTTAACCTCGCAGGTGTACCAATGTACCCACACGATAGACCGCCTTTCCACCACCACTGTTAGCACACTTCCTTTGGTATGCAGGCATGGCTAAGTCTAACAAGACGCTTTCCAATGGACGATGCTAATTAAGAGCCGCAACCCACGGAGAAAGACACATTAAATGACCTAACCGGTCCGCTAATGCTCCTCCAACACCACAAACACACACACACAGAACACACCCACCGACCACTCATAATTAACACCTCCCAAAGTACTTAGTCAAGAGAGGTTCCATATCCCCTCGTGTGGTTAGCACGCAATAATTGCTTGGATCAATGGCACAAGTAACTCGGTCCTTAGGGACTTAGGCACCATTCCACACACCCAACCGATCACATCAACATACCATTGTGCCCAAGTCAAGATATAGTTTTGTTTTCGCTTTTGATTTGTAAATCAATAAAACACAAGGGTTGGACATAATGGAGTAGTATAGGTATTTGTGTGATCAAGATCACCGACTAAGTCGATGATCGCCCAATACTACCGATGCTAGGCATGGCTAAGCAATATTTATTCGAATCTACTAAGTGACAAGAGCTCATTCAACGAACTCTAATCACAAAGAAATAACCTAGGCTCGGTAGTAGAGGATAATTATTTACCTACAGATTATGCAACTAGAGGTCTAACTAATCAATTTAACAACAAAATAGCAATGCATACATAGAAGTTACACAAAATATTAGACTTTAAAAGTAATGGGATTAATGGAAATGATCAAATCGCTTGCTTGCTTGTCGTTGCTCAACTTGTTGCGAGGGTCGTTCTCGGATTACCGCAAATATCGAATCCTAAGCGAAAGAGCGAAAACAACCAATAAGACGAGTAACACTTAAACAAAAGAGCAAGCAAAATTTATCCAAATGTGACTAAATTTATACACAAGGTAAAATACTAACATACCTAGACATAGAAACTGGAAAACTTAATTTGGATTTGTGGTGCAAAAGATATTCTCTAAAAACCTAATTTCGGCCATAATTAACACTTGTAGCAAAAATATTTTCTAGAAAGATTTTGAAGTCAAACTTTTATGGTAGCTACCATCGTATAGTGGTAACCCATATAAAATTTCGTGTCATTTGGAGTTAAAATGATTTAGTTATGATTTTTCTAAGTTTTAAATCTAAGACATGATTAATTTCATTATTAAAGACTACTTGCAAAACCTATACTAAGCTAAAGCACTTTAATGATGCATTTATAGAACTTTAGTTTGTTAAATTTGGAGCTACAGAGAAAAAGTTATGCAATTTTGAAGTTTAAAACAATTAATATGTGCAAATAAAAGCTTCTGACTAAACTGAAAACCCATAAAATCGGGAGGTCGTGGGCGTTGATCAAAGATCGCACGCTCACGATCTCGTGATGCTAAAACCCGCACGAGCACTGGCGCAAAGACCTTGCAGCGCGCTAGAGAGGTCTTAGCCGTTGATATTGAATCCAACGGCTCCGGCCATCGGATGCACAAAGACCGCGAAGGAGGTCCTCGCGACTAGGGAGGTCGTGGACGCCGACCGATCTGCGCCCCGAGCTCCACGAGGAGGTCCTACGGCTATCTAACTAAGTGAGGTCCGGGCGGTTAAGATTTCCGAGAGGTCTTAACGGTCTAGATCTGAGCGAGGAGGACACGAACGGTGAGCTAACGAGAGGTCTTGACGGCTAGGATCCCACCGAGGAGGTCCCAAACGGTCACGATCTCAAAGGGGAGGTCCTAAGCGGGTTTTTAACAGAGCGAGGTCTGGACGGCTTAGATCTCCCTAGGGAGGTCATAAACGGTCCAGATCTCGAGGCGGGAAGGTCCTAAAGCCACGGATCTAAGGAGAGGTCCCAGACGGTCAAGATCTCCAGTGAGGTCCCGAGCGGCTAAGATGGAGCGAGGAGGTCTGCGGTTTCTTGATAAGGACCCGAGGTGGTTTTGAAGGTTTTCTTTACAAAAGACCAGGGGTGGTCTTTTGCAAAAGAGGACCTTGGTGGGGTGGCTCAGGTGGTTTTAGAAAGCGACTAAGGAAGGACTTTTTGCAAAGAGGACCCCAAGGAGGTCCGAGAGGCGGTTTGACAAAACGACCGGGTGACCTTTTGCACGAGAGGACCTCAAGGAGGAGGGTGATCCTAGCGGTGGGATTTAACCTACTGAGGTCTTTAACGGCCGATTCTATATGGTGGGAGGTCCAGAGACTTAGGATTTTTCTAAAAGATCCTAAGGCCCAGATCCGAACTTGGAGAGGTCGTGAACACTAAGATTAGCCCGAGGAGGTCCTAGAGTGGTTTTAATGGTGCAGACCTCCGCACACGGCGGCTAAGACAATTAATGCATCTAATGATTGACCATAAATGAATCTAACTAACACTTAATGACTAAGGCCATGGCCTACACGCCGCTGACGCCACGGCAGACAAATTAGGACACAATTAATGCACCAATGATGAGCAATGATTTGAGCATTAAAGTGGTCCTAAGAAGATGACGAAACGGAGGTTTTGAACCGACAAACCCGAAGGCAGCACAAATGCTTGCCGCGGCGATGTGGACCTCGTCGGCGGAAACCAAAGGCACGGATGAGTTCCAAATAGGGAGGAGAACCTAAAGGTGCCAACACTAGGGCTAAAGCGCACTTACTACCGGCTGGCGGAGGTGACCGACGGAGACCCAATGCGCCAAAAACGAAACCGAAGAGGTCTAACGGATCGGGTTTTGGAATCAAGTACTCACCGGATCAAGGAGAACCGGAGTGGTCGCGGTAGCTCGGTGACGCGGAGGTCGCGAGATGAAGAAGACGGCTCCCGCCACGAACAATAAGCGCCACCTTGTCAACCTCTGTGAAGGTCAAACAAAGCGAGTTAGGGAGGCTTGAGGTGACCAAGGGAACAAGATGATCGCCACTATTGCAATGTGGAACCATCAAGCTCTGAGGCCGACTGAGGCTCCAAGGTCCGGCAATGGTGGCAATGGCTTTCGGGTGACTTGAGCACAAGAGCAGAAAGAACTAGGGGTGCAAGAGAGTGACTAAAGGAACTATGAGAGGAAGCTTGAGCTTCAAATATAGCCGTGGGAAGGATGGCAAAGTCACCGCAGGTGCCGAGCCCAAGTACACTAAATGATGGGAGTAGGTTGTCGTGAGACTTTTGAGCAAAAGTCTGCCGGACATTTAATGTTGGCAACACATAGCCGCTTGTCGACCTTAGAGTTGACAAGGCACCGCTTCTCACCGCCATGCACAAAATTGATAATGCCTGTGCCCACCCGACAGGTGAGGACCAGTCAAAAGAGCTCAACGGCTAAAATCAGCCTGAGCTCCCACTAGGGAGGTCGTGAGTCGTTGGATTGAAATCCAAGGGCTCGGATCTTGAGCCAAGTATTAGAGGTCCTAACACTTGTGGAGGTCCGAGCCGCAGATCTCAAGAGAGATGGCCCACGATCACCCAAGCGCTAGGGGTGGTCGTGGAGGGTCGAGGAGGTCGCCAGGTGGTCTTTGCAAAGGTGCAAAGGAGGTCCCGTGAGGCCTCGAGGGTTGTCTTTGTAAAAGAACCCGAGGAGGTCGTGCGGGTGGGAGGTCCTTTACAAAGACCCGAGGAGGTCTTTGAGCGCCGGATTTAAAATCCAACGCCCGCACCACTGTGTCCAAATGCTCGAGCCCGACACGGCTCACGCGCTCAGTGTGACCAAGACACGAGTCCGACTGGGTTTAGGGTTTAAATTGGAACTGATCTTGAAGGGACTTTTAGAGCTAGCAAACTAGCTCCAAATTCTATGAAATCTTGACAAGAGCTTGCTAACCTCGAGTTGGACCTTGTATAAAATTTTTAGGAGTTTTTGTGTGAGCATTTTTCTCCGTAAATTATACAATGCTTTGAGCTAGGTTTGACTATGAGTCAAGCAAGTTTGATGACCCATAAAACTATTCAATCAATTTCTGAAAAGTGTGAAATTTTTCAGAGGGGTCACATATCAACCCAAGAACTTAGGAAAAATATTTCCTAGGAGATGATCAACAGACTTGTGACTTAGTATTCCCATACTCTGGTGAAATAATTGTTTAGTACACACAGGAAACACATGATGTAAGAAAAAGTTTTAATTTCTACTCATTTTCTTACACTTACAACACAAGTTGAAATTGGGGATGTTACACCAACTTATGTTGCTGGACAGCACACTCTCTTGGTATGACCTTACAGTCTATGCAGGCTCGTTTGTCCTCTCTCCTAACAAGGACAAAATTGATTTGGCTAGAATGCTGACCACTACTTAAGGTAACTAGATGGGAATGTCTCTTTCTAAAAAAGGTGTTAGCTATCCTGAGATCATAAGCTACGACAAAGTTTAAGATATCTTCTCCCTCTTGGTTCCTATTACCATGACCAAAACCCCCATGCACCCTTTGAAACCCTCGACTAGTTGTACCAACATGACCATTGAAATCGTCTTCTAAGAAAAGCTTATCACTATTAGGCACTTCTAACCATATCATCTAGGTCTTCCCAAAATTGCCTCTTAGCGGCCTTGTCTAGACCTACTTGTGGAGCATATGTGCTAACAACATTCAAAAACAAGTCGCCAAAGATCAGCTTGACTAGGATAACCCTATCCTCTTGTCTCCTCACGTCGACAACTCCGCACTTGAGGCGCTTATCGATTAAAATGCCTACTCCATTCCTGTTCGCACTGTTCCAGTATACTATAACTTATAGTCAGTATGCTCTACCTCCTTCGCCTTTTGACCCATCCATTTAGTCTCTTGAACGCACAAGATATTTACACGTCTCTTAATCGTTGTATCAACTAACTCTCTTAACTTACCTGTTAAGGACTCTACATTCCAACTGCCCAAACGGATCCTACTCTCCTCGGCTAGCTTCCTTCCCCTCGCACTCGTCGAGTAAAGTGCGAAGACCCTTGCATATTTTCCACTACATCTGGGCGACAACGTAGCGCGTTACTAAGGGAGTGACGTCCCGACCCTTGCTCATTTATCACCACACCCGAATTCTGATATGGCGCGTCGCTGAGCGGGTTTCGCCCCAATGAATTATCAATTTTGGGTTTCATTCCATGAAAAGGTGGTTTGATTTTTACATTGGCTCGCCGGGCCTAACACAACCCTCCTTTCTCCTGGCTTGGGACAGACTACGTAGAAAACTACACAGGCGGAGTTGTGACAATTGCGATGGTATTGAGCAAATTTACTCTCTCCTTAATCAGCCAAAACTATGAAAATGGCAGTAGAGTGAAGGTGTGGAACTTATGTTTCCTCTAGATTGATGTGGCAATTTGGGATATCAAGACTTTTTAATGGGTTAAAAGTGATGATGTGAACCTATGGAGATCGAATTGAGGTGTCAACCCAATGGCAATCATTTAGATTGATTATCAATGCAGCAATCTGAGGGTCACCTATGATCCACACCAGTTAACCTTTACATCTTTTGCTACATTAGCACTTTAGCTTAGTTTATGGCTGAAATGATATAAGGCACAAACTTCACATGTTGAGGCTTCTGCAATTTTTTTGTCCCTTCAGTAGTTCAGTGAGCTATATATTTCTTGTACGTTTTTTGCAGGATACTGAATGCATTCTCCAAGGTGCCTCCGAAGCCAAAGATTCCCTCTATCAAAAGGTAATTGTAATGTTTGTGTATTGTGCTGCTTTACTAGATGGTAGAAATTGGGTCAATCAGTAGGACAGGATGTAAAATATTGCTTCAGTTTTGTTATGGACCTGTCCAAAATACTTGTATTAGCGAACAAGAGTTTATCAGTTTTGTTTTTGATAGTTGAATACATTTTAGTATTTACGGTTTCAGATAGATTAGTTCGTTGAATTTTAGATTCAGAGAACAAATGCAGTACAGGTTACTGAAGGCATATATGCTGTTTTGTGAATGGATAGCATTCTGTAGTCTTGCATACACTGATACACAACATGCATGGACTTGCACACTGATACACACAGCATGGAAGGATAGCACTCTGTAGTCTTGCATACACTGATACACACAGCATGGAAGGATAGCATTCTGTAGTCTTGCATACACTGATACACACAGCATGCTATAGCCTTTCACATGACAGACAATTTTGTACTAAAATTAGCATGCCATGTGAAAACAATCAAGTTAAGATGAAACTGTTTTAACTTTCAACATGACTCATGACTACTAGTTCTTATTAATTTTAATGTTGTATCTTACTACTGTGTTATAATCCATTCACTTAGAAGTTAAAACATTACCGCCTTGATTTCATGTCAAGACATGGTATCTGGTAATTGTTCAAACGAATCTATTGTGTTAACATTTGAAATGTATCCTTGCCATATCTTAAGCTGTTTTGTTCTGTGGTGGTGTTTTACTGTTATGTATCCTTTTTCAGTGAATTTCAAGAGCTGGAAGCAGCACCTGCTTTGGTTGTAGGTCCTCTAGAACCTCCAACATCAATTATCATGGCAACTACTACCCACGTCCAAGAGGATCCCTTGTCTGCATTCTTCAGTGTACGGAAACTAAGCCTTTTCTCATCAGTTTTACTTTGTATTACAATCTCTCTTCTCCAATTCTCCATTGTATTTTACAACCTTTGCAAATTTAAGATTGTTGTGTAATTTCTTCAAGATAGCAGCTTTGATCTGCTTTTCTGTTAAATGTTTATCTCTTGGAACAGGCAGCTGCAAACAGTGGTGGCACCTCTGGTGTAGCAGTTGCAGGACAGCCAAATCAGTCTTTCGGGGCTACTCCTTTATCTTCACATGTACCAACAAGTGTGACTACATCACAGCATCCAGCCTTGTATCATTTGCTTCCTGCGCAAGTTTCATCAGTTTCTGGGATACCCCCTGATGTTCATGGTGGCACTGGTGATTTATTGAGGACCCCAAGTCTTGTAAATCCATCACTTTTTTCACCATTAATGTCTTCGCAGACAACAATGGCTCGTGGTAATTCCACAGTGCCAACTGCTCCACTGCAACATCCTCGTACCATTCAGCAGCCACAAAGTGCTCCATTGCTTCAGCCCTTTCCATTACCTGCTGCTTCGCCTTCTCCACCATATGGAACTCCATTACTTCAACCATTTCCACCACCAAATCCATCTCCATCACTTGCATCAGCACCAGTCTACAGCCCACTATTGTCCAGAGACAAAGTCAGGGATGCATTACTGAGACTTGTGGAGGTATGCTGTTCTGCCTAAGTTTGATTGTTAAATTTGTTGTGTGCATTCATGCACATTTCCTGACTGATTTTATAGGATTGATGAATTATGTATGTTACGAAATGAGGTTATCTTTAATTGAGTCTTGTTAGAGGCACTGTCATGTATACATCAAATCACAGGAAGTTGATATCTTATCGACACATTATTCATTTAATTGGATTTAATAACATTTCTCATTTGAGTCTAACTTGCCCAGTACCCTGGTTTATTGTCTTGTGCATTATTGCAAGTGAAACCAGTGTTAGTCGCTGGACTCTTACTATTGGTGATAGCAAGATCCTTACTCTCATGGAGAGGATGACACTTGGAGATGATGCAAATTTTTCTTCTTGGTTTATTTCTCTCACAATGCCATACCAACCTGAGGGGTTGGGGATACATATTTATAGGGCTAACCAGCCAAGCATATGCCAAACATATGCTAGTCTAAGATGCTCTGTCCTAGATGTTGTGTCCTAGATGCTGTGTCCTAGATGCTCTGTCCTCTAAAGCTAGTCCTAAAGCTAGTCCAAGATGCTCTGTCCAAAAGAGATGCTAACCGCTACCAAGGATGTCTTTGTCCTTGAAGGCGGCAAAGCCAACACAGAGATTTATCCATCAATCTCCCTAAGTCTTGTGTGTCTCCTGGAGGAATCGAGTCATCCCGATCCTAGAGCGAGCGTCGTCCTTGATTTCAACGCCGAGGTGTCCCCAAACTTGACAGAGCCTCGAACGCCGAGTCACGCCGAGAAGAACTCCCGCCGCCTTGTCCATGTGGCGGGTGTCGCCGTGTCGAGGCACCACCCGCCGGTCTTGCTTTGTTTAACTTTCGCCAAGAGGCGTGTGCTTTGGCTCGCTAAGGTGGAGGAGCCGCCGCGCCGGGCGCGCGGAGGTAGTTCGATGCTCGCCGAGCAATGAACAGAGCCGATGCTCCTCCTCCTCTCGCGCGACGCTGGCCCGCCGCGTCGTGGTCGCCGACAATCCTTGGCCCGCGACCGAGCTTGCTGCAGCTTGTAGCAAGAGTCGCCTCGTGTCGGCTCTTGTTTGCCACGCGCCGCCTGGGCGCCCACGGCCATCACCCGGCGACGTCTTCGCGCCCATGCTCGGCGTCTTTGCGCGGCTTGCCGCGCTTATCACGCATGCGCCGCTGTCGTGGAAGAAGGCTCCCCTTCTTCCTCGTCACCTTGGCCGGCACCCCTCCTCCCGAGCGAGGAGGAGCTTCCGCCAATGGTGACGGGTCCCGAGAGAGCGTGGCTCATCATCGTGACGACCTTGAGGCGACCTATCGCCTCCTCGATCGACATCGCGAGAGGTCCAAAGAAGACCGGATCGATCGAGCCATCCGCTTGTACTTCTGGGGCAGCGTGAAGAGCTTCTCGGCGCCTCTCTCTCGCCGTAGGTGTCGTCGCCGAACTTTACCAACTTCGCAGCAGAGTGTTGAGACGAGAGCAAAGTCATCAACGCCTCACCGGCTTGAAGGCCGTGGTCTCCCACTCCGCGCGGTGCTCGCAGCAGTGGACTTGCGCGCGCGGTCGCCGCCGATGCGTCGTGCGCAGGCGATGGCGCCCCAAGCCTCCTTGGCGATCTGCTTGTTGGAGAGCGAAATCGCATCTCGGGTGGGATCGCAGCGATGAGGGCATCCAGCGCCGTCGATCTCGGTCGTGGTCGACGCCGCCGTCGGACCGCCTCCCACATGTGCCGCACTGAGCTCACCTTCATCACCGCGCCCACTCGACGTAGTTGGCCTTGGTGAGGTAGGCCACCCACCGCCGGGCCGGCGTCCCGACAACGACCGGAACCCGTGGTAACTACGGCACGGTCCGGAGAGAGCCACGCCGCTGCGTGAAGGCCGCGCTCTCTATCGACCCGCTCGCCGCCGTTGTCGTGCGCGCCTCTTCCAGAGCGCCACCGCCGAGCGCCTCCTCGAGCGCCACGCGAAGCGCGCTCTCTCAGAGCGCCATCGCGACGGCCGCGCTGTTCGACCGCCGCCAAGCTCGTGGGCGCGCGCGCCGCCCCATCGCGCTGCCGCCGCCGCCTCCTCTCTCCAGCTCAAGGTCCGCGTCGCCAGCTGCCATCGCAGAGATGGAGCTGCTGCTGCCGCCGCAGACCTTGACATCCGCTGCGCCGCGACGCGCCGTGATCTGCCGCCGCCTTCTTCCGCCTCGCCGCCTGCTGCCCGGCTCGCCACCCGCGGCCTCGACGCCCTTTGCGCGGCTGGGCAGCGATCTCTGCGCCGCTTCCATCGCGCTGCTTGCCGCGCGAAGCTCGGCCGTCGGCCGACGCCGCATGCTCGAGGCGACCGAACGCCGAGATCGCTCGCGGACATGGCGCGCTGCGGGGTGTTGCGTGAGAGAGGCTCGCTTCGACGAGCCGCCGCCTCCGAGAGGAGTGGCGTGGGCACCGAGTCTGCCGCCGCACGGCCGGGCTGCCGCGAGGCCGAGAAGGAGATGAGCGAGAGATGCTCAGCTACGAGGATAGTATAGCTCTGATATCACTTGTTAGTCGCTGGACTCTTACTATTGGTGATAGCAAGATCCTTACTCTCATGGAGAGGATGACACTTGGAGATGAGGCAAAATTTTCTTCTTGGTTTATTTCTCTCACAATGCCATACCAACCTGAGGGGTTGGGGATACATATTTATAGGGCTAACCAGCCAGGCATATGCTAGTCTAAGATGCTCTGTCCTAGATGCTCTGTCCTCTAAAGCTAGTCCAAGATGCTCTGTCCAAAAGAGATGCTAACCGCCAGTCAAGGATGCTGTCCTTGAAGGGCTGCAAAAGCCAACACAGAGACTTATCCATCAACCAGAACTAAGAATGTCTCTTACAAGCTTGTAGAAATTTGGATCTTTTCTTCTTGTTTTTTGGTTGTACACTATTTATTTGCTAGCTGCATTCATGTATACAAAATTGTTGACTGTTATAAGTTGACTTGTTTCTGCCAGAATGATGATTTCATCGATTTAGTCTACCAGGAGATTGTGAAAGGACAATAATTAATCTCAAGGGTGAGCCGTTTCACCGACAGGCTTGGTTTATGTTTAGACTAGTGTCTTTTGTTAAGCCTGTAATTCAAGTTGTAAAAGACACGCTACTGTAAATTTATTGGTGAAGTCCATAGGTGTACCATCCTCCATTGGCGGAGTTTGTATTAAAGTACCATTTACATATATGTAAAGGTTAACGAAATCTATCTGCGCTGTGGGATATGATGTTTTGTATTCTTGGTGCAGAAAAGTTTTGCTCCTAACATATCCGAAAGCTTTTGCCATCATCAATCTTTGCGCGAATCAATTTGGACTGAGGTGATCGATCATCTCCATGAGTGGGTTATGGAGTTCTTTCAGCAGTTATCACTTGCATATCTAGTACTTTTATGTCCGTTAGTCACCGAGATGGATCTGGATTGTGGTAAAGCTATTATTTTGAAAAGTGAATCACCTTATAATAGTTTGTGTTGGTGATATGCTCTAGAGGTAATCATAATTATGATTGTCTCATGTCTATGTTTATAAGATATAGAATAAATGCTATTATATTCCTTGAATGAATTATCAGTTATAAAGATTAACAAATATGTGACTTATTGGTAAAGTTCTTTACCTTTTATGATGTTATTCTAAATGTGTCTTTGGTCGGAACACTAGTGACTTATCGACCACCAGCACATGTATTGATTGATAACCATATTTACCGGTCATAGATATAGAGATGTCGAATTAATAATGTGAACACATGTTAGAGAACATGGTGTTAGATTAATCTACCTTAGACATTGGAATTGTTACGATTTTATATGTCATTAGTTGTTCTTAAGCAATGATGGTGTATAATCTTTAGATATGAGATTAACATGGTTTCTTACATGTGTAATAGTATACTTAGGGGTTGTTAAACGCTGTTCTGTAACTGGATAGTTATAAAGGTAGCTTTCGGGTATACTATGAAATATACGGAGAGATGCGACTGGTCGGATATTATATTTGCCACTCCTAACATAACATGAGAGATATCTCTGGGTCTCTCGATGTGGTCAGATAAAGAAAGTGCATAATCATGTCACTAGTAGTCGTAGAGTTGATCATATGAAGTTATCTGTCACTTGATCGAGAAAGTATTAACAATCCATAGATGACAAAATATCTGACCTGAAATTCAACCAGATATCGTGAGCAAAGGGAGAATACACAAGCAGGTCGTTCAGTTCGATCAGATATAAACTGGTCGTATGGAGATACGAGCTGGTTATAGACTGGTCGAACTTAATCGCTAACTAGTCGTAAGGAGTTACGAATTGATCATAATTAAATATAAACTAGTCGTATAGAGATACGAGCTGGTCATAAGTGATAATGACCTAGTCGTAGATCATATTGCATCAAAGTTTGTCAGATATAATTTGTGTGTATTCGGGAATCGTTTTGTTCTGCTAGGAACCGTTAACGACTCGTGGTCAGAAAAGAGTTTTCGAGTCACAACTAATTACTTATGAACCTATAGGGTCACACACTTAACGAGTTAGAACAAACGAATTCGAATAGGATCCATCATGGGCTCTTTATAAAGAGATGTATGAGGTTATTGGGATAGAGGACGTGAGTTGCATCACCGAAACCCTAGCCGCCATCTTCTCGAGGGCCCTATCGTGTGAGTTGGTGCTAGCACACTAGCGTACGGTGTTCTATCCCTGGACGTGTGAACACTGTAGAGGCGCTGCTGCGATTGCTGCTATGCTGAACGATGACGATCCATGATCTTCACAAAGAACGTGATTGGTTGCTAGAAGAGAGGATCGGCATCGAGGACACTAGACGATCGACTACGACCACTACATCGATACGCTCGATGTTGGATCAGGCTGCTCCAACTCTTCTTCCGCTGCACTGCACGTCTAGCGGTAATGATCTATGATCTCTTGCTTGCATGGCTTCTTGGTTTACATGGTAAATTTTGAATTACCAGCTAGTATAGCCTATTCGTATCCCTTCAATGGTATCAGAGCCATCTTGCGTAGTTTTTGATCTAGATTAATTGATATGTGACAGTAGTAGATTGGATTTATTACTGTTCTGTTCTGGTAACCTAGATCAGTTCATATGGATGGAACGGTCTAGGCATTGATTGATAAGATCAATTGGTTTTCGACGATAATAGATGGGTTTGCGGGAGGTATGAGTTGAAAGCACCAGACGATTTACTCCACTTATTCATGATCGCATTGCATGATACTCCTACCAGTCGAAATTCCGCCATCGGGGTATGCCGCGGTGCATAGTCGTATGGAAGCGGTGATTAGATTGGTTTGGAATGGGATTAATATGATTAATCCGATGAATTTCCGTGGTTCAATTACGTGAATGAGATTCATCTCCCGAAAAAATTTCCAAGGGCGCTGCCCTCGACTAGGTTGGCAAATGGTTGTTTACGTAAATCACTAAGTTTCTAGCAGTGATGCCAAAGCTCATTAGGACTTAATGATATATAGATCTTAAACACACTATATGAAGTTGGAAACTTGGTTTAGAACATATAGTGGGGGTATCTTTTTATTAAAGTGTTTAATAGAAGATATTATATAAATATAGTGCTAAATTTTTGCATATACATATTTTTCTGTTGTAAATCATGACACCTAATACTTCATCCACACCTACCTTTAACTTGCGATCTATTCTTGAGAAAGAAAAGCTGAATGGAACAAACTTCATTGACTGATTTTGTAATCTGAGAATTGTTCTCAAACAAGAAAAGAAGGAATATATTCCAGAGGGTCTCTATCCCGAGGAACCAAATGCAGATGCTACACGTGCTGAAAAGAATGCTTACGAGAAGCATTGTAATGACGCAGTCGACGTACACTGCCTTATGCTTGCCACTATGAACTCTGAGCTTCAGAAGTAATATGAGACCACAGACGCTTACAATATGATTGTGGGTCTGAAAGACATGTTTTAGGTCCAAGCAAGGCCAGAGAGGTACAATACCTCCAAGGCATTGTTTTCTTGTAGGCTGTCAGAAGGTAGCCCGGTCAGTTCTCATGTGATCAAGATGAATGATCACATTGAGAGCTTGGAAAAGTTTGATTTTCCCCTTAGCCAAGAGTTGGCTACTGATATGATTCTCCAATCGCTCCCTACGAGCTTTTAGTCCATCATATTGAATTTTCATATGAATGACACGGAGAAGTTAATGACTGGGTTGCATGACATGCTTAAAGGTGCTGAGGAGAGCATCAAGAAAAGTTCTAATTATGTGATGATGGTTCAAAAGAAAACTAACTTCAAGAAGGGTAAGTCTTGGGGAAAGGGAAAGGGCAAAGAAAAGACTCAAGATGAGATCGAGAGTCTCAAGGCTAAGCTTAAGAAGCTCAAGCTGGGTCCTAAGCCTGATACAGAATGCTACCATTGTCATGAGACTGGGCATTGGAAGAGTAATTGTAATAAGTACTTGACAGAGATGAAAAAGAACAAAGGAAGTAAGACTTCTAGTAATCTTGCCACTTCTCCTACATGTTCTTGGGTATTTGATTCCGGATCAGTTACTCATATTTGTAATTTGATGCAGGGACTGATAGGGAGTAGAAGTTTAGCAAGAGGCGAGGTTGATCTTCGTGTGGGCAATGGAACAAGAGTTGATGCATTAGCTATTGGCACTTTACTATTATTTTTATCCTCAGGATTAGTTATGAAATTAAATAATTATTATTATGTTTTCGTCTTAAGCAAAAATATTATTTCTTAGGGCGTGTTTGGCATGGCTCCACTCCAAAACTCTAGGGGGGAGTTGCCCAAAACCAGCCAAACACCAAAACTCCATAAATTGATGGAGCAGCTGCTCTTCGTGTAGTTGGTAGAGCTCTAGTTCATTTTGGTGGAGCACCTCTTTTCCCACTCCAGGAATCCTCGAAATGAATCTAGACACGGAGTTTCAAGGTAATTACCCACCTTTGCCACTGGTTATAGAGAAAAAAATGTTTCGAGTTTTGGAGTGACTGCTCCCTGGAGTTTTAGAGTGGAGCTGCTCTGCTGTGGAGCAGAGCCATGCCAAACACGCCCTTAGTCTCTCCAATGCTTCCCCTTGGGCGACCGCGAACTGGGCGAGGTGCACGACTGTAGCGTTGCTCTCTTCCTCTGTAGATGGGTAGCGTGCCGGCAAATCTACGGCTACAGCTCTGGGGTGGTAACGGAAGACGGTGTCTTGAAGCTCCCGTGCGTAGATGTTGTAGATACGTAGCATGGCCAAGCGTGACGACTCCAGGATGCCCTCCAGCCAAGTGGTCTTCCTCACAGAGATGTACGAAGGTTGGCTTTCCTTGTCGTTCCTCCTGGCGTAAATCGTCAAGCGACAGATCACTCCGCGGTCTTGATCGTTCACAGTCCAGTTGTTGCCGACGTACAACGGACGATCAAAGCCTCCAAGAACTCAGTAGCGACTTCCAAAGCTCACGCAGATATCCTCTTGCGTTTACCACACTGGGTATCCACAAGACAAACGCAACTTAAAACAGCGGGAAGAGAAAAGATTATAGCAATAGTTGAGTCGAGAGAGATATGAGAAGAGTTAAGCCATTAATTAATCTTGCAAGTTAATTTTTGCTTTTAGAAAATAATTTGGACATTCTAAAGACGACCGATCTAGCTAAGGTCAAGACCTACAGTCAATATGACTCTGATACCACCTCTGTCGGGACCCAAAATTACAATTCTGGACCCTCTGTGTATAATGCACTAGTCCAGGATCACGCTAGTGCACACAGTGTCAACATAGGTGAATATCGATCCACACAAGCGATAAATAAAGTAAACGATTAATTTCAATAATAAATACTGGTTTTGACCTTATGGTCGAGTTTACACTTATTGAGCCACGCAGGGCTAACAGAGAATAAAATAGCAGCGACATAAATAACTTCAGCGTAGATCCCATCAATTCACCACAGGCAACCAACTGAGATCCAGACCTTAACGATCAGCAACCTTCGACAAACTCCTCCTCGAAAGCAGGCGTAGACTCCTCTCCTTCTGTAGGTTTGGGCATAAGTTTTACAACAAGCGTGAGTACACAACCGTACTCGCAAATCATACCACAGAATGCAATTTATAGATGCAGGTTTATTCTAAAAGAAAAGGCTTATGTGGTTCTTTTGCATGAAATCAATTTTTGCAATGGAATACAATAATATATTGAAAGCATAGTTCAAACAAATAGCCACTATTAATTTAACAGTTATTTTGACAAAGACACAAAACTAAACGATTTATTTCACATAGCCATATGACTTAGATCACATAGATCCTATCCCAAATATTTTATGAAAACTACACCTCGTGTGAAATCCCCGAGCATGTCCATGACCACGGACGCGGCTATTCGAATAGATTGATTTAACACTCTGCAGAGTTTGTACACTTTACCCACACGATACAACTAGTGTAGCTAGCACCAATTGTAACAAAACAGTTCACAAACTTCGTCTCAAACATTGACATTCCCAATGTGCTTTACCGCCAGACCAACCCACAAAGAAAGTCAGTCCGACACACACCGCTGGACAGGGATGTGGCGAACGTCCCGCGATGCAACTACCAGGTAGTCACACCTCCATCATGTCACGAAGCCTAACCTATCCACCTGAACATCAATGTCGAGACTCCATAACCTACTATGTTAGGCCCGTCCCATCAAGCATACGGTCGTACAGTAAGGCTCAGTTCAATGGCGCACAAAGTTAAGTCCTTAATCGACCAAGGCAAGACTTCCATTTTCTAATTATCTCACAAAGATTATCATTCCCATTCACAAAGTCCACCAAATCATTTAGTATCCACCACTTGCCTCAGTCCAAATCTTTTACCACCCAGTTGGTTTTAGTGCAACACATGCTATCACGAAGTAATAACACATAGCACACAGTTTTACACAAAGTTCCATAGTCACTTAGTCAAATTAATATTTGCAACTCAAATGAGATATGAGACTCGTAGCATGGCTAAGCAATTGTACTCGCATCTAACCAACCCACGTTGGTACTACAATAATACCAACTAAAATAAACCAATCTAGGGTGACAAGAGATTATGACATACAAAGCCAAAGTGGAGGTAACAATTTGGACAATAGTTATACCCAAAAGCATTTAAATAAATAATTAAAGTAGAATGCTTTCTTTGAAACAAAGTAATTTGAAAACTGGGTTCAATATGATCAAAGGTATGACTTGCCTTGGAAAAGATCTAGGTACTGGTCTTGATCTTGAGGTGCTCCTTCCTCTCCAAAATTCCCCGACGTATCGACGTCTACTCGCAAACGAAATAAATAAATAACAGAGGCAAAACAAACTCGAAAAATTAATTAAAAATCTCAGATAAATAGATCTCGAATTTAGATAAATTCAGGAATTTGAATGGGCTCAATCGGAGTTCGGATGCAAAAGATATGGGCTTTGGAAGTTTCAATCTAAAAGAAAACCCTAATTTTGGATTTACTGAAATTTTTGAATTATTTCTTAACAGAAAAATCGGATTATTGCGCAAGCATGACGTCAACATAGGGATTTCGGGAATAAGATAAATAAAAAGAAAACACTGACATGTGGGACTCATATGTCAGTCTCACTGCTCACGGTAGACTAACTCTACCGAGCCTCGGGACCTGGTCGCGGTGGACCGTGCCACGCACGCGCTGACGAGGCAGCCACGCACGCGTCACGTGAGCGTGAGGGCTGAGCTGGACATGACGTGGACGTCCACGTGGCTCGACGGAGACTGGTGGTGCTCTGGACCAAAAGACAACGGCGAACGGGGGCGATCCACCGGCGATGAGTGATACCAATGGGTAGCTGGCACTATTACGAACATAGGGGTGTACTCGTGGAGGGTCGGAGACGTCGGTGGCAGCCGGCGGCGAGGTTTAAGCGGCGGAGTGCTTCGGTTGTTGCTGGATGAGGGCTCCGGTGTGGTCTAGGCGGCGTGGGTGGTCTCTGAAGGTAGCCCGGGCGACGGTGATGACGGCAGTGTACTCCACAGGGGCAGAGCGTCACCGGCGGCGGCGCAATCCGAAGAAAACGACCGGCGGCGAGAAACCCTAAAAGCTTGATTGCGGCGGCGCTAGGGCTCTCGGGGCAAAGTGGATGACGGCTTTGGGTTGTGGAAGGCAGGGCGAACCTCGGGGACCTATTTATAGGGCCGGGGCGGCACGGGATAAGGAATCCCCAATTTGGGATATTCTCGGTTTCAAACGAAAACGGAGATAGGATAAGATACGGGGTTTGATTTGATCTGGAACAGGTGAGGAAAGATCAGAGATTAAGTTTGGTAAAGAAATCGGGGAGGTTTTAGTTGGGAGAGTCCCGTTGTTGGACGGGGCTTCTAGAAGGCGGCCATGGCGGACTCGGGCGAGCTGTGCGAGGACGACACCGATTCGGAGACGAAGACCTGACGTGTGGGGCCCACGCGTCAGCGGGTGCGAGCGAGCACGCGCGGGAGCTGGGCTTCGCGCGGAGTTGGGTTGAGAAACGGGCCGCGTGAATGGGCCACTACGCGGGAAAAGAGGATTGGGCCGGAGAGATTCGGCTCGGAAGCTTTTATCTGAGCTTTAATTAGTTTTTCTAATTTGTAAAATACCATAAATTCAAATAAGTAATAGAAAATAGCAAATAAACTCAGAAAAATTCTAAAAATAATCTAGAAAATACATCTGAGCACATAGAATCCAAATAAAATAGTCTTTACCATTGTTCATGTTGGGATTATTCACATTAAATGTTTTTGATCCTAAAATCCAATATTAAGCTTTTGAATTAAATTCAAATAAATCCAAATGGTGACTTTTCTCCCTACTAACTATTTTTTTAAAAAAATCAAGCTCAAAAAATTGGGATGTTACAGAAGACTCTCCCACTTTAGCTAAATGATGAATGCAACAAGTATGAGTACTCCAAGTACTCAGCAAGTTGTACCAAAGAATGCAATTTATGTATGATGGCTTATTTCAAAGGAAATGACCTATGTGGTTATTTTGCAAAAGCAACACTTGCAATTTGAATACAAATAATAGATTAAAAGGATAATTTAAAATAGATAACAATAATAATTTGACAAGTATTTTTTTTGACAAAAAACAGGAGGGGAAGCACCCCTACTGTAAAATCATGTTAAAAAAGAAGTAATGTACAAGAACCAAAAGAAAGAATGTACACACTAAAACTACCATAACATTAACCAAAATCTCTCAACCAAGAACTAAAACTCTCCTTTAGAGAAGGTTTGACCCTATGGATAACCAGGGCTTTAATTTCACAAAGCTCACATAGCCTAATCAATTCTTTCACACAACTATATAAGTTTGTTCACACAACTGTCCGTCCCAATTGTTTCCCTCGTGTGAAATCCCTAACTATGTCCATGACCGTAGACGCGGCTCTCTGAATAGATAATTTAACACTCTGCAAAGGTTGTACACTTTATTCACACAATATAACCAGTGTAGCTAACACCAATCATAACAAAACCTTTTTCGAAACTTCATCTCGACAATTGAGCCTCCCGATGTGCATACAGTCGGTACCAAACCTCACATGGCTCGTTGGTCCGATGCACACCGTTGGACCTCGAGACGGCGAACCACCCACAAATATGACCCATCACGGAGAAAAAGTCACACCTCCACCCTGGCATAGAGCTTAACCTATGTTGTTACTCGTTGATGGCATGTGATGCACTTAACCAACAGGGTGGGAAAAGATTTAGACCGAGGCAAGTGGAAAGAATGGGGATATGGTGGAACTTCGTGATTGAGACTTGTGAACTGTGGTGATTTGGTTAGAAATTGGGCAGTATCGCCTTGGTCAATTAAGGACTTAACTTTGCGTGCCACTGAATTGAGCCATAACTATACGACCACATGCCTGGTATATAACATGATTAACTTAGTAAGCTATAGAATCTTGGCATTGACTACTCAGGCATGTGGGTTAGACTGTGTGCTAGGGTGGAGGTGTGTACTACTACAAACAGGTCACACTTATGAGAGGTTCACTGTCTCCGGGTCCAATGATACGCGTCAGACCAGAGCACTCTGTCAGGGTTGGTACGACGGTATGCACATCAGGAGAGTCAATTTTCGAGATGAAGTTTCAGAAAGGTTTTGTTATGATTGGTGCTAGCTACACTGGTTATATCTTGTGAGTAAAGTGTATAAACCTCTCTAGAGTGTTAATCAATCTATTTGAATAGCCGCGTCTGCGATCATAGGCATGCTCAAGGATTTCACACGAGGGGTAGTTTTTCATAAAAATAATTGGGAAGGGACAATTATGTGGTTTTAACTCATGTGGTTGTATGAAAGACTTCGTGAGCTTTGTGAAAATACTTGTTAAACTATTATTGGTTATTTTTTAATTACGCTTTCAATCTATTATTTGTATTCAAATAAGTGTTGCTTTTTGCAAAATAACCATAGAACCCATTCCTTTGAAATAAGCCATCATTTAACATTGCATTATGTGGTACGACTTGCTGAGTACTCGAAGTACTCATTCTTGCTGCAATCATTCAGCTGAAGTGGAGGAGTCTTTGCCTGTTTTTGAGGAGTTTCACGAGGAGGGCGATTGCTAGGTCTTGATCCCAGTCTGTTGCCTGTGGCAAGTCGATGAGTTTCCGCTGCAGTTATTTTCATTCCGCTGCCATCTCTTTATTTAGTGTTAGCCCTGCATGGCTTAATAACTGTAAACTCGATCATGAGATCACAACCAATATTTATTAATCAAATTAGTCGTTTATTATCATATTCGCCTTGTGTGGAATGATATTCATCTATGTTGACACTGTATGCACTAGCGTGATCCTAGACTAGTGCATTATACACAGAGAGTCTATATTTGCATATTTGTGTCCCGACAGAGGTGGTATCAGAGCCATATTGACTGTAGGTCTTGACCTTAGTTAAATTGACCGTCCTTAAGAATTTCAAAACTATTTTCTAAAGAAAAAATTAACCTACAAGATAAATGAATTGCTTGACTCTTCTTGTATCTCTCTCTTAACTTGCCTATTGCTAAAATTCTTCTCTATGCTGGTTTTAATTTGGTTCTTACCTTTTGCATGTCCTTGTTAGATGGCACGACTTCACACCTATGGAGAACGTACCTGTCAGACCCCAAATTTGTAACTTGGGACCTACTGTGTTAATTTATGTCATTCCCTGTATTAGTAGATAGCACACACAGTTACGTTGTTGGTTCAAACCCATCTTGAAAATGCAAAGCTATGGCATAATTTAAATAAAACGTAAATATACATTATGACTTTTGACTTGTAGAATGGTCGGACATGCCAAATACTTTCAAAGAACAGCAGTGGAAGTAAAATCAAAGTGTAACATGTGGAACCCTCATGATATACCCACCGGCAATCGACTGAGGGCTCACGACCTAGTTCTTGGCCTTCTTGATCTTCAGTCTTGTCCAATACTCATAATTGTCCCTGTAGTCTCCTTTTGTGCTTACTAACTAAAAGAATATAAATAGCGAGCATGGGTACACAACCGTACTCGTGAGTCAACACACAATGCAATTATCATATATGCAAGGCTAATCAAGGGAGGTTCATGGTTCTTTTAGTTGCACAAAGCCAAGTTTGAATTATATTATGTAGTAGCAGCTCCTGAGACTTGGCAGTTTTAACTAACACATTTTTTTATAAACAGAGTTTTTGTTGTAAAGTACTAGTGGAGATCCCATCTCCTATACCATCCTATACTCTTCCTCGGGTCATATCCCGTACTTATCACTAGTCCTCAACCAGGCCATCTCACTCTCTGTGTTTCATCTCATCTTCTCAATCCACCCACAAATGGTTTTATAAAAACAAAAACTAACTCAAGTAAGTTGCCGACACCGCTCTTGACCGTGAACACGGCTATCCAGATAGTTTTATTACTTTGTAGAGTTTGCGCACTTTACGCACAAGAGACAATCAACTTATAATGTCTTTTTAACACACTTTCGTAGGTGTACGACTAAGATGATTGCCACAAGACCTTTACAATGTCCCACCTCAACGCAACCCTACGCCGCTAAGTATCACCTCTTTGGGCCTCGCCCTCCGGAGGTCTCCCATTGACACCGTGCGAATCGGTGACTCCCTTGCCCTTTGTACACTCCGCACACCCACCAGTGGTGGAGTTGCATTGCGGCGGATAAATTAGTTAGCCAGGTTGTACAAAGGGTAGACTTGTGATTGCACTGTTTTTACACGAGAGGTCATTACAAGATTCGGTCCTTAATTGACTTGGGCGGTACATCCACATACCAACTTTCTCTCATGCACCCGGCACCAGCCATTCTTTCCAGCCACCCGAGTCTAAATCTGTTTTTCAGGTTTTATTTTATTTTTAAACATAACCTTTCTAGCCAACATATCAGCAGGCTCCAGCCTTGACTGTCCAATTTCATTTTCAAATGGTTAAGTGATGTTGGGTATTTTACTGTCCGAATGACAATGTATCTAAGCAAGGCCAAGCATGACACTTAGATACAGACTTATTAACTAGTATGTAAACCATTAATTCTAGGGTGACAAAGGATAGTGTCCACGTTCAAGGATTGGGATTTATACACAATTATCATTAAGGTATTAACTATAAGCTAGAACAATTTAATTGTATAAAATATAGCAATGCAATTTCATAATTTGAAACAATATAATTGCAAAAATTAGGTGCAATATGATCAAAGTATTGACTCGCCTTGCTCAATATTTTGATAACCTCGGTCATGCTCTTGCGCAATGTTCTGATAATAATCACGCTCAATATGCTGATAATCATCCTGTTCAATGCTCTGACAATCTTGATCCCGGCTTCGTCCTTGTTGGGATTGTTGTTTCTTCATGGCTTTAGAGTCTAACTACACAGAACACGATTGAACCCAAGAGCGTATGAAAGCATTCAAATGAAATCTAATAAATCCAAATATGTTCGAATCAAATGAAAATACTTAGAACAAAACATACTTATCGACATCTTGAAAGAAGAGGGTACTTCAGATGAGACCTAAATATACTCATTTGGAGTTGATGAAGGAAATACTGCAGACGTGATATAATCAAGGAGTTGATGAAGAAAATACTTCAAACGAAATATAACCAAGGAGTTGATGAAGGAAATACTGCAGACCAAAGTAGATAAATCTCAACTCTATTTATGTGGTCAAGTGTTGTGGTTTTGGGTTGATAGTCAGACTTAGAGTTAGGCAACTTCTTAATCTGGAGTGGTGGCGAGAGGGATCGGGCTCTCGGGAAGTTGGCTGGTGCAAGAGGTTAAGATCCCAACAGGATGAAGAGAATATTTATTTAAATATTCCACATCGGTTACCTAGATAGAAGAGATCACCCAGTTTGGTAGGATCCTCCGATGCATGTTCGGATCACCAATTGTCCGATCACTAGGAACAAACAGCGGTGGATGATACCTAGAGTCTAGGTGATGATGTTTGGTAGATGAACTTCTATCATCCACTAGGGAACATACCACCGTTGCTCTCGCGGCGCCTAGCTGCTCTAATGATTTCTTTTTGTTATTACTTTCTATTTACCAAGGAAGTTCTACGATGATCAAGTGAGACCTATGCATAAGTGCGAGGTTCACATAGGGTAGACATACATCTCACTGACACAAGAACCTAGCTCATTTAATAGTTTATCTTATCAGTTTATATTTATCAAGGAAATTCTATGAGCCTTAGTTGGAACTTCCGAGCACAACTAGGCATTAGTCTTGTAAGTTAACCGGTTGTATCGTTGGCTGCTAATTCTTGTTTAGTGAGTAATTAACCTAGTTCATTTTATTATCATTTATCCACTAAGAGGGTCGCACATGGCTTGGACTCACAGTTTAGTTTCTATTTGCCATTAAGACCTAATTATAGGTGAAGTGCAATCGTCATATTATTGTCCTAGTTGATATTGATCTTTGTTGAGTAAACTAACTTTTACTAGACAATAGCTAATGGCCTGGGGTTAAGCAGTCGCCTAGACACTGTTTACATGATCATCTCTTATCTAGGTTCAACCTTATGGTTTAGCCTATGATGCTAACACATTTTGGGTTAATCATCCACTCAAGTGGGTCCCGTATGCCATTGTTATATTCCCACTATTGTCACTTAGTATTACTACTATCTTGATAACCATTTACTGTAGGTGATTATATGCCGACTAACGTAGCCTACTGATTACTTTAACTAGATCCTAATGATCCACATACTAATCCTGAGTTTATCTTTATTATTACAACAATTGTCTAGGAATTACTAGTGCTGGATCATATGTGTATGTATGTATGTGCTTAATTAACCTTATAACCAAACTTGTATCTGGTCTCCCTTTCACATCATCATTTCATGACATCGCAACACTGTACTAAACTAGTCTCAACTGGAAACCCCAAGGTAATTATTTAATGATTTAGGACCATACTATCATGTAGGTACTTTTAAATATAAGATTATTTTGACAATGCCTAATTGCTTGGGATAAATCTTGAACTGATTATTAACTAAGTTGGTTAAAAAAGGCAATGACTAATTGAACATTTTCCTATCTAATTATACTATTCCATTCAAACTAATCATGTAATTATCCTTTTAGTTACTTGACTTATTGTCATTATCCAAAAATGCAATATGTTAGTTGAATATCTATAAACTAATTAACCTTCTAATACTCTTAGGCTAATTACTTAAATTAATCACTAACCATCCTAATTAAAATGTGTATACACTAATCTAATCCAATGAGTCTACTGTCATTCTTACCTTTCAAGTTAAAGGCTTAGGTACTAACTACTTTGATTAGGAAGCAATTTAGCAGGTCAAGTTATGGAATATCATTTAACTCTTTAAATCCTTATGCTAAAGACACACTAATTAACTTAATTCCTTAAGCTATTATCATCTTAGTGATGGCCTAAACGAACTAACTTAGTATAATTCCTTTGTAAACTTGTCTTGCAATTCAGTTTGACAACAGTTTAATGTTCCCTGACAACTGACCTCTAATTACCCCTACTATTCAACTTAAGCCACTTTCTAATTAAACATGTACTCAAAATTAAAATCCATTCCCAGGTTAAATACTCAGTGTACTTATCACCTAAGTTTAATCCAAGTCTGGCCTCTTGCTAATTGGAGACACTCAGTAGCTACTAATCCTACTCACTGCTACTTCTATCCAATATACACAGAGAGATAGAGGGGCCCACCTGTCAGTGATACAGAGTGCACACAGAGATAGAGATGAAAGGGAGAACAAAGGAAGGCCAAGTGGCTCAGGGCAGGGCTCACCGCCGGCGAGGGGGCAATGGTGGTGGCCGTGAGTGCCAAAAATGGATCGGGGAGGTCGAGGCGGCCCTGGGGGTTGTGGCGGGGTAGCTCTAGGCGACTAGTGGCGGTCGGGCGGTGTGGCACGACGGCCGGCCGTGGGGAGGAGACGAGGGCGAAGGCGCTTGGGTGGAAGAGGAGCGGGAATAGGGTGAGCACAAGCACTGAGGAGGTGGTAGGAACTCACCCGAGTAGTTATCGTTGGATGGGAGTAGCCGAGGCGGGCCGGCAACGGGAGCCTACGGCGGCGTGACAAGCTCAACACGGGAGGCGGCCGGGTGGTGAACTCCAATCAGAGGTTGGGGAAGGATGGGGGAGCCGAGGCGATGCTCCCGAAGTGAGGAATTGATCGGGGGCTTATCGAGCAAGAAGTGCCGGCCGTAGGGGCGGAGTTGGCCTGGTTTGGGGAAGAAGATGGTGACGGTGGCTCCGGTGGACAAAAACCGAAATTGCTTGAGGGGTTTCAATCGGGGCGGTTGGGAACATGTCGTGACGTGGCCAAGGGTGGCCGGACTTCGTTGGCACGACCGAAATGGTGAGTACGGCTTGGCGGCCGTGGACGGCTCTTTTCACTCGGGCTCCTAGAGCTTTCGGTGGGGGAGAATGGTGAAGGGAGGAGGATATAGTGAGGAGGGGGAAGCCAGGGAAGCTCTGGGCACGGCTTAAATAGAGGGAGGCGAAGAGCACGATGGTGGCCAGCATGGGCACAACGCTAGCGGGATGGCCACGGGCGACAGTGGCGCATGCATGGCGAGGTTGAGGATGTGACCTGAGCCGGTCGTGGCACTGTGGCGTCGCCGGTGCGTGGCAGAACTTTAGCGACGCATGGAGGAGAAAAGAAGAGAGTGAGGTGATGGAGTTGCCCGTTAGTTTGCTCGTGAAGAAGAGAAAACTATGGGTTGCTTGACTGAGGAAAAGGAGGGAGAAGGAAGCTATGTGCTGATGCTAGGCTGGCTAACCAAAGGACCTGGCTTGGCTGCAACGAGCGGCTCAAACGGGTTTGGCCAGAGAAGCAGTTGACAGGGAGAGAGAAAATGTTAACTAGGAAAAATTGGGAAAAAGGGATGAAACAAAATTTTAGGTTTCTAAAATTCTGGTATTGAAATTCTTGTGTGATGATAGACAACTCTGATATTTGCTAAACAACCATAATTGGACTTTTGCACATTTAGTATTTAGGTTTTGAGTTTTATGTTTTCAACTTTTAGGGTTTACATTTTCGGTACTATTTTAGAAGGACAATACCTTAGGTTTATTTTGTGTTTGCAATTTATGTTTTTAGGGTTTTACACCACTTGTGCCAGCAAAATAGAGAAATGCATCAAATAACTCTAAAAATGTAGGTAAACAGAACGGCAATAGATATCACATAAAAAGTTTTAAAAATCCCATATTTTTGGTTTTAGGAACTTTCGAGATGTTACAATACAGAAAGTTTCGCTGTTGAGTTGTGGAAGATTTTACAAGCACTTGGAGGATTCGAGAGGCCACTCTACTGAGGCAACCATGAACATCATTGTTCGGAGGATCATCTTCGAGGAAGGGATCCAAGAGTCTTCATGTCTTGCCATCAAACGAGTGTGCAACATCTACGCTGATGAATTGAAGGGTTCAGTCTTTCGCCTCCATCCTCACGCCTTCGCAATGGATCGTCCAGCCCGCTACCCCTCCACCGATGGAGAAGAAGATGCTACCATGGTTCACCTTGCGCACTTCATCGCCATCCAAGAGAAACCTTGGAGACTACCACAGTAGAGCTACAGGGAGCCTACGAGACGCTGCAACTTGCAGAAGAGAGGATTGCAGAGCTGGAGGAAGCTTTGTATGCCCAGGAACCTAAGGAGCCCAAGGAACCAGAGCCGATCGTGTCTGCACCCGAGCCACCTGTTCCTTTTGCTCCAGCTCCAGGTCATCAGGATTAGTTCACGAGGATGTCTGCTTGTCCGCCAGCCTATGACAGGGAAGAGCATCGTCGTGGTTTTGGAGGTTACCTCAGTGAATGAGATAGCCAAGGGTTGGGCTTAGTCAGTTGAGGCTCAGTGTGTGAGAGCTGTGTTAGCTTAAGATTTGTTCTGTTATCCTTTAGATGTTAGATTGTGTGTTAGGTTCACTTCTCTTTTTCCCGTGTGTGCAGTATGAGCTGCAAGGGCCCTTAGGCACTTGTTGCAGCCATGCTAAGACCCTTATTAATATATAATTGTTTTAGTTGAGTTCTTTGTATTGTTTTTGTTGGGTTTAACCCGCCCCTGTTTAGTTCTTGACTTACCTTGTGCTTGCTACCTTATCTAATCCCTTGGAACTTCCACCAGATGGTTCAAACTCGCAACACCGCTGCTAGTGGATCGGAAACCAATGGAGATAATGGAGCAGAGGGAAGTGAACAGAACTCTGCAGGAGTAGTTCCACCTGAAGCATCACCTTTGGATTTGCAAAATTGTGGAGCATTCTTGGCCTCCCAGACTCAAATTATGTACACCATAATGAATTAGCTGCAGAACACGAATAACAACCAAGCCAACAACAACAATGTAGCATCAGTTGATCATGATCACCATAGACAGTCTAAGCTAGTAGAGTTCATTAGGACTCGCTCGTTGACTTTTTCTAGAAGTGTTTCGCTAGTGGAAGCTGACGATTGGCTTCACGTGATCGAAAGGAAGTTGCTGATCACTCAGTGCAATGATCTCGAGAAGGTTCTTTACGCTACCCATCAGATGGAAGGCATTGCTGTTGAATGGTGGGAGAATTTTTTGTGCTATGCATGAGACTCCGTAGAATATTACTTGGGAAGAGTTCTCTATAGCTTTTCGCCAGTACCATGTGTTGGAAGGAATCATAGATTTGAAAAAGAATGAGTTCCTTGCATTCAAGCAAGGAGGTATGACGGTGTTAGATTATCTCAACAAGTTCTCTCAACTTGCGTGTTACGCTGTAGAAGACGTCGCCACCAACAAAGCCAGATAGAGTTGTTTTCTGAATGGACTAAACACTAGACTGCAAGTCAGTTTGATTGCTCATACATTTTTTGGATTTCCAGGAGTTGGTCAATAAGGCCCTAGTCCTTGAAGAAAAGCATAAAGAGTTGGATGACAATCGCAAGCGCAGAATGGCTCAACAGGGAAGCCATCAGTCTCAGCAGAGAGCGAGGATAGTTCCTCAGGAGTTACTCGCTTTGCACCTCAAAATTTGTTTAAGACGCCTACACCTGCATCAGCACCTCATCCAGCTACTCAGAATTTTCGTAGTCCTACCCATTTCATCACCAATCCAGGAGGCAACTAGCAGGGTGTCCCTAGACTTTGCTACGATTGCAAGGAGCCATGGAATTTCTCTAGGAATTTTTCCTTAGAAGGGAGTGGTGACTCCAGTTCATTTCAACCTTAGAGCTACCCTATGGGGACCCCGGATTATCTCCATAAGACCGAGACTAAGCAAGGTCTTAAGGACATAACTCTGGATCTCCAGTAAATGGATTCCAACTTAACTCCATCTAAGTGAGAGGCTTAACTGATAATTAGAGCCCCGACGATCATGCGCGCTGCTCCTCTGCGAGTGCTACATGATTGTCGTTTCTCCAACAAGTCAAGCACTACACTTAGTGAGTTAAATGGGAAGCCATGAACAGAGAGCATGACTTATATTGGCTCCCAAAATCAGCGACCAATATATTCATACTCTCATACAACGTTGATCACATCCATACAACATTCATACATAAATAGTACAAAAGTCATACATCAATTACCCAAGTCTACAACTAATACAAGTGGCCGACCGGCCAAATTAAACAAGTTCATAAAGTAGCAGCGGAAGCAAGTAAGTAAACCAAAAGGGCCAGCAGTGGTATGCCCCATAACCCATCGGCAACCGACTGGGAGTTAAATGATAGCATTACTCATTAGTGTCACCTAAACCGATACTGACAAGCTCGTCGGACTCGATAACTTCCTCACCTGTAAGCCAGTAGACAAACTGGCTGAGTACAAAAGAGTACTCGCAAGTCTTACACAAATAAAAATTAGTTATGCATAAGGTTGTTCCAATGGATGGCTCATATTGGCTTAGTTTTGCAAAAGAGACGCAACAATGTACAACCTACACATACTAGTTTTTCAAGTGCCATTTCAAAATCAGATTTGAAGTAGAAGTAAAGCATGTGAATAAGTAATGAATTGAATAACAAATAAATCATTGAATAGCAAAGTGGCTGTCCACTTTGATACAACAACAATCATGAACATCCCATTCATGACGAATACCGAGTTTACCCACAATTTTAATTCAAAGTCTAACAATAAGCAGCCACAATTTTAAGCGGTCATCCATAACCGTGGACACGGCTATTCGAATAGATTTATACCCTGCAGGGGTGTACTACTTTACCCACACGACTCGATTAGCCCGTAAGCCTCCGGATAATGACACACTTCCTTTGGTATGCCGGCCAGGGAGAATCGAGATACGGTCGTTTTCAGCAAGAAAAACCCTATTGAGCTAAGCCCCCCATGTGAGATGTTTCTAGTCTTAGTACAAGTAGCGTATAGCACTTGCTAAGGGGCTCACACGTTATATTGGAAATACCGATGTAATGAAAAAGGTAAATGGTGCTCCCTTGCACACTATAGAACATTGACATCGGTTCCTATGGGCAATTGACAAAGACACAATTGTCCCTACACCACCGTGAGACTTAACACAATAGAATCTTCCCCTTACTTGACCATACAGCACCCATATACTACATATGGTAGCACGAGTTTTACTTGAATCGCAACAACCCAAAGTTCAGTCCTTAATTGTCCAAACAAGGCAAACCACATACCCAAATCTCGTGCACGAAGGCACCATCACTAGCCAACACTTGTCCAGACCATAGACTTCTTTTAAAATGACAAAATTTAACTCATAAAACAGATATGAAGATCTGAAACAAAAGTCTATAAAGAGAGCTGTGTTTATCCCATAATTGTTGGGTTATTCCCGCAATCAAACTACCGTTTCTAGACTTGCATGGCTAAGCAACCCGAACAATATAATTTCATAAATCCTATCTTAAGCATGTGGTGCTGGAATAATTCAAGGATAACCTCAATGAATTAGGGTATAACTAAACTACACATCACAAAAATAGCGACCTTATCAAAATAGCATGCAAACAATTATCATTGCACTACCTTAACAAAATTGGGATCAAATATGATGCAAAAAGAAAGTTCAAAGGATGCTTGCCTTGCTGGAAAAGTAGTTGCTCACTCTCTGTAGCGTAAGAGTCAATATCGATCGCTTCGGAATCTAAAGAATAAAAACCGATATAAACACCGAGAAATACTCTAAAAATCAAAATGCTCAAAAATGCATGATTTTTCTACAGTAGATAAGTTATGATTTTATATGAATTTGGGTGGAAAAATTATTCCATTTGGATTTACCATGTGAAAGTTATTGCAGTTTGAATATCATTTTGCTGGAAATTCCAATTTAATTAGAATCTATCACTATTCACAAATTTTAATTATTTGGTGAAAATTTGCAGAGTAGTGGTGGTTATAAGGATTACATAGTTAAATGGTGGATAACAAGGTAAACTCAAAATGATTTGGTACATCTCCTTTGGAGTTTTATGAATTAGTTATGCATTTTTAAAGTTATCAGCCTTTTCCTATTGTCAAAATAATGCAGTTAATAGAGGATTTTCCAAAAGTACCTTCTCTGTTACAAAGACCAGTTTAAAACCTATTTAAAAATAAAGTACATTGAAAATGAAAATTACCAGAAGTGGTTCCACTTAATTTGGAGCTGAATTGAGGGAGTTATGAATTTATCAAGTTAGTACAATTTTCTGTATACAGAAAAAGAACTGAGGGAGGTCTTGAGGGTGGTCCTGGGGTGGTCTGTGCAAAAGTCCCCCAAGGAGGTCTTGTGGGTGGTCCTGGAAAGAGGGCCACAAGGAGGTCCTGAGAGTTGTTATAGTCAAACAACCACAGGAAGGTCCTCGACGGCTGAGATGGGCTCTAGGTGGTCCTGGACGGCTGAGATGAGCTCTAGGAGGTCCCGAACGGCTGATAAGAGATTTAAGAGGTCCTAGAGGTCAGGATGAACCTAAGGAGGTCCGGCGGTCCAGATGAAGATAGAGGGAGGTCCTGCGGGACAACTACAGGACACGGGGACTTAAGACTTGGGCCCGCAAGTCAGTTGTTTATTGACTTCCGTTAAGACATCATTTAATTGCTAATGATTACCTCTTAACTCCAGATCTCCTGCTACAGTGTTTGTCCGAATACGACAACAAGATTTGTACAGCGGCTTGCCCGGTGGCTCGTGGCGCTACGCGCCACGGCGGAGCCTATAACATCCCCATTTTCAACTTGTGTTTCAAATGTAAGAAAATGAGTAGAATTTAAAATTTTTCTTACATCATGTATTTCCTGTGTGTACTAAACAATTATTGCACCAGAGTATGAAAATACAAAGTCACAAGTCTGTTGATCCAAATCTTGATCCTCCAAAAACAATTTTGTCGAATATGTTGATCATCTCCTGGGAAATATTTTTCCTAAGTTCTTGGGATGGTTTGTGACCCCTCTGAAACATTTCACAATTTTTAGAAATTGTTCGAATATTTTTAAGGGTCAGTCAAACTTGTTTGACATGCAGTCAAACCCTAGCCTAGCACATTGTGTGATTTTTGGAGGAAAAGGTACAATGCAAAAACATCTGGAAAGTTTACGCAATGTCCATCTCAATGTCAGCAGGCTACTGTCAAAATTTCATAAAATTTGGAGCTAGTTCTATCTCTTAAGACCCCTTCAAAATCTCAATTCAATTTAAAACTCTAAACCTGGTCCGAGTCAAACTTAGACTCAAACCTGTGTCCGACCTTCGTGTCTTGGTCGCACCGAGCCACTTAAGCCGTGTCGGGCTCGGTCAGGTTGGGCGTAGGTGGTCTGGACCGTTGGATTTCAAATCCAACGATCAAGGACCTCCTCGAGTTTTGTAAAAGACCTCCCACCCGCACGACCTCCTCAGGTTCTATTTGCAAAGACGACCCTCGAGGACCTCCCTAGGACCTCCTTTGCACCTTTGCAAAGACCACCTGGGCGACCTCCTCGGCCCTCCACGACCACCCCTAGCACTTGGGTGATCGTGGGTCGTCCATCTTGAGATCTGTGGCTCGACCTCCCTAAGTGTTAGGACCTCTAATACTTAACTCAAAATCTGAACCCTTGATTTCAATCCAACACCACAACCTCCCGGTGGAGCTCAGTGATTTAGCCGTTGAGTTCATTTGACCGCTTTTTCCCATTTCTCTCACCGTCGGGTGGGCTTGGGCATTATCAATTTTTGTGCATGGCAGTAGAGAGCAGTGCCTTGTCAACTCTAGGGCTGACAAACGGCTATGTGCTGCCAACATTAAATGTGTGGCAGCCCTTTTGCTCAAAAGTCTCTCTGACAACCTACTCCCATAATTTCATGTGTACTTTGGCTCAGTGCACCGGCTGACTTTGCCATTTTTCCCACCAGCTATATTAGTAGCCCAAGCTTTCTATCTAAGTTTCTTTAGACACTCCTTTTCAACCCTAGCTCCTTTCTCTGCTCTTGTGCTCAAAACACCCGAAAGTCTCTAAACTGAGTATCCGATTTGCGATCCGATTGAACCGTTGTGTTCCTTGTCATTTAATCAACAAAACAAGACCACTCTTGGCATATTTTACTGCAAAAAATATTATTCATGTATCATCCTATCCCATCAACCAAACACCATCTTGAACCATCCAGAACCATCCTATCCCACCAACCAAACAAAATCATATATCATCCTATCCCACCAACCAAACACCATACTTGAATCATCTCATCCAGACGATCCCATCCTACCTGCACTCATCCCATCCCATTCAACCTCATCCCACCAACCAAACGCACCCTTAGTCGATGGTCTTGATCACACAAATACTTATATTATGCCATTATGTCCAATCCTTGTGTTTTATTGATTTACAAATCAAACACTGAAAACAAAACTATATCTTGACTTGGGCACAATGGTATGTTGGCGTGATCTGTTGGGTGTGTTTGGAATGGTGCCTAAGTCCCCAAGGACCGAGTTACTTGTGTCACTAAGCCAAGCGCTTATTGCGTGCTAACCACACGAGGGGGATATGAGACCTCTCTTGACTAAGTACTCTGGGAGGTGTTAATTATGAGCTGGTCGGTGGGTGTGTTCTTGTGTGTGTGTGTGGTGTTGGGGAGCACTAGCGCACCTGTTAGGTCTGTCTAATGTGTCCTTCTCCCATGGGTTGCGGCTCTTAATTAGCATCGTCCATTGGAAAGTGTCTTGTTAGACTTAGCCGTGCCTGCATACCAAAGGAAGTATGCTAACCGTGGCTGGTGGAAAGGCGGTCTATCGTGTGGGTACATTGGTACACCCCTGCAGGGTTAAAATTATTCGAATAGCCTCGTCCTAGGTTATGGACATGCTTGGTAAGGTCGTGCAAGAACTAGACTACAACCTTTTAAAACTTAAAACTTGACATGGGTGGTATGAAGGGATACTTCATGCTATTGTTGTGGTGACTATTGGGTTAGTCACTTCTAGGACATTGTTGTTCTCTATCTATTGTTATACTCGTCTCACTTTTATTTGAACAATAGAAATTAATTGCCAACTTGCTTTCAAATGTATTACCTTATTGCAAAGAAAACTTGCTTTATGCTGAAAATAAGTCCAGAGCCTCCTCCACTTAAATAAAGCTTGCATGTAGTTAATTATAGTTCTGTTATCTTACACGTCAGTCTTGCGAGTACAAAAACAATTTTTGTACTCAGATGCTATGCTTAATTATTTTGTTGCAGAGGAAGAAGGTGTGCTCGAGGGGCCTCACTTTTGTGAGATTTGTTGTGGCGTGTCCGAGCGATTAGCTTGGCGGTCCGGTTGGTTGCCTTGTGGGTAAAGGCACACCGATTGGCTTTTGTTTATCGCCATATTATGGCCCTTTTGCTTCCGCTGTTTAAATTAGCTACTTATGTGTTATTTGGCCGGTCGGCCTCTCTTTTGTAATAACTCTCTTTATATTAAGTATGTCTTTCAGTTGTTGCTTTTGCTTCGGCTCTATGTGTATGAATGGAATTGATGCATGATTTTGTAACGGGTGTGTATCTGATTTAGGAAGTATACATATCTCGAGGCTTGGTTTATTTGATTTGTGCTTTGCTAGGACCAAGTGGATGGTTACAAAGATGTTTAATAAACCGGATCCTCACAAAGTTGGTATCAGAGCCATTCCGACCGTAGTAACCCAAGCTTGATCGTCTTTAGGATATTTTGGAAAACTTAATTTCAAAGTATCAAACAATTTATGAAAGCTTAAGTAAGTTCTCATATTTTATTCCTTACCTATCTTAGCTTTCTATCTCATCTTGCTCTAATTTGAGTTTTAAAAGTTGTTCTCCTTTCCTTCTCTCAAAAGATAGTTGTATCGTTTAAATTGGGTTTTGGGAACCGTTGAGTTTGGCAAATTGAAGTGTTAGCTGCCCTCTATAAGGTTTTGAAGCTTCGGAAGTTGAAGATTTCGGCTTAGAAACTTGGATGCAAAATCTGGACAGCGAGCGTCAATTTCCGAACAGCAAGCTCAAAGGTCCTAAATAGGGTAGAAAATGAGAGGTTAATCAAATAAAACTTGTGGGAATAAAAGGGTAGGATGTGATACTAGTTAGCTAAGTATCTAACACTATTTTTGCAGCCTTAACCTTGCTTTTGAGTAGTGTTAGACTTGAAGTAGTGTGCTGAAATTTATCTTCTCAACCCATTGCTCGTTCATTCAATACGGG
The DNA here is from genome assembly GCA_036346255.1 of Ampelocalamus luodianensis. Classification (NCBI taxonomy): domain Eukaryota; kingdom Viridiplantae; phylum Streptophyta; class Magnoliopsida; order Poales; family Poaceae; genus Ampelocalamus; species Ampelocalamus luodianensis. The sequence goes on from CM070629.1 coordinate 29,584,104, forward strand.
TTAATGGCACCGAGAAGTTGAGACTTGGTTTGGTGTTTCCCTTGCTGTTTTGGAGCCTCTTTGGAAGCATTTAAAGTTTATATGCTTGTTATTTTGGCTTTCGTTTAGCTTTTCGCTTTCAGCAACTTCTAGATTTAAGGTTCTGTTGCTAACCCAAATTTCCTTGTCCCAAGATGGCAGGTACTCGTAGCGGCCGTGGTCGCACTGTTTGGATGAGGAGCTCCCGCCTCCTCCGACCATGGCCGAGGTTCTTCTACGATCGAGCGCAACTGCTCAAAGGACGGGAGGGTCTGCTGGATGTTATTGCACGCAACACCTCCGCCTCTTGCCGTGCCTCGTGATCCGGCAAGCGGTGGACATCACCTCGTGGGGTTCTTGCCGAGTTTCTTCGCACTCACCCCCCACGCTTTCTAGATCCGAGGACCCATCGACGCAGATGACCGGTCGCGTCGAGTTGAGCGGAAGCTCGACGCTGCCCAAAGCCGTGACCAGACAAGGCACTCTTTGCCTCCCATCAACCGCAGGGGCATCACTCTCTTGGTGGGAGAACTTCTTGGCCATGCAGCCCGCCGGCCACACTGTCTCTTGGGAGGAGTTCCGGACTGCGTTCCGTCGATCTCACATCCCTACCGGCTTGATGAAGCTGAAGAAGAAGGAATTTCTCGTGCTCAAGCAAGGGCGTAAGTCAGTGATGGAGTACCTTTACGAGTTCAACCACTTGGCTCGTTATGCTCCATCTGAGGTGGCCACTGATGAGGCCAAGCAGGAGAAGTTCATGGAGGGCTTGTCTGAGGAGATGTAAGACAAGCTATCCATTGTGGACTTTGCCGACTTTCAGACCTTGGTGGACAAGGCCATTGTTGCTGAGCACAAGGCGAAGGCGCTAAGCGAGTCCCGCAGCGCAAGTGGGAGGCCCGGCCGTGCATGACAGCCGCCTTCCCGCCCTCGTGTTGGGCCGCACTGGGCCCGTTCCTTGGCCTTACCACCGCCGAGGCCGTCGGCCCACCGCCCTCCGCAGCCGTGCCCCGATCCACGCACTGCGAGTCACCGAGTGGCCCCGCAATCCGCCGCCGGTCACTTGCTTTTCCTCGCAGCCGGAAGGGCATTATGCGAACCAATGCCCTAAGAAGATGGGAGCACCCTCGTCCCAATGGAGGACGCGGGCATGGAGGTGGTCCTTCCCAGGATCAGAAGGTTGTCCCCGCTACCCAAGGTGTGGGTAGTGGTCGTGTCAACCTCATCTCCGCGGAGGAGGCACAGGAGGCGCCTGACGTCGTGTTGGGTACGCTTTCGGTTAACTCTCATCCTGCTACTGTTTTGTTTGATTCAGGAGCATCTCATTCATTTGTTTCTGAATCATTTGCTGCTGTTGGCGAGCTTCGGTTTGCTCCTTTGTTGGTCCCGCTGCTCATTCGCTCTCCCGGTTCGGAGTTGAGAGCTGAGCTTGAGTGTCGGGATGTCCCTGTTGAGATAGAGGGAGTAGGGTTTTTAGCAAACCTCATCCTCCTCCATTCAGCAAGCTTAGATGTAATTCTGGGCATGGATTGGTTGTCTCAGCACATGGGACAAATCGACGCCCGAGGCTCATCTACCTCACCAGTCCTTCTGGCGAGCAGGTTCGCTTTTCGCCGAAGCTGCAAGGTCCGCATCTCTTCATGCTCGAAGCGAGGCCAGCTCCAAATATTAGTGAAGTCCCTACAGTATGTGACTTCGCTGACGTCTTCCCCGAAGATCTCCCAGGGATGCCGCCAGTCCGTGACCTCGAGTTCGCCATTGAGTTGGTTCCTGTGATCGCCCGATTTCAAGAGGCACTACCGGATGGCTCCAAACGAGTTGGTGGAGTTGAAGAAGCAAATGGGGAGCTTCGGAGAAGGGCTTCATCCGTCCCACTCATCCCGTGGGGTTGTCCGCAATCTTTGTAAAGAAGAAGGACAACACTCTACGCGATGTGCATGGATTACCGCCACTTAATGAAGTGACGGTAAAGAACAAGTATCCTTTGCCCCGTATTGACGATCTCTTCGATCAATTGATCGGAGCTCGAGTCTTCTAAGATTGATTTGAGAGGGATATCATCAAGTTCGAATTCGACCGAGGATATTCCCAAGATGGCTTTCTACTCGTTATGGCTTGTACGAGTATACCGTCATGTCATTCGGCTTAACCAATGCTCCCGCCTTGTTCATGAATCTCATGAATTCGGTGTTTATGGAGTATTTGGATAAGTTTGTGGTGGTCTTCATCGATGATATTCTTATCTATTCCAAGAACGATGAGGAACACGCTGGGCATCCGAGGCTTGTGTTGGGCAAACTTCGTGAGCACCGCCAGTATGCGGTTCGGCAAGTGCGCATTCTCGTTGAAGGAAGTGGCCTTCTTAGGCCATGTTCTTTCAGCAGAGGCGAGTCGTGGATCCTAGCAAGATCGCGATGTGCTTTCTCGAGTCACCCTCTTCGGTCACCAAGTCCGAGTTTTCTTGGTTTAGCGGGATATTATCGCCGCTTATCGAGAACTTCTCCAAGATAGCGAATCCAATGACGGAGTTGCTCAAGAAGGACAAGAAGTTCTCGTGGTCCGCCGATTGTGAGGAAAGTTTCCAAGTACTCAAGAAGCGGTTGACCACCGCTCCCGTTCTTGTTCTTCCCGATGTCCATCGAAGCTTTGATATCTTCTGCGACGCTTCTCGTCGGGGCCTCGGCTGTGTCTTGATGCAAGAAGGCAAGGTAGTGGCCTATGCATCAAGGCAATTGAGACCTCATGAACTCAACTACCCTACCCATGACTTGGAGTTGGCCGCTGTGATTCATGCACTGAAGATTTGGCGACATTACCTAATCGGTAATCGTTGTGAAGTGTACTCGGATCACAAAAGCTTGAAGTATTTATTCACCCAACCAGATCTGAACCTCAGGCAAAGAAGATGGTTGGAGTTGATCAAGGACTATGACATGGGTATTCACTACCATCCGGGCAAAGCCAATGTAGTTGCGGATGCGCTTAGTCGCAAAGCGCATTGCAATGCATGGTCGCTCAAGGAGCCTCACCACCCTTCCGAGGAGTTTCAGCCTCAACTTGGGTTTGGTTGAGCATGGTTCCTCGCCGCCTTGGTTGTACAAACAACCTTGGTGGATCGGATCAAGTCCGCCAGCAATGATGTTGGAGTGAACCGCATCAAGGAAAATGTCAAGAATGGAACAACCAAATGCTTCTTCAAGATGAGCTTGGTGTTGTGCGGTTGGGCAACGCCTTGTAGTTCCAAAGGACATGGAGTTGCGGAGTTGATCCTCCGCGGCCCACGATTCCTCGTTATCCATTCATCCCGACCACAAAGATGTATCATGATCTCCGCAGAGATTTTGGTGGACCCAATGAAGAGGAGATCGCAAGGTTCGTTGCCGAGTGCGACGTGTGTCGTCGTGTCAAGGCCGAACATCAGCGTCCGGCCGGACTGCTTCAGCCCTTACCAATTCCGGAGTGGAAGTGGGATTCGGTCGGGATGGACTTTATCACTGGTCTACCCCGGTCTCCAAAGGAGAATGACGCCATCTGGGTGGTCATCGATCGATTGACTAAACTGGCTCATTTCCTCCCTGTCAAGACGGACCTTCGAGTGGGTCTCCTCGCAGAGCTCTACATAGCCCGCATCGTGAGTTTGCATGGTGTGCCAAAGACAATTGTGTCAGATCGTGGTTCGCTGTTCACGTCTCGATTTTGGCATAGCTCGCAAGAGGCTATGGAACTCACCTTTCCTTCACTCAAAGATATCACCCCAAATCGATGGTCAGACCGAAAGGGTCAACCAAGTTTTAGAGGACATGCTTCGAGCTTGTGTCCTTTCCTATGGGAAGCATTGGGAGAAGTCCTTGCCATTCGCCGAGTTTTCTTACAACAACAGTTTCCAAGCCAGCCTCGGCATGGCACCATTCGAGACCTTATACGGGAGAAAGTGTAGAACCCCGTTGTATTGGTCTGAGACCGGCGAGAGACCTTTCTTTGGCCCGGACTCGATCAATGAAGCCGAGAGTCAAGTCTAGCTTGTCCGTGATCGTTTGCGCACGGCTCAATCCAAGCAAAAGAGCTATGTGGATCGTCGTCGTCGTGAATTGAGCTTTGAGCCCAATGACTTTGTCTACCTCAAGGTTTCTCCGCTGAAAGGTCACCAACGCTTTGGTGTCAAGGGCAGTTAGCTCCTCGATATGTCGGTCCCTACCGCATCATCGAGAAGAAGGGAGTCGTTGCCTACAAGTTGGAGTTGCTCGCGCACTTGCGGGGTACATGATGTGTTCCATGTGTCCCAACTAAAGAAGTGCCTCCGTGTTCCAACCGAGGAAGCTCGTTGGAAACTCTTGATGTCCAGAGGATTTGACCTACCGCGAGCATCCTGCTCGCATCCTTGAAGAAGTCGAACGAAGAACTAGGAATCGCTCCATTAAGTTCCTTAAGGTTCAGTGGTCGAATCATTTTGAGGATGAAGCTACCGGGAGCGAGAAGATCGCCTCCGTGCACTACCCTCTTTCTTTTCCGAGTGAGACAAATCTCGGACGAGATTTTTGTAAGAGGGGAGGTTTGTAACATCCCCATTTTCAACTTGTGTTTCAAATGTAAGAAAATGAGTAGAATTTAAAACTTTTTCTTACATCATGTATTTCCTGTGTGTACTAAACAATTATTGCACCAGAGTATGGAAATACAAAGTCACAAGTCTGTTGATCCAAATCTTGATCCTCCAAAAACAATTTTGTTGAATATGTTGATCATCTCCTGGGAAATATTTTTCCTAAGTTCTTGGGATGGTTTGTGACCCCTCTGAAAAATTTCACAATTTTTAGAAATTGTTCGAATATTTTTAAGGGTCAGTCAAACTTGTTTGACATGCAGTCAAACCCTAGCCTAGCACATTGTGTGATTTTTGGAGGAAAAGGTACAATGCAAAAACCTCTGGAAAGTTTACGCAATGTCCATCTCAATGTCAGCAGGCTACTATCAAAATTTCATAAAATTTGGAGCTAGTTCTATCTCTTAAGACCCCTTCAAAATCTTAATTCAATTTAAAACTCTAAACCTCGTCCGAGTCAAACTTAGACTCAAACCCAGGTCCGACCTTCAGGTCTTGGTCGCACCGAGCCACTTAAGCCGTGTCGGGCTCGGTCAGGTTGGGCGCAGCTGGTCTGGACCGTTGGATTTCAAATCCAACGATCAAGGACCTCCTCGGGTCTTTGTAAAAGACCTCCCACCCGCACGACCTCCTCGTGTTCTATTTGCAAAGACGACCTCGAGGACCTCCCTAGGACCTCCTTTGCACCTTTGCAAAGACCACCCTCGGCGACCTCTCACCCTCCACGACCACCCCTAGCACTTGGGTGATCGTGGGTCGTCCATCTTGAGATCTGTGGCTCGCATCTCCCTAAGTGTTAGGACCTCTAATACTTAGCTCAAAATTTGAGCCCTTGATTTCAATCCAACACCACAACCTCCCGGTGGAGCTCAGCCACGATTTAGCCGTTGAGTTCATTTGACCGCTTTTTCCCATTTCTCTCACATCGGGTGGGCCTGGCATTATCAATTTTTGTGCATGGCAAGAGAGAGCAAAGCCTTGTCAACTCTAGGGTCGACAACGGCTATGTGCTGCCAACATTAAATGTGTGGCAGCCCTTTTGCTCAAAAGTCTCTCTAACAACCTACTCCCATCATTTCATGTGTACTTTGGCTCAGTGCACCGGCTGACTTTGCCATTTTTCCCACCAGCTATATTAGTAGCCCAAGCTTTCTATCTAAGTTTCTTTAGACACTCCTTTTCAACCCTAGCTCCTTTCTCTGCTCTTGTGCTCAAAACACCCGAAAGTCTCTGCCACCATTGCTGAACTTTGGAGCTCTCCGGCGACCTCCGAGCTCCAGTGGTTCAATATTGCAGTTGTTGGCTGTCTTTTGTTCTCTTGGTCACCTCCAAATCTCCCTAATTTGCTTTGTTTAAACCTTCACAGAGGTTGACAAAGTGGGAGCCTGCTGTTCGTGGCCGGGAGCTTCGTCTTCTTCACCTCCGGCGACCTCCACCGTCACCGGAGCTCCTGCGACCATTCTTGGGCCTCCTTCGTTCCCTGGTAAGTACCTTAGTGTTGAAGCCCGGTCGTTTTGAACCTCGTTAGCTTTTGCTTTTGTCAGATTTAGCCTCCTTCGGTCATCTCCAGCTAGCCGCGGTAGGGTGCGCTTTAGCCCTAGTTGTTGGCACCTTTAGGTTCTCCTCCCTATTTGGGACTCATCCATGTTCTTGGTTTCGCCGACGAGATCCACATCGCGGCAAGTCAGTGGAACACGCCGGTTTTGTTAGTCAAAACCTCCGTTTTCGCCATGTTCTTCTGACAACTTTAATGCTCAAATCATTGCTTATCATTTGGTGCGTTAATGGTGTCTTAATCATCTTAGTGGAGTCACCGACGTGGGGGCCATGGGTTTAGAATTAAAGTCCGAAGTCTTTAAGTGCTCATGTTGGATTCATTTATTGTCAATCATTAGATGCTTTTAATTTGTCTTAGCCGCCACCTTTTGTCGTTGTCCGGAGGTCCTGCGCCATTAAATCCACTCTTGGACCTCCTCGGGCTAATCTTAGCCGCTCACGACCTCTCCAAGTGTAGATCTGGGCCTTAGGATCTTTTCCGAAAAATCCTAAGTCTCTGGACCTCCCCTAATCGTATCTGGCCGTTAAAGACCTCCGTAGGCTAGATCTCACCGATAAGATCACCCTCCACCTTGGGGTCCCCTTTGCAAAAGACCTCCTTGAGGTCCTCTATGCGAAAAGACCACCCCTGGTCGTGTTATCAAGACCACCCTCTCGGACCACCCCACCGAGGTCCTCTTTTCAAAAGACCACCCCTGGTATTTTGTAAAGAGAACCTTCAAAACTACCTTTGGGGTCCTCTTTGCAAAAAGACCACCTCGGGTCCTTATCAAGAAACCGCAGACCTCCTCGCTTCATCTTAGCCGCTCAGACCTCCTCCCGGAGATCTCGACTGCCTAGGACCTCCTCCTTTAGATCCGTGGCTTTAGGACCTCCCGCCTCGATCTGGACCGCTTATGACCTCCCCGGGAGATCTAGGCCGCCCGCACCTCTCTCTGTTAAAACCCGCTTAGGACCTCCCTTTGGGATCGTGACCATTTAGGACCTCCTCGGTGAGATCCTAGCCGCCAAGACCTCTCATTTGTTAAGCTCACCGCTTAGGTCCCCTCTCCGCTCAGATCTAGACCGTTAAGACCTCCCCTCAGGAAATCTTAACCGTCCAGACCTCCCCCTTAGTTAGATAGTCGTAGGACCTCCTCGTGGAGCTCGGGACCACCAGATCCAGATCTGACGGCCACGACCTCCCTAGTGCGCGAGGAGCTCCTTCGCGTGTCTTGTGCATCCGGTGGTCGGGCCGTTGGATTCAATATCAACGCTAAGACCTCCCCTAGCGCGATGAGGTCTTTGCGCCCGTGTGCTCGTCGGGTTTTTTGGGCATCCGAGCTCGTGAGCCGTGCGATCCTTGATCATCGCCCACGACCTCCCTAGTTTTTGGTTTTCAGATTTAGTTCCCTAGAGCTTTTATTTGCACTTATTAATTGTTTAAACTTCAAAATTGCATATCTTTTCTCTCAGTAGCTCAAATTTAACAAACTAAAGTTCTATAAATACATCTCATAAAGTACTTTAGCTTAGTATAGGTTTTACAGTAGTCTTTGATACTGAAATTAATCATGCCTTAGGTTTATAACTTAGAAAAATCATAACTAAATCATTTTAACTCTAAATAAGATGAAACCACTTGTTTAGCCTTAAAATGTCAATAGCAACCTATCATAAAATTTTCAAGTCCAGAAAACTTCTAGAAAATTGTTTATGAACAGTAACCTATTTAAATTTAATTTTGGCCGAAATGCATTGTTTTGACCATATCTTTTGCATTAAGAGTCCAAATCAGTTGGTTCTTGTTTCTAAATTCATTTTAAATCATGATCTTGCTGCTGTGAAATTTTCAAAGCATTTGGAGCATTTTGGTTTTAGAGTCTTTTTCGTTTTCTTTATTCTTATCGATTCTTTTCGCTCTTTCGGTAGGCTCCGACGATTGTGCCGTCCTTGAGAGTGACCCTCTGCAGCATATTGAGCAGCAGCAGCCAGGCAAGCAGTTTGATCATTTCCCAATTGATCCCATTACTTTTAAAGTCTAATACTTTGTTTAACTTGTATGTATGCATTGCTATTTTGTTGTTAAATTGATTAATTAAGCCTCTAGTTACATAATCTGTAGGTAAATAAATATCCTCTACTACCTGAGCCTAGGTTATTTGCTGTGATTAGAGTTCGTTGGATGAACTCTTATCACTTAGTAGATTACGAATGAATATTGCTTAGCCATGCCTAGTTATCGGTAGTATTGGGCGATCATCGACTTAGGGTGCGTTTGGTTTGTCGAATCATTTGGTCCTGAATCGTTCGGTACGAGAAATGAGCTCGTTTAGGTGTTTGATTGGTTGAATGGAATCAAACCGTTCAGGATGAGATGATTCAAGAAATGGGAATATTCCATGTTTATACTGTATCATCCCGTTCGGGAAAAAATCCTGAACCACACCGATCACTCGAATTCCAAGGCGTGTACGAAAAAGGCATGATTTACGAGCTTCAAATGACTATATTTTCTAAACTGAGCATCCGATTTGCGATCCGATTGAACCGTTGTGTTCCTTGTCATTTAATCAACAAAACAAGACCACTCTTGGCATATTTTACTGCAAAAAATATTATTCATGTATCATCCTATCCCACCAACCAAACACCATCTTGAACCATCCAGAACCATCCTATCCCACCAACCAAACAAAATCATATATCATCCTATCCCACCAACCAAACACCATACTTGAATCATCTCATCCAGGACGATCCCATCCTACCTGTACCATCCCATCCCATTCAACCTCATCCCACCAACCAAACGCACCCTTAGTCGATGGTCTTGATCACACAAATACTTATATTATGCCATTATGTCCAATCCTTGTGTTTTATTGATTTACAAATCAAAAACTGAAAACAAAACTATATCTTGACTTGGGCACAATGGTATGTTGGCGTGATCTGTTGGGTGTGTTTGGAATGGTGCCTAAGTCCCCAAGGACCGAGTTACTTGTGTCACTAAGCCAAGCGCTTATTGCGTGCTAACCACACGAGGGGGATATGGGACCTCTCTTGACTAAGTACTCTGGGAGGTGTTAATTATGAGCTGGTCGGTGGGTGTGTTCTTGTGTGTGTGTGTGTGGTGTTGGGGGGGAGCACTAGCAGACCGGTTAGGCTGTCTAATGTGTCCTTCTCCCGTGGGTTGCGGCTCTTAATTAGCATTGTCCATTGGAAAGTGTCTTGTTAGACTTAGCCGTGCTTGCATACCAAAGGAATTATGCTAACCGTGGCTGGTGGAAAGGTGGTCTATCGTGTGGGTACATTGGTACACCCCTGCAGGGTTAAAACTATTCGAATAGCCTCGTCCTAGGTTATGGACATGCTTGGTAAGGTCGTGCAAGAACTAGACTACAACCTTTTAAAACTTAAAACTTGACATGGGTGGTATGAAGGGGTACTTCATGCTATTGTTGTGGTGACTATTGGGTTAGTCACTTCTAGGACATTGTTGATCTCTATCTATTGTTATACTCGTCTCACTTTTATTTGAACAATAGAAATTAATTGCCAACTTGCTTTCAAATGTATTACCTTATTGCAAAGAAAACTTGCTTTATGCTGAAAATAAGTCCAGAGCCTCCTCCACCTAAATAAAGCTTGCATGTAGTTAATTATAGTTCTGTTATCTTACACGTGAGTCTTGCGAGTACAAAAATAATTTTTGTACTCAGATGCTATGCTTGATTGTTTTGTTGCAGAGGAAGAAGGTGAGCTCGAGGGGCCTCACTTTTGTGAGATTTGTTGTGGCGGTGTCTGGAGCGATTAGCTTGGCGGTCCGGTTGGTTGCCTTGTGGGTAAAGGCACACCGATTGGCTTTTGTTTATCGCCATCTTATGGCCCTTTTGCTTCCGCTGTTTAAATTAGCTACTTATGTGTTATTTGGCCGGTCGGCCTCTGTTTTGTAATAACTCTCTTTATATTAAGTATGTCTTTCAGTTGTTGCTTTTGCTTCGGCTCTATGTGTATGAATGGAATTGATGTATGATTTTGTAACGGGGTGTGTATACTGCATTTCTGGGAAGTATACATATCTCGAGGCTTGGTTTATTTGATTTGTGCTGCTAGAACCAAGTGGATGGTTAAGCAGTACAAGCCGAATAAACCGGGGTCCTCACAGAGCCTACCAAGGGCCGCAATAACTAGGCAATAGTAATGCGCACCTCCTGGTGACAATCTCGACAGCGGAGCCGGCCTTCACCGACGGCTAGCCGGAGTTGAGCAACGATAACAAATACGGCAAAAGTGCAAAAGACAAAGTGAGGCTCCGCATTTCTAACTAGCGAGTGCCAGAGGTCCTAAGGACTATATGGAAGCTACCTGAGTGGAGCAAAGTGCCCGTGGAGCTTGGAGCTGGTCGGAGCAATGTCGGCGCTGGAAAAATAGATGATGACGGCACGGTTTCGCAAAAGAGAAAGTCCTGCGAAGAACACAAAGAGTAGGTGCTCTGGATAGCTCAAGAACCTTAAGGACATGCTAAAGGAGCAAAGAACACGATAGTATCTTACCAAAGAGAAGTGGGAGGTGAAAAGGTTGCTTATGGCCGAAAATGGTCCAAGGTCCAAATTCACCAGATCCTGTCGTGCATTGGTAAAATTGATTGAGGGGAAAGTCTTATGATGTTCTAAGACACATTGTCACGTACAAGATTGAGGATAAGACTCACCGAGGATGACAACGTGAAGAAGAGGTCCTCGGTTGTGTTCTTCGGAGAACCAGAGAAGCTCAACTATGAACCAATTACTACAAACAAAAATGAGAGCTCACATTAGCAAACAGGGAGATGGTTCTAAGCTTGGAGCATAGAGGAATCATCTAATCGGAGCTTACCCAAAAATGAACACGCACGAGCTCCCCTCTCCTCAGCCGAAAAGAGGAGAAGTGAGGGAACTAGGGTTCGTAGGGGGGGTATTATGCCCGAAAAATGACAGTAATGGAGGCGGCGTCAAGTGGGGGAGCTCCAGGATAGGTCAACAGGGGCGGTGGATTGACGGCATCGACGGAGCCGTTCTGAGCACGTCGGAGAAGCTCGGCCGCGTGGCGAGGAGCTCCTGCGCAAGGTCAGAGACAAGTCTGACAGCGCAGGCCCATGGCGACAACGTTTTAATTGCGTGCGCGCGAGTCAAAAGAGAAGGGGTGGTCGTGGGCCGTTGGATGGCCATCAAACGACTCACGATCACCAAGGCGGAAATGAGAGTTATAAGGCAAGGGAGGTCGTGGGCCATGGGATCTGGATCAAAGGGCTCACGATCACCAAGGAGGGAATGAGTGTTACTAGGGCAGAGGGAGGTCATGGCCGTGGGATTTGGATCGAGTGGCTCACGATCACCAGTGAGGTTCGGATGGTCGAAAGGTTTGGGTGGCCTGGACCGTTGGATTTAGATCCAATACTTGCATGTGAAGGTGCTTTTGAGGGGGTTGGGCTGAGCCGGTTTACTTAGTTAGGCTCGAGCCCGAGGAACAGTGACAGCTAGGGTTTGGACTGAGGTTGACTAGGATTTAATTTTGGTCTTCCTACTTTGACTAGAGCTTTAAAAATAGAAATAAATTCCAGAAAAATGTGAAATAAATCACAGAGGTTCCTAGAAAGGTCTAATGCCCCCAAAAAATTTATTGGGCACTACTATCCATGATATAAAGTGTATAATACAAATTCAATCTTATTGTATGTCTTTAAATTGTGTTTGATTTTTCTTAGGGTCTCAACCAGTCCCAATAATTTGGAAAAAAATTATATTAATTCATGACAATTAATATAATATTTTAATAAATTGTTTCCAGAGGAACTTCAGTAGCATTTGCTTCAGTTTTTCTTTTGGAGTTCAATTTAATGTGTATGTTCCATCTTTGTTTGATATCTAAAAATGCAATTTATATAATGAATGCTTCAAATAATGATGCATGCTAATGAGATGCATAGTAATCCTCTTTATTGATTTGGAGATGTGACATACCCCAACTAAGACGCTAACGCCAGTAAGCAACCAAGGGGCACCTCAAGTTGCCGGTCAAGCCGGAGGAGCACCACAGTCCTTAGTTAGAGGTCATGTCAATCATGTCACCCTGAAAGGAGCCTAAGAAGCACTAGACATAGTGCTGAGTATGTTTCTGGTTAACTCAGTACTTGCATCAGTTTTTTTTATTCTGGAGCTTCGCATTCGTTTGTTTCTCAAATTTTTGCAAGCAAGAATAATTTGGAAACTATACATCTTAAGCATACTTTGTTAGTCCAGTCGGTTGGAGCGGAGTTAAGCTCTAAGATGGGATGTTTAGGAGCTAAGTTACTCATTTCTGGAGTTAAATTTTTAGTCAACCTCATTATCTTAGACACCCACACTTTACATGTCATACTTGTTATGAATTGGTTGTCAAAGCACGAAGTTACGCTAGATTGTGGCCAAAGGGTTGTAACAATTGAAGGCACTAATGGAAATAAAGTAGAGTTTCTAGCCACCACGGTGCGTGATGGACATCTAACGATCAATAGTCTGAAGACCGTATCTTTAGAGTATGTGTATGTTGTTCTAGAGTATTCGGATGTTTTTCCTGATGATTTGCTGGGAATGTCGCCAGATCGTGACATCAAGTTTGTTATTGATTTAGTGCCTGGGATAGCACCAATTTCGAAGAGACCCTATCAGATGTCAGTTGATGAGTTAGTGGAAATGAACAAATAGATTGGAGAACTTCTTGAGAAAGGTTTCGAGAGACCTAGTTCGTCGCCTTGGGGCGCGCTAGTTCTGTTTGTTAGAAAGAAGGATGGAAGTATGAGGATGTGTATCGATTATCGTGCCCTCAATGAGGTTACCATCAAAAATAAGTATCCGCTTCCCTGGATAGATGATTTGTTTGATCAGATGAAAGGAGCTGGAGTGTTCTCAAAGATCAAGCATTATGAATTCCTAGGTCATGGACATGCTCGTATATTTCACACGAGGGATAGATTTTCATAAAAATAACCATAGAAGCCATTTCATTGAAATAAGCCATCATCTAAAATTGCATTATGTGGTACGACTTGCTGAGTATTCGGAGTCCAGATTTGCATATTTTAGTCCCGACATTGTTCCACGTGAGAATCTGAAAGCCGTATTTCCGGCCGAATTCTTATTGGAATCTTGATACCAACGTGATTTGTTACATGCATGCGTGTTTATTTCTGGTTGAGTTCGTGTCCAGGTCAAGTTGAGTTGGTGTGGGAATTAGGCCGAGTGTGTTGTGCGTGAATTGGGGAGTATATAACCCCAGGACTTTGGCTATGTACAATTTTTTTTTCGCTTTGAGAATAAACTACAGAAAACGCCAATGATGGTGACCAAGTTGTGTCGAGCTTTGTGATTCCCATCTAGGGTTCATCCTCTGTGTGTGGGTTCCTGCTGCTGTGTGGGATTTTACTCGCTCGAATCGTCAGGTTCCATCTTCTTCGTTCGTGCACTGCCGTGCTCGCGGGCGAGAGAACTTTGAGGGTTTCTGGTTTGCATCTACCGCATCCCAGGAAACCTGTTACTCCTATTGTTGGTGTTGTGCTGATTTCCTGGGTGAACGAAGTGCTGCTTTCCTATTGTTGTTTTCCGTGGGAGAATCTGTTCCTTGTTGATTCCTGGTTGACCGCAAGGAAGAGCTAGCAAGTTGCTACCGTAGTTGAGAGAGGGAAACGACTAGAAGAATTGAAGGCTGCTGCGTATACACACATATACCTCTCTGTCTTGTTGACTTGGGCTGGTTGCGTACTTGCATGCATCTACACCACGTTTGCAGTCCAACAGATCAACTATTGTTGTTTCTACTGTTTGGGAGATCACGTCGCCTGCTTTTCTCGCCACGCCAAGAGCCGAAACCTACTGTTGGGTTGTTGTACCGTGAAAGATCAGACCATCATACACACTCTAACTAAATTACTAGTTGGGCCATTCAGGTTGGGGTCGACAGTATGTATATCGGGAGGGTCATTGTCGAGATGAAGTTTTTGAAATATTTTGTTATGATTGGTGTAGGCCACACTGGTTATGTCTTGTCGGTAAAGTGCAAACCTCTGCAGAGTGATAACAATCTATTCGAACAACCGTATCCGTGGTCATAAATATGCTTGGGGATTTCGCACGAGGGGTAGATTTTCATAAAATCAATTAGGAGGGACGGCTGTGTGAAAGAAATTGATTAAGTTATGTGACCCCACATGTCAGTTTATGTCCCTTTTTTTAGCATTTTCTCTTTTGATCAAACTTCTGAGTGCTCGTTCTTCCTCGTACGAACTCCGATTGAACCCATTCAAGTTTCTAAAATCAAGCCCTACCTCCCGGTACATTCAATTTTCATTTGGAGTTTATTTTGTTTATCTTTTTGAGTTTTTTGTTTTGGCGCTTTCTCTCTCGTTAGACGTTGACGTTCTGGAATCGTCCGAAGGAGTTGACAGTCAAAGAAGTAGAAGATAAAAGATAAAAGAACATCATTGCTATAGCAAGGCAAGTTATGCTTTGATCATATTGGACCCAATTTTCCAAAATTACTTTGTTTCAAACTATTGCATTGCTAATTCAATTATTAAATATTTTAGTATCTCGGAATTAGCTATGCAACCTATTTGATTATTCCCACCTTGCTAATTGTATTACCATGGTCTTCTATCACCCTAGCTTGGTTAATTACTAGTTGGTATTATCATACAACCAACGTGGGTTGGTTAGACACGATTAGTATACTTAGCCTTGCAATGAGTCATTGATATCATTTTGAAATATTGATATCATACTTGACTAAGTGATTATGGAAGATATTGTGAAAAGACTGTGTGTTGCATATTGTCACCTGTTGATAGCATGTAATGCACTTAATCAACAGGGTGGGAAAAATATTCAAAGTGAGGCGAGTGGAAAGGAGTTGTGGCATGGTGGACTTGTGATTGTGAAATATGAATTATGGTGACTTAGTTAGAATTGGTGATCTCACCTTGGTCAATTAAAAACTTTAACTTTGTGCGCCATTGAACTGAGTCATAACTGTACGACCATATGCCTGGTATGGGATATGCCTAACTTAGTAAGTTATGGTCTCGACATTGACTACTTAGGTAGTAGGTTAAGTGTTATATGATGGGTGAAGGTGTGGATTGCTCTGTAGGGTCACATTTATGGGAGGTTCACCGTCTCCAGGTCCAATGGTGTGCGTCGATCCAAAGCACTGTGTAAGGGTTGGTGCTGACAGTATGCACATCAGGAGGGTAATTTGTCGAGAGGAAGTTTCGGAAAGGTTTTGTTATCATTGTTCAATCGCATACTTCCGTATAGCGAGTCATGGCAGACATGATGAGTTAATTTTATCTTGTTAGTAAAGTTACAACCTTTGTAGAGTGTTAATAATCTATTCGAATAGCTGCGTCCTCGGTCATGAACATGCTCAGGGATTTCACACAAGGGATAGATTTTTATAAAATAATTGGGAGGGGCAGATGTGTGATTTAACTCATATGACTATGTGAAAAAAATTGATTAGGCTATGTAAACTTTGTGAAATACTTGTTAAATTATTATTACTATTTATTTTCAATCTATTATTCATATTCAACTGCAATTGTTGCTTTTATGCAAAAGAACCATAGATGTCATATCCTTTGGAATAAGCTATCATCTATAATTGTATTTGGTGGTGCAACATGGTGAGTACTCTATATACTCATTCTTTCTATAAACAATGTTATTCAGTGGATGAAGACTATATCAATTCATCGTCGGTCGACAAGGTCTACTTCAAAGATCGTGGAGAGCTAGGTCACGCTACCCAAGTCGATTGCCTGTGGGCGTATAGGTGAGCTTCATTGAAGTTATTTTGTTTCCTTCCGCTGTAGCTTATTTGAGATATTCGTCTTCTGAGGCATTAATTATAAGTTTTGACCTTAAGGTCGTTACTCTGATAATTATTATATTTGACTACTTCTTAGCTATCTTTGCATATAGAATGGTATTTCATCAATATTGCCACTGTGTGCACTAACGTGATCTTGGACTAGTGCAGTATACACTGAGGGTCCAGATTTGTATATTTGGGTCCTGACAAATAAGCCCCTGCATAGCCCTCTTCTGCTGGCTGGAAAACAAGCTTGACAGTGCCTTGAATATGAAAACAATAACCACACAAATTTACCTTAATTTGTCACACTCAATCGCACTATTTTCAAACAAAAGATGCAATGTTGTTTTAGTATGCTAAACCTGATTGAGTTATCAGTCTACAAGCATGAAACACCCGATTATTTGGATTCACAAAAGAGCATCATTGCTCTCTTTGAACTATGATTTTCGGGAACACGGGTCTTTTTTCAGAATAAAGATCTTCTTACAATGTTCTACAATGATCTAAATTCCACTATGGCAGAATTAACCATATGTTCAAAATTAAGGTTGCACAAAACATTCAACTCTTGTTTTCAAGATTGAAGTAGCTTAGTGGCTCCTAGAAGCATTGTCACATGAGCATCATGTCCACAAGCATGCATCTTGTCATTTTCTTGGCTCTTGTAATCCCAATCTACTAGTTCCTGCCAAGGACCACGCTATCATTGTCGATCAAATTTTAAGTAGTATAATTACTAACAAATTATAACCCTTGTATTTCAAAATTTAACTAGACTAGTGTAACATCCCAAATTTTTGAATGCTTTTGAAGCTTTCAAAAACAAAAGTAACCATTTGATTCTTCTTGTTTAAGTCATAGCTTAATTTGAACTTTCACAAATTTAAAAAAATTATGTCAATAATCTAAACTTCAATTAAATTAAAAAGTTGTTTTAGTTTGGTTCCTTGAGTTCCAAAGAATTTTCTAGGAATTTTTGGAATTTATTTACTATTTATTTGAGGTCGGTTTTCTCTAATCTCAATTTCTAAAATTCATAAATCATTTCTTTTTCTGGATTTTTCCTTTGGTTGATTCCCTTTCTTTTCGGGCTAGTTCTCTTTTCTTTCTAGCACAGCCATTTTGACCCACCTCCATTTTCCTCTCCTACACACCAAGCCCGCAGCCCCGCTTCCTTCCCTTTTCTCTACGCCAGCACAGCCCAGCCGCAGCCACTTCCACTCTTCCTTTCACTGCAAGTGGCCCCACCACGTCAGCTTCGTCTTCAACCAGGAGACCTCCGTCCGTGTCCATCTTGTGCACGGTTGCACCGTCATCCTGAGAACAAAGTCTCCCTTCTCGAGCCTATAAAAGAGCCTCTACCTGCGTCATATTGATTGCCCCGACCTCCTCTTCCGTTTGCCCTACGCGCCAGCCTCATTGTCATCTTCATCTCGTCGGAATCCGCTGAAGAAGCTGTGCGCTTCTGAAGTCTTCCTCGTCGGATTGCATCACCATCAGTGCTCCTCTGCCCACATCGTCACCACCGTTGGATTCGCCCTTCTGTGTACTCCATCGTGCTCCCTTCCTCGTCAACCGAGCAACCTCGAGTCACTATCATCTTCATCGTCTCCATGTCCAGCCGCCGTCTCCGTTGTCGATCTCTCTCTTCGGTGAGCCCCTCGCTTCCCCGAGTGCGTCATCGAATGTTCCTAGCCATCCTCCTCCAATCCCCTCTCTCCTTGTCCTCTCTCTACCACCCTAGCACCTCGCCGCCGCTACGCCTTCTTCACAGCCCTGGGCCATCGATGCGTCGCCATTCCCATCGTCCTCCGGTCACCCCGAGTCGCTCTACGTGATCCCCGTGCCGTCGCCGAGCCTGTGCTCTCCTCCATTTCCCACGGGCATCGTTGCTTTTCTGTCACCATCACACACTCGCGCTTCCTCCTCCGCCATTGTCGCCGCCCTTGCTGCACTACCACCATCCAAAGAATCCTTGTGCTGCTGGGGTTCTGTTTTGCCAGTCGCCGCCACCTACCTTGCCATCGTTCGCCATCGACACCACTTCCATCGCCGCCGGCCAAGCTCCTCTATTCTTCCTCTCTCTGTAGCTTTTTCTCTCTCACACACATGTGGGAACCCCTCGTTAGTGTCTTTTTCTCTCTCTGTCAACCCGGCCCCACATGTTAGTATTAAATTTCTTTTCCTTTAGAAATTTAATTCCAACCAAAAATCTTTTTCCCTGCTAACGTCATGCTAATGTAGTAATTTGGAATTTTCTTTTGAAAGAAAATTCTAAAATCCAGAATAGTGTTTTCTCTCTCCTTTTCCTTTTCAGCAAATTTTTCGAGAGTCTGTTCTCCTTCGTTCGAACTCCAATTCAGTCCATTCAAATTCCTAAATTCATCTAAAATTGAATCTTTCTTTTAGAGTTGGTTTTACTATTTTTGAATTTTATTTGAATTTCTTTTGAAATTATTTGTGCTTCACTTGTTGTTTTCTCTCTCGTTAGACGATCTGTTTCACAGAAGCAGGAGTAGAAGCAAACTTTGAAGATCCAAGTGTGGTAACTTAGTAAAACCAAAGCCAAGGCACGTAGTTCTTTGATCATGTTGAACCTATGATTTCAAAATTAGATTATTTTATATCAAATTACATGCTATCTTTATATCAACTGCTTTTGGAAATAGTTAATCACCTATTTACCATTATGCCTCCATTGAATATTTGAATGGTCATTATATTAGTTGGACATATTTGTATCACCAACATGAGTATCGTAGAGATGCTTAGTCATGCTTAGTTGCGATGGGCTCATGATCATATGTACATTAATGTTAAATTTGACTTTATGAGATATGAAATTGTGGCCACTGTTGTTAAAATTTGTGTACCATGCTAGGGTATGTCATTGGTCTTCGTTGAACAAAATGATTTCTATTCAGGCGAGCGATCGTCAAGTAAAGGGTTGTGGTTAGCACGTTGTGGGATATGGTAGACTCACCTGAGTAACTTGTCAAGGACTTAATATTATGTAACATCCCAAATTTTAGAGTTTTTTTTCGAAGCCTTTAAAAGCAAAAATAACCATTTGATTTTTCTTGTTTAAGTCAAATATTAATTTGAATTTTCAGAAATCAAAATAATTTAATTTTAATAATCTAAACTTCAATTAAATTAAAAAGTTGTTTTATTTGGGTTCCTTGAGTTCCAAAGAATTTTTTGGAATTTTATAGGAATTTTTGCAGTTTTGTTGTTATTTCCTTGAGCTCGATTATCTTTAATCTATTTTTTGAAATTCAGAAATCAATTTTTTTATCCATATTTTCCTCCGGGCCAAATTCTTTTCTTTCGAAGCAATCCTTTTTCTTTTTGGCTCGGTTCTGTTTTGTTTGCCACCGACCTATTTTTGTTTTCCTTTTTCTTTGTGCCAGCCCAGCCACAGCCACCTCCTTCTTTTTCCTTTTCTTTTCCTTCTTTCACAGCCGCGCGGGCCCTTCTTGTCAACCTCCCTTCTCCTTGTTTTTTCTTCCTCTGAACTCTACATGAGTCAGTGTCCGAGCTGGTTACATTGCCGTCGCCGTCCTCAACATAGATACTCCCTTCCTGGAACTATATAAGAGCGCCCTCCGCGTTGAAATCTTTGCATTGTTGATCATTCCCGAAGCCTCAAGAATTTGCTACCGGAATCACCTTCGTTTTGTTGGATTTTCATCAAAAAGCCACCGCTACCAAAGCCATTCATTGTTGGTTTTCTTCGCTATCCAGGCCTCTCCGCCTGAGTCGTCTTCACTGTTGGATTCGCCTCGAGACGTTCTTCGCTATGCTCACTTCCGTATCCTCAAAGCATCGCCAGACCACCACTGCCACTTTCCTCTCCAACGCCGGTCACGCTGCCCCGTTCCAATCTCGCCATCAGTGAGTTTCTTAGCCTTCCCATGTGCGTCACCTCGCGTTCCAACTCGTCCTCTTCTGAACCCCTCTCTCCTTGCTCTCTCCCCGCCACTCTGCCGAGCCACCGCCGCCGCCATTCTTCCTCAACTCCGATCACCGTCGCGCTGTTGCTTTGGATGTCCTCCGACCGTTCCGATTGTCCTGGTGTGATCCCCTCGCCATTGCCAAGCTTGTGCTTACCTCGGTTTCCTTAGAGTGTCGCCAAGCCTCCGTTTCCACCGCGCACCCAGGAGCTCCCTTCGCCGCTGCCACCGTGCTTCTTTGGCTAAGTCATCGCCACCCAAAGAACCACCTCAATGCTAGGAATCTGTTTTGCGAGTTGACCACCACTCTCTCGCCACCGGTCACCATCAACACCGTGCGCAAGTTGCTCCAGCCAAGCTCCCCTATTTTCTTTCTCTGTAGCTTCCTTGTCCCTCTCTCTTGACTGTGGGACCCTCATGTCAGCTCTCTCTTTCTCTCCCTGTCAACCCAACCCCACATGTCAGCTTCTTTCTTCCTCTCTCTTTCACTTACAGGTGGACCCCACTTGTTTGTATCAATTTCTTTTTCTTTTTCAGTCGAGCGAATATTCTAGAGAATATTCTTTTCTCTCTTCCTTTTCATTTCTGGCAAATCTTCCGGGAGTCCGTTCTCCTCCGTCCGAACTCCGTTTCAGTCCATTCAAATTCCTAAATTAGTATAAAATCGATCTCTTTCTTTTAGAGTTGGTTTTACTATTTTTGGGATTTTATTTAATTTTAATTTTAATTTATTTATGCTTCGCCTATTGTTTTCTCTCTCGTTATACGATCTGTTTCACGGAGCAGAAGCAGAAGCAAACTTTGAAGATCCAAGTGTGGCAACTGAGCAAAGCCAAAGCCAAGGAAAGTCATAGTCTTTTGATCATATTGAACCTATGATTTTAAAAGTTTTTTTATATCAATTACATGCTATCTTTATATCAAGTGTTTTGGGATTAGTTATCACCTATTTGTCATAATGTCTCCATTGAA
Organism: Ampelocalamus luodianensis; assembly: GCA_036346255.1. Lineage (NCBI taxonomy): Eukaryota > Viridiplantae > Streptophyta > Magnoliopsida > Poales > Poaceae > Ampelocalamus > Ampelocalamus luodianensis. The sequence continues at coordinate 29,605,080 of CM070629.1, forward strand.
CATTTTAATACCATGAATCACTTGTCACCACAGGATGGTTAATATTAGTTTGACATAATTGTATCACCAACATGGGTATCGTACAGATGCTTAGTCACGCTTAGTTGCGATTAGTTCATGATCACATGTATATAATGTTTAATTTGACTTAATAAGAAATGAAATTGTGGCAGGTAGCCACTGTTGCTAAAATTTGTGTACCATGACAGGGTATGTCATTGGTTTTGGTTGAACAAAATGATTTCTGCTCGGACGAGCGATTGTAAAGTGGGGGTGCGGTTAGCATGTTGTGGGTTTGTGGTAGACTCGCCTGAGTAATTTGTCAAGGACTTAATTTTGTGCGCTATTGAACTGGTCTTACCATACAACCACATGCCTGTATGGGACAGACCTAACTTATTAAGTAGTGGAGTTTTGACGTTGACTACTCAGGTCGTGGTTTTTGTGATGAGTGAAAGTGTGGACTACTTTGAAAGTCACATCAATGGACGGTACACCGCTTCTAGGTCCAACGGTGTGTGTCGGACCAACGAAGAGGTTGGGGTCGACAGTATGCACATTGGGAGAGTCAATTGTCGAGATGAAATTTCCGAAAGGGTTTGCTGTGATCAGCTCCGTACAAGTTGATTGCATCTTGTGGGTAAAGTGTACAACCTTTGCAGAGTATTAATTAATCTATTCTAATAGCCGCGTCCGCGATCATGGATATGCTCAAGATTTCACACGAGAGGTAGAGTTTCTTTACAAAATATGTCAAAGTGTGAATGGAAAATTCCTTGATGAATATAATGTTCGTTTGGTGAATGGGTAATTCACTTGGTGGGTTGTGTCGAAAGGTAACGGGGAATTCACTTAGTGGTTTGGTTGGGAAGTTCACTGGTTGATTTCAAAGAAACTCTTTACTTTATTTACTTATTGTCTTTTAAATTACGTATTTCAATCTATTAATCGTATTTATCACCAATATTGCTTTCTGCAAAAGAATCATATAGCTAATCCTTTGTTCAAGCTTTGCATGAATATTAAATGCATATTATTTCCCTATGACTTGTTGAGTACTTTATGTGCTCACGACTTAAAACTTTGCTACTCAATTGAAGAGTATCAAGCTGCTCAAGAGTTCTTCCAGAAGGAGTGCTATGAAGACTTTACGAATTAGAAAGCGTTCTCCACTCAATTCCCTATAGATATGTTGATTGGTCTTTTCAAGTTTTTCCATTCCGCTGCAAGAGTTTATTTGTTTCTTTAGCCCTGTGTGGTAAGTTAAGTAAACATTGACCATAAGATCTAGTTATTATTACTATTTGTTATTTGAGATCTTTTTAGTTAAATTGATAAATGGATGGTATTTCATCGATGTTTTCTGTGTGAGCTAGCTACTGATCTGGGACTAGTTCAGAATACACAAAGGGTTTCGGATGTATAAATCCAGGTCCCGACAACTACGCTGAGATACAAGGTTCCTGTAGATTAATATTATGTGCAAATCCATCTCTGATATGTTCAAACTGCACGCAAAGCATATTTTGCAATGTCATTTTTTCTCTTATTGTTGGGCATGTTATTTTCATTCCTTGGACCAACACTTGATGTCCTACAAGAAACACTACATCTCAATCATGTCCACATAAAATATGTTGGTGAATATTCGATTTTTTATATAAAAAAATATATTATTATTTTAATAAATAATTACAAAAAAATAGTCTGTTTTTTTAACAAAAATGGGCTCCCGTCGCTAGTCGAAATGGTGACAGTAGCCCTGTCGCCCACCAAATAGGGCATTTACTACAAAGTCGTCGGATCAACTGCCTATCGCCATTCCAAATAGGGATTGGCTTGGAATTGTGTATCAATCGCCATTTGGAATGGCAACAGGAACCCACGCCACCCTGTCGTGGCTCCAAATGGCGATAGGAGACAGTCTATAAAAGGGCCAAAAAACCGACCGAAAAGTCACTTTACTCGAAAAAAAGGAGAAGAGTGAGAGAAGGAGGGGGAAGTGACCTGGCAAAGCGCTTTTGGTTCATAACGGAGGAGGAGAGAGAGGGAGAGGGAGAAGCAGATCCGATCGCGCACTTTGTAGGTAAATATTCTTGCAAAGTTGTATCTAAATTCAAAACCCTAGTAGGTTAGCAAATAAAACTAGCGACATAGAATTGAATGGATTAGATAATTTTATATGTAGTGTAGTTTACTATAGCACATCATTTTAGTTGTGTATATTTTTATTTATTGTATAGATATTATTTATCGTGCAGTGCGTGAATGATTTAGATAAAATTTGCAAAAATACCAAACAAAGCTCAAAAAAATCTAGATTTTTATTTTTACACAGTAAATAATTTTTAAAAGCTAAAAATAATTTTTAAACTAGAAAATAGCAAGATAGGGTATTTAGAGCAGTTAAATAGGGCATTTGGAGCTTAATTCAAACATTTTCAAATTAAATTTGGTTTTCATTTTTATATAGTAAATAATTTGTAAAACTTTAAAATACTTTTTGAACTAGGAAATTACCAAGATAGCTCTAAAAATTCTATTAAAATTTCAGATTAGTTAAATAGGATATTTAGAGATTAATTAAAATATTCTCAACTTAAATTTGGTTTAAAATTTTACATAGTAAATTGTAACATCCCAATTTTGGGCTTGTGTTTCAAATGTAAGAAAATCAGTAGAAATTAAAACTTTTTCTTATGTAATTCCTGTGGTGCCAAGAAATTCTTGTACAAGGAATTATGGAAATACATTGTCACAAGTCTTGTTGATCCAAATCTTGTTATTCCAAAAACAATCTTGTCAAATCTTATGATCATCCTCTGGAAATATTTTTCCTAAGTCTCTGTGATGGTATGTGACCCTCTGAAAAATCTCACAATTTTTAGAAATTGTTTGAAAATTTTAGAGGCGATCAAACTGTTTGACTCTCACCAAACATTAAAACAGAGCCTTGCAGAATTTTTGGAGATTTATTCGCAGCATAAAAATCTCTGAAAATTTTACACAAGGTTAATATCTGAGTTAGCAAGCTCCTGTAAAATTTTCATAATTTTTGGAGTTATTTTGCTACCTCAAATAAATCTTTCGAGTCTCTGTTCTTTTCAAAGTCAAACTTGGTTTCTTCGTTGCTTGGGTTCGAGTCGGACTGGGCTCGAGCCACTTGATTCGGTCCATCAACTAAACGCACCGAGCCACTCTTTAAAACGCGCAATCGATCTCGTCGTAGATCTAAATCGCACGCCCGCGCTGCGTGTATCACCGGACCTTCCGTTTGCAAGTCCGAATGTCACCGATAGATCCCCATCCAACCGCTGAGATTTCCGAGACTTTCGGACCCTCGGTTACATTTTGAATCGAGCCGTTGGATTAAGATCCAACGCCGCACTTCGTTGTAAATAGAGTTTGCGGCGTGGGGCAATCTGAGCCGTCCGTTTCTAATCGTAGGGCTCGCAATCTCCCGTTGTGTTTTGAAGCCGCAGCGTGGCGCTATCTCGGTCGTCCGTGTCTAATCCAACGGTGAAAATCCTCCTAGTACATTCCGCATCGTCTCCTACCTCCGCATCCATGCATGCACAAGGTGCGAGGGATGGAGGTGTCAAGTCTTGCTCCTACATCATCCTAGTTAACATTTAGGGTATGGGAGACATATGCGCCGAGCCATACCCTATGCCATCATCTCCACCTTTTTCACTTTGGCCATGCCTTGTGCTTTGCACCATGTCTCCTAAAAGCATTATTGTCAAACCCTAATGCTTTCAAAGCCTTATAAGCACCCCAACACACTCTGGTGTTCCTTTACACCGCCATTGAGCTCCATTTTCAATTTTGGAGCTTAACACCTCAAAACCGACAATCGCCATTGTTGACCCGTGGAGCTCCATTGGTGTTCTTGGTGTTCCAGTGGTCCTCCTTCATGTTTCTTTGCCCTAACCTTATCTATTTACTTCCTTGAACATTTCCCCTCACTTAATTTTGGATTTGATTCTCGTGAATTGTCCAATTTGGGGTTTGTTCAAATTCGCCGATTTTGGTCATCTTCTTCCTCACTCGGTGAGTGCTCCCTTTCTAATTACTTGCTCATGTAGCCTCTGTGAACCTTAATAAAGCTATCTGATGCTTTGGGATCACTCATTTGGCTCGGGGTCATTTTCAACCTTTCTTCTTCGTGTCCGTGAGCTTCCACCGTGATCAAGCATCTCCGGCCATCTTTGAAGCTTCTGCGTCGCTAAGGTAGCTTCTTATTAGTCCTTAGAAGCTTTGGCACCGCATCCTAGGCTTGCGGTGGAGCTCATCGCAATTTCGTGTTTAGCGATGAGCTCCGTTTTCATTTTCCGGCTAGCCGCGTTCGATCCTCGCGCCGGCGAGAATGCTACCATTAGGTTCGTGCCGCTATTGCGAATCCATTTTGGGTCTTGTTCACCGCGCGCGCGTTGTCGCCGGCGATTAGCCGTCAAAGACGATCGGGACTTTGCGCGCGAGCTCCGTTTTGTCGACTCATTAGGACACATTAATTACCAATCATTAGTTATTAATTGTGTCTTAATCATTATTATTGAGCCAGCGACCGTGGGCCCAATATCCTTAAATCAATCTACGGTTCATCGCGCCTTTGTTCCGACATCATTAATATCTAATCATTGCTTAATTAAAGGAGTTGGCATTTAATCGCTGTCGGAATTAACCTCTGGGTCGCTGACTGGTGGGCCCGAGGGTTAGAATCAAATCTCAGCAGTCATTAGAGTCTAATTAATGTCAATCATTAGAATCATTAATTTGGTCTTAACCGCCCTGCTTAGTCGCTGACTTGTGGGCCCAGTGCACTGTGCACGTGGGTTAAATCGTTGCGGTCGTGACTCGTAGTCACTGACATGCGGTCCCAATCGTCAGTACCTCTTTTTGAACTGCGATCATTATCCACCGTTCATTTTTAGATCTGCGGCCCAGATCTTGTATGCATTCGGACCATCCGGTTCCCCTCATCATCCTGGACCGTCCATCTCGTGATCTGCGGCTGAGATCAGGAGTGCAATCGGACCTTCCGGCTAGACCTGGGTTCTGAGCCGTTCATCTTTAGATCTGCGGTCGTGGTTCGCCGAGGCAACCGCATCGTCCGGTTGCATACACTCGTGTGAGCCGTTGGATCTTGATCCAACGGTGGGTTTCGTTAGGGTTTCGCGCGCGTGCGCTGTTTTCAGCGCGCGTGAGCCGTAGGATGTCAGATCAAGGGTTGCCGAGCGTCCACGTCATTTTCTTTTTATTGGGTTGTTCTGTATTTCGGTAAGAATTTGTTTAACAACTGAAAATGATATGAAAATTTTAGAAACTCATAACTAATTCATTTTAACTGCTTTTTAGATGATTCCAACGGTATTAAATCATGTTATTTTTCTAGTTTATATTAAAAATGGATTTAAGCGTGCTCCAGTAGCAGGAAATTGTATAACTAGGAATAACTTGGTTTCGTCATTTTGAATATTCCGAAAATGAATAAAACTTTAGAAAATGCATATCTTGCTCTGTGTATGTCCAAAATGAATGATTCCAACCTTGATAAATTTGTTATTAACCCAATGTTAATATAAAAACGATGGTAGGTTCAAGATTGTAACAGAAACCTTGATTAATGAGTTAGTACCTATTTTCAGCATTTAGGAAATTCGAAGACTTATAAAATGCACAAGTAATTCTCTGTAAATGCAAAATATATATGATAAATTCTAGAAAACCCCTCTGTTGGTATACTTCACCGTAAAATTAGTTTAGAACATATTTATGCTCCTGGAAAGTGCTTTATGCTAATTTTGCATCTTAGAAAAATCATAACTAAATCATTTTAACTCCAAATGGCCTGAAATTTTATATGGGTTACCACTATACCAGTAGGTAGCTGCCATAAAAATTTCAGCTCCAAAGTCTCTCTAGAAAATATTTTTGCTACAGTGCTAATTATGGCCGAAAATGTATTTTTATGCATTATCTTTTACCACAAATCCAAATTAGGTTTTTCCAGTTTCTATGTCTAGGTATATTCGTATTCTACCTTATGTGTAAATTTCACGCATTTGGTTAAGTTTTGCTTGCTCTTTTGTTTATTTGTGGCTCGTCTTATTGGTTGTTCTTGGTTCTTTTGCCTTTCGCTTAGGATTCGACATTTGCGGTAATCCCAGAACGATCCTCCGCAACCAATTGAGCAACAAAGAAGGCAAGCAGTTTGATCATGTTAATCCCAGTATTTTAAGTATTTATGTTGATTACAAATTCTATGTATGCATTGCTACTTTGTTTTAATAGTTGGCCTAGTAGATGCATTTCCTTAGCAAATGATTATCCTCTACTACCATGAGCCTAGGTTACTTGCTGTGATTTAGAGTTCGTGGATGGGCTCTTGTCACTTAGTAGTTGCGAATTAATTGCTTAGCCATGCTTAGCTTCGGTAGAAATGGGCGGTTATCGACTTGTCGATAACCTTGATCACACAAAACTTATTATGATTTATGATTTCCACCTTGTGCCATGTCTACTTGTGAAAACTAAAACTAAAAGCAAAATGATTTAGACTTGGGCACAATGGTATGTTGGTGTGATTCTCGTGTGACTGGAATGGTGCCTAAGTCAACAAGGACCGAACATCTTGTTACACTAAACCAAGCATTTTAGCGTGCATAACCACACTAGAGGGTATGGGACCTCTCTTGACTTAGTACTTTGGCGTGTATTGGCTCCGGTCGCAGGAGGTCGCAGGAGGGATGGTGTTGGGAGCATTGTAGTGTCCGAAAGACTTCACCGGGATGGGATTTGTTGTCTTTCGGCTTGCAATGTAAGCGTATGGTGTTTCTACCCATACGTGCGGCTCGTAGTTAATACACAATATTGGAAAGTGTCTCGTAGGACTTAGCCGTCTTAGCATACCTACGGAAGTGTGCTTTTGGCTTAAAGGCGATGCAGTGTGGGTACATTGGTACACCCTGCAGGTTAAAACTATTCGAATAGCCTCGTCCTAGGTTATGGACACGCTTGGGGAGGTCTTTCAAGAGTTAGACTACAACCTTTTAAATTAAAACTTGATGGGTGGTACGAATCGGGATTCGTGCTATGTTGTGTTGTGTGACTATTGGGTTAGTCACTTCGGTGGTTACTTGTATGTATCTTTACTTATCACTTTGATAACAAAATAAATTTGCAAACTTGCTTTTAAAAGGTACTACATTATTGCAAATAAAGTTGGCTTCATGCAAATGAGACATATGACCTCCACCTAAACAAGCTTGCATGTAGTTTATGAATAGGTCCGCTATTCCACACGTCGATCTTGCGGGTACAAAGACAATCTTTGTACTCGGTTGCTATGCTTAATTGTTTTGTTGCAGAGGAGGAAGGTGAGCTCAAGGGCCTCACTTTTGTGAGTCGTGTTGTGGTAGCTTGCGGGCGACTAACTTGGCGGCCTTGGTCGGTTGCCTTGTGGGTTATGTTGGCTAACCTGTGCGACTTTTGTTCTAGCCATCTTATGGCGCTTTTGCTTCATTGTCATTCTTGTATATTATTCTATTTGGCCAGTCGGCTCTCTTTTGTAATAACTTTACTTTATGTCGTTGTTGAACTTAGTGATGTATGTGTATGGAATTGATGTATAATTTTGTGATGATGTGCATATGCTGCAATTCTGGGAAGCATATGTCCATCGAGGCTTAGAATGTTTAATTAGTAATGCTAGAACCATTTGGAGGTTAAGTGTTACTAGTTAAATATTCCGGGTCCTCACATAAATAATGTTTAAACTAGAAAAATAGCAAGATAGCTCTAAAAATTCTATTAAAAAAATTAGAGTAGTTAAATAGGGTATTTAGAGCTTAATTTAAATATTCTCAACTTAAATTTGCTTTTCATTTTTACACAGTAAATAAATTTTAAATGCTGAAAAACTTTGTGAACTAGGAAAATAGCAAGATAGCTCTAAAAATTCTATTAAAATTTTAGAGTAGTTAAAATATTTTAGTTTTTATTTTTGAAATACAATTAAATTGTTTATGGTGCATTAATTGAGTTAATTACATACTTTTAGATGGAATGTATTGCTATGTGGTGTAGTGTCGTATAGTACAACATATAGTTGTGTGTAGATCTGTTCCGGATATGTCGCCAATCATGCAATAATTTTTTTTGGTGCAATAATTAAATTAACTAGATATGGGGGAGCAGTTGCCACCGAAGAATGTCCATGCGTAAGTTGACGTTTTATTTCTTTCATAGCCTTTGCTTTCCATACTTATGAATTTATCATTTTACCTCACAGGTACACTAGGAAGGGAGTACCTGCTAGGACTTCCTGGGCTGACAGGTTGGACCCTTGGGTTGAGCGGTGGCTCCACGCTTTGGAGGACGTAGTCCAGGAGGATGCTCCCTACGACCACAAGACGTACGAGGAGTACATCGAGTGGTACTCCACTCGGACGAGGGTCCATTGCGTCAGGGTCTTGGACGACCCACCACGACACGAGGCCACGACGACCGACACATACCCCACCTAGTCGGACTCCACTTTTCATCATGCGGTACGTATTGAATGGTCCATACTTCTTATTTACTATTCATGTTTTCGGTTCATAACTTGTTAGTTCTGTGTACAAAATGAACTTGTTTCGGGAACTCGGACTTAGCTCACTGAACCGAACTTGTATCCCTTCTGAGTGAGACAAAACCGAAACAGAAACTGAACTGGCTCGATCTTACCTGGAATGGAGTTCTGAGTTGGTTGGGCTGGCCTGGCGGTGACATGATTCACTTGTCCTCTTGCAAAAGGAAGTGGAGTCCGGATGGCTTGGCTTGGAGTGAGGTGCTCCACATCCTACTCCTGGCATGGGAGTCCTGATCGGAGTACATCCTAGGTTGAATGGAATTGGCGTCGGGGCTTACTTTCACGGACAATCGTTGGCGTAGTGACCCTTTTGCCGACAGTTGTAACAAGTAATTTCCATGGCAGAATTGATGTTTCTTGGCTGCTGGTTGGTGTTGTTGTTGTTGGAGGTGTGGAATCCTGGGGCGGCTGAGCGAGGTGCTGTCGTAGGGGTCCTGAAGGTAATAAGAGGAGCAAAATGGGCAGGGCGCTGCTCATTCATTCTGGCTCTCTGCGGATGACCTTGATGAACACCATGCTGCATCATCTTCCTCTTACGAGATTCTTCAAGCTCACAACGGGAATCTTCTATGAGCATGACCTTGTTTACTAGATGCTGGAAATCTGCATAGTCATTGCCAACAACTTGTACCTTCAAACTGGGGTTGAGTCCACGCTTGAAACACTTCTGACATGCATCATCCGAAGCAACGTCCTCTGGAGCATAACGAGAGAGTTGCGTGAATTTGTTGAGGTACTCACTCACTGACAGTGTCCCTTGCTGCAGCTCACGGAACTCATTCATCTTCATTTCCACTATACCATCTAGGACATGAGAGTGGCGGAAAGCTGTTGAAAACTCGACCCAGGCGATATCTTGGGGATTCTCATGGGCTGCATAATAATTCTTTCACCATTCTGCAGCAGTGCCTTCAAGTTGATGCGCAACATACAGAACCTTATCGTGATCGTCACATCGAGCAAGGGCCAGCTTCTTTGCTATGGAGCGCAGCCAGTCATCTGCATCCAAGAGTTCAGGTGAGTTAGAGAAGGTAGGCGAATGTGTCCTCATGAACTCTACAAACTTGGAATGCTGAAAAGCTGGTGGTGGTGGTGGCATGGCAGCTGCTTGATTGTTCTAATTCAGCATTGCGACTAGAGCGGCAACAGTCTGGTTCTGTTGATTCATCATCTGATTCATATTCTGCATCATTGCGTGCATCAGCTGAATCTCTGCTGCCATGAACTGACCCAAACCCTGATCTACTATTGCGGCTGGAGGAGGTGGTGCAATGGGATCCACAGGTTCATCCTGACTTGCACGATAGGTGAGAGGGAAAAGCACAATAGACGAGAAAGACAAGGGAGAAAGATAGAAGTATCCTAATTGGGGAAGGGTCGGTTAAACCCAAAGAACAATAGCTGGAAAGCTATTAAGAAGCAATAAAACTCCAGCAGAAGATCCTATTACACGAACTAATGATTCTAAACTGAGAAGGACAACTCTGATGAAGCACTTCTATCCTAACTTATATGGACGGATGACTTGAAACAAACGACAGATCTTGAAACTTCCAGGCCATCCAGTGCTTGATCACGAAAACTCAATCCTATAGAGATTCCAGAGATAAGGAGGTCAAATTAAATTTGAAAACAAAGTTTCAGAAAAGATAAGATGCAAGAACTTATAGATGATGTGAGAAGATATTAGAATAAGATGAGAAAAGAATAGAATAAGACAAGAGAAAATAACTATTCATGTTTAAAGGGTTGGTTTGATTTATAAAATAAATTTTGAAACTTTTGCCTAAATGACCATGCTAACTAAGGTTACGTCCTACAGTCGATATGGTTCTGATACCATCTCTGTCAGGACCTCGAGTAAGCAACCCTGAGACCCTTTTTGCATTCTGAACTAGTCCCAGATCAGTAGCTAGCTCGCATAATTGCAACATAGATGAAATCATATCCATACAACAGAACGGCTAATGAATGAGACAAATTAATTACACATAACAGCAAAAGGACCTTATGGTCAAGGTTTTACAAAACTTGCCACGCAGGGCTAAGGTCACGACTAGATCCACGATCAGATCTATGACTAGATCTACGACCAGGTCCACGACCAGATCCACGACCAGGTCCACGACCAAGGTAAACTTGCAGCGGAATAAAACAAACTCATAGAGGCCATTCGACATGCCCACAGACAATCGAGTGGAGGACACCTAGCTCGCATGGTCTTCGAAGTATTCCTCCTCAAAGAGCGTTGTGCTCCCTGGTTCTTCTCCGGTGACTAATCAACAAATGGCGCAAAGCCGTGAGTACATAAAGTACTTAGCAAGTCGTAGGAAAATGTATGCAAATATTATTCATGCAAGGCTTGACAAGGATAGCTTTATATTTAATTTGCAGAAAACGATATTAACAGTAAATACAGTAAGCAGATTGAAAAACACAATTCGAAAGAATAATACATAAGTAATCAAGTTTATTTGAAACAGCTCGTGAACATCCCCGTTCACTTCCCAAACAACTCGTGAACACCCTGTTCACCTCCCAAGCAACTCATAACCATCCATGACAATATTTTTGAGAAAATCTACCCCTCGTGTGAAATCACTAGGCATTGTCCATAACCGAAGACACAGCTATTCGAATAGTTTTACACTCTGCAGAGGCTGTACAGCTTGACCCACGAGATAATCATCTTATACTGTTTGCCCACACACTTCTGAGGTGTGTGACTAAGAGATTATCACAAGGCCTTACAAAGCTCTGTTTTGACTTGGTTCTGCCCGCTAAGAATTCGTCTTCCTGGCCCCCTCTTGCGCCGTTTCGACCACCCAAACAAAACTGACTCAAAACATTGCTAATTAGTTGGCCAGATCCACCCCACAAATGGACTTGTGGTTGCACGGTATGGCCCGGATCAATAGCGCACAAAGTTAAGTCCTTAGTGATTGCTCAGGTGAGACTACCTCATCCCATGTGCCTCGTGCACCTAAGTGCCTCTCGCACCTAAAATATGCCTCTCGCATTTTGCCTCGCGCATTCCACCTTTGCCACCGACCACTCACCTGAGCATAAATTATTTTCGTTCAACCCAGCGAAATGACAACCCTTGCCATAGCACAAAAAATATTAATAACAGCGGCATCACACCACAATTGACACAACTGTGATCTCGCACCACAATTGCACAACAGTGGTATTGCACCACAATTCCATATATCATTAAGTTAAATTTATCATCAATGAATCATGTGATCGAGAGACATCGCATAACTAAAGCATGACTATGCATAATCCGCACCCATGTTGGTATCACAATAATGTCCAACTAAGATTACCCAACCTATGATGTCCAAGGGTACATGTCAATCACAATTATTTAAGGAGTCATACTGCCAAGAAGGTATTAACTATTCTCGAAACCATTTTTATACGACTAGCCATGCATGTTGATATAAAATAATATAATTTTATAAACTGCGTACGACATGATCAAAGGTCTACGACTTACCTTTGTTGAAGAGTTGAGATGCTTCGGTCGTCGGGTCCAAGAACTCTTTGGAAACACCGGAATCTATACGTACGAAAAGAGCTAAATAAATAAAACAACTCCAAATAAAATCCAAAGAAATTGCCAAACTAGAGCCAAAAGAAAGGTACTGAATTTAGATGAAGTTAGAAATTTGAATCACTCGAATCGGAGCTCAAACGGAGGAGAACGAGCCCTTGGAAGGAGGTTCAACTAGTCGGAAGATTTCGACTACAGATGGTCGGAGGGAGGTTCGACTACCTGGTCAGAAGGAGGGAAATATTCGACTACTCGACGTAGTCGAAAGAGGAAAGGATTCGATTGCTCGACGCGGTCGAAAGAAGAAAGAAGGATTCGACTGCTCGACGCGGTCGAAAGAAGAAAGAAGGATTCGACAGCTCGACGCGCCGAAAGAATACGAGAGAGAATAGGGCACGGAAACTCACCAGAACAGAGAGAGAGAGAGGCTTGACGAGAAGGTTGGAGGAGGTCGAAGACGGCACGGGCTCCAGCGAACTCTTCAGTGGCGAGGAGGTTGAAGACGGCGGGGGCGCTCCGGGGAACTCTTTGGCGGTGAGGAGGTTGAAGACGGTGCGAGCACTCCGGGAACTCTTCGACGGCAAGGAGGTTGAAGATGGCGCGTGCGCTCTGGGGAACTCTTCGGCGGCAAGGAGGCAATGGTGCTAAAGGTGATGGCGCGAACTCCAGCCAGCAGTGGCGAAACTCGAAGCATGGCGAAACAGGGTGAGAGAAAGAGGGAGAGTTGAGGGGAAAGTAAGAGGAGATAAGGGACTACTTGGTGCTCCATTCATAGAGGAAGGAGGGGGACCGGGTGACAAGATGGAGCGGCGAGATTCGCGGCAGCGTAGCAAGGACGACGGCACTTAATGCACACATCGCGGAGGTACGGTGGAGACAACAGCATTTAATGCGCACGTTGCTAAGGAAAAAAGGGAGGAAAGAGAGGGTGAGTAGGGGGCTGACAGACGGGGCTGGTTGAAACCAAGAGGGTGGTCGAAACTAGGAAAGGCTGGTCGAAACCAAGAGGCTGGTTGAGACCAAAGGGCTGGTCGAAACCAAGAGGGTGGTCGAAACCAGGAAGCTGGTTGAAACCAAGAGGGTAGTTAAAACCAAGAGGCTAGTCGAGGTCGAAGGGCTGGTCGAAACCGTGAGGGTGGTCGAAAGGGAACAAGCCGACAGGAAATCAGAACAAACCGAGAAAAGGAATTTTAAATACTAGAGAACTCCAATAAACTCAAAACAAACCAAATTTTGAATAATTTGATGTTTGAGTTAGTTATTTAAATTATTTTTTATTTCTAAAATTTCAAGTTAAGCTTTAGAAATTCAACAAGACCAAATGGTTATTTTTATTTTGAAAATTTTCAAAAAAAAAACCCTGAAAATTAGGATGTTACAACCCACCAGTGCATGGACGGGGGTTGAACCACGGTGCATCATGCCCCACGGCTCCTCACCCGGATGTGGCGGGTGGGTTCTTGTGGCACCGTACCGGGAGTACCCTAGCATAGTTCGCAAGTACACCTGAAACACTCACGTGTGCTTGTTTATTTCGAACTCCACTAGTTACTAACGACAATTTCTTCTGACAGGCCCTCAGTTCCACCCATACATGGGGTAGGACTACGCGGAGCCGTCCTCTGCGATGCACGACAACCAAATATGTCTATCTTGTTTTGTTAGACCATGTGGCCAGGTCTATATTATTTTAGTGATGAATAATTGACAATGTTGGGTACTGATGTTATTTGAGGCGTGTGGCGTGTGTGGACTAATGTCGGTCAAGTTGGGAAGAACTTGTGCCGGAAAAAGATAATGTTTTGGTCTTTGCATGTGCAGGGTAACTCGGAGGCGATCGTAGTCTACGGCGGTGACCGAGAGATGGCTTGGTGCAAAGTCATGGTCCAGATGGTCGAGGATGCTGGAGGAGACGGTCGGGCTCGAGTTGGAGCGCATGAAGATCAAAGATGGATGATGCGTATTGGAGCTACGGAGGTGCGGTTCGGAGGCTATGACATGTAACAATTTTGGAGTGTTCAAAATTGGACTGGATTGAATTTTGTAATCAGATGTTAAGTTCACATTTTGGGCCTTAGTACTAGTGGGCCATACATGGGTCATTAGGGTTGGTGGCTGTAGAGGTATTTATGTTCTCGTGCGTGGACAAGATGAGGACTGAGGTTTTAGGGTTTTGGCACGTCTTGACGTGTTGGCTTTTTGGCGGCTGAGGCTTTTGGTGTGCATGCATCAACCGTATCAATCGATCGTTGTTTTCTTATATGCATGACATGAGAAAAGTGAATCGCCACAAAACACTGCGGCTACTGTGACCTTTCAATTCATGCGTGAGGGTCTCGGTTTCAATCGCAGACGACAGCTACAATGCTACAGCAGTTGTCTAATCATGAGGTAAGATTCATCCTCGGTTGGCGCACACTTCAGGCTGGTTCCTTGGGTAGCGTGAGCAGCGTCGTGCTGATTTTTCTCTTTAACAACATGGATGTGCATGACATGAGTAGTGTGATGTGTTAGATGAGATCAGTGCCAGCGGAAAGCGATGTGCCTGATTTCTTTAAATTTGCTACAGTAATACACACTTTAGCTTGATGTACTGTAGCTATAGTACTATACACTATTTGCTACGTTGCTTGCAGAGTTACTACAGTACCAGAAATTGCTTTGGCTCTTTTTGTGTGCTTTCGTTGTGTTGACAGGTTGCACAATCAAGAACATTCGATTTGAGGAAAAATCTTGCGCGGTGGATTACAATCATTCACTCCCCCTCTGATTGTTGTTAACGATCCTACATGTTTACATGCATAACATACTATTATTTTCATCTTGTTTACATGCATAACGTACTGTTCCACAGGTTGTACACCCCCTTGGGACGAGGAGCTAGTGTCCCACAAGGGAGCATAGACCTCGGACTATGACATCAACAAGGAGTGGGCGCTACAGCGATAGGGTGGTGGGCCTTCACACGACGAGAGCAGTCAGGTCTCCGTTGGAGCTTCACAGCTGCACGGTGCGCCTAGAGCGAGCCAACCGATGCTGCCCCCTCTCGCAACACCCATGTAGGCTACTCGCATTGGTGGAGTACCTCGGCTGTCAGAACCTTTGACATACTCGCACCAGCGCCCGTGTACACCCCGGACAAGGCCAAGGGTCACATGTCGGGTACGCCCCCAAAAGGTTCCGCGAGTAGATGTATAGTATTGCTTATGCAAATATTAATTTGTGTACGACTTACATTATGTTAGTCTTGTGTTTATGATACTATTTGTTTTTATTGTGTGTATAGGTAACCATGTGAGGGAGTAAGCATCGCGACACCCTACACCACCTTAGTTTTAGCTTTTTCATACGCGAAATGACCACACCGTCGTTCCCAAGTCATTCTCTCCCTAAGATTTCGTTCTGTACTCCTAAATAAATCAGTTCAACAAATGGACAATTGTATTAGAAAATAACACTTTAATACTTTTGTTATTGCGCCGCCGAAGGGGGCTATTTTTGTTATTGCGTCGACGAAATCATATTCCAAATATATTTGGTCAGACCGAAACATCTAAATTGTTTTGTACTTCATATTTCCTTATCTTTCCAAAAATTATCGGTTGCACAGACACTTAAAGATATTACCAAAATTGTAAATATAATTTAATTTTAAAAATGGGCACTTGTCGCCATTTGAATTGGAGACGGGGATCTTGTCGCCAATTTAAATGGCTACATAACTGTTTCCATGGCGCGACAGGGCTACTATCGTCATTTCAACTGGCGACGGGAGCCCATTTTTGTTTAAAAAAATCGACTATTTATTTTTGTAATTCTTTATTCACTTAATATTATTTAAAAAATTCGTGAATATTCCCAGAACACAACTCAGATACTACCGACAATAGGGGCAGATAGTAGAAATTTATCTTTCCTGCCGTCTCATTTCCCTGCTGATCTATATGCACCTTGATGTCACTAGGGACATTTTGTTTCCTATATGGTTGGAGTTATCTCCACTGCCTGATTTTGATTGTTCCCATTGGGTGTTATGATGCAACAAACTAAACAATCGGTGATGGCAAGAGTTACTGTTTGGCTGATGCAGTGACTTTTTTGTTAGTTGTATCTTCTAGTCCTAATCACATTTGAATATTTGGTGGATAAACCAATGGAAGTCAACACACAGTGGTGTAAAGATGACAGACTTAAAGTTGAAAACATACAAGAGATTAAGATATCCTGAGTGGTGGCTTAAATAGAATCTTTGTGGCTTCCTATTGTTATTTCTCTGCCTTTCATTATCACAAAAATAAAAATAACAGCAGGTAACATTGACATATCCTCCGGCTAATGATATAACATAATTGTAACATCTATATCGTCGCATACCAAACCAGTAAGCATTGAAATTTTCGTAAGTTTCAATTTTATAAACAACCATCACATTCACACCCTGTCCTAATAGATTCCTAATTTTTTTTCCCAAGAGAAAACGATCCTCTATCTAGCATTTTAGCATGAATTAATGTCTTAATGCTCACCAACTCAAATCAAACATTCCCAACCATTCAAGATTTGATGATAAATCACCAGTTGAAACGAAGAATGAAAGAAGCAATCTTAACAATGGCAAGTCAATGAAAGAAACACGAGCATTGCATTACCAACCTGCACGGGGAGCGTGTCCATGCCTGTGCGTCCGCGCCGGCATTGGGACCAGCGCCCCCACCACCGGCGATGGTCGAGTAAGGGTGTATATCGAGCTAGGTATTTATTTTACCGAGTTTTTTTTCAAAATTGACATAGTTTGATTTATTATCATTTTATTTATAATTTGAAAGTATTTTTAGAACCGAGCTAACGATCCGGGTCAAGCAAGAGCGAAAGCCAAGTTCATTCGAAATTGATGCATTTCAATGTTTAACCAATTAACAAGTGTAATTGGAGCAGGAGCTTTTGTTTCCACCCCTACGCACGAACTCGCTGGTGCGGTGCTCCTAGAAGGCCAGCTCTGGGTGCCGGTGCATTTACAACATGATTTCTACATGTTAGTACAAATTTCACATTTCACATTTTGGATAATAAAAAATATGTTGTGTAGTTTTCCAGGTGGTTGATTCCTGACATCAATTTTGTCATCTAACATAAGTTACATAAATTTTGTTTCAACCATCTGTTACCACTTGGAACACAAGCAATGGCATTTACAACATGATTCTGCATGTTACTACAGCTTTTATGTTATTGCGATTTATATTATTTCAAAAACACTTACCAAAGCATCCTAACCAAGTGGTTTACGATTTCTACATGTTACCTTTTGCAGGAGGAACTCAGGTCGGCTTGGAGGATGGCGCGTCGAGGATCTGCAGGGTGGCGGCTGAAATTATCCTGATAGCTCCAGGCTGGGGTGGCGACAAACTGTTGGAGAGAGCAATGGCTAAAGAAAAGGATGTTCCTGGTTCTTCTGTAAAAGGATGTCTGAACGTTCCGGGTTGCGACCCGCTTCTATCTTCTGTTGCTTTAGACAATTAGTTTACTTTCTAGTTCTCTGAGACTTGGGCTGTCTGTTTTCGTGGGGAAACAGAGGCCGGACATGCAAAATGTCTGCCTCCTTAATCCAAAAAAATATTCTTTAAAAAACTAAATTATATCAGTAAAATGCTGTAGTTGCCACATCTATCATAAAAATGTGTGCTAATTAATAATTGTATTCTATTGCCAATAATAGTGTTACGATCATTCCAAATATCAGCATGTTTTATTCTCACGCTACAGTGGGCTTCCACACCCACTTCTCAAATCTCAATACGCTTCATCCTTGATGAATCTACAGCAAAGAAAAAGAAAGTAAATGCTATTCTGAATTCACCTCTTCACATTGCAGCAGGAGAAGCAAACGAAATGCTATTATGAATTGCGCTTACCTCCATGGAAGCTTAGCTGTAGAATCCCCAAACAGAAAGCAAGCTCATTTCCCGGTTCAGTTTCATGCTGATCCATGTTTGTTCAAGTACTCAATTGCCACAGCAGCATGGAAGGCAGCTCCAATGGGAAGCACATCCTCATCAATCACAAAGTAGGGGGAGTGGGTGGAATGGATTGTCTCCATGGTACTCTCGTTGCCGACTCCGATGGTGAAGAAAGCGCCTGTCATTCTTTGCGCATAGAACCCAAAATCCTCTGCACCCATAAGCTGGGGAGCAACCGTGACGTTCTCTTCCCCCAGCAAGCTCTCAGCCACTGCCTTGGCATGAGCATACATTCCTTCGTCATTGATGACAGCCGGATATGGCCTCATCTTCTCCTCCATGAAGTCCACAGAGGCAGTGCAGCAATGGACCGCTGCCTGCCCTTCTACAATCTTCCAAAGAAGCATCAAGATGTTTTGATCATTTTATGTATGACAGTACAAAGTAGAGACTATGCAGATCAATTGGACTATCATGCAATCAAGTTCAGGTTGGAGAGGAGTTTACCTCTTTGATCCTCTTCATCAGATATGATAAACCTTCATTTGTCATGCTCCTCAAGGTGCCACCAAAGGTCACAGACTTAGGAATAACATTGTAAGCTGATCCTCCTTTTACAAAGGTGATGGATACCACCTGAAAGTTCAAAAGGCAGGGGTAGGGTCTTTTCAACAATTGTCTCACACTTGAATTGATTAGTCTGTAAAGAATGTACTACAAAATGATTGTGAGCAGATCACATACTGCACCCTGGAGGGGATCGATTTCCCGCGCGACAATTTGCTGAAGACTGAGGATGGCAGTGGATGCAGCCACAATGGGATCAATGGCATCATGGGGGATTGCAGCATGCCCACCTTTTCCCGTAACTGTTGCTAAGAATCGACCTGCTGTCGCAGCAAAGGGCCCTGGCCTGGATGAAACAACACCTACTGGAAGAACTGGATCAACATGTAAGCCAAAAATTGCTGAAACGTCGTCGAGAACGCCTTCTTCTAAAACACAATAGGCCCCAGCATTACCCTCCTCTGCTGGCTGGAAAACAAGCTTCACAGTGCCCTAATGATGAAAACAAGAACCACACAAATTATGAATAGGGAATGTAGAACTGGCCTGATGAGCTCACTAGAATCTGTCAGTTGATCATGCAGAATGATATCGGATATATTAAACTTCCCAAAATACGGTTGTTGTGATATGTGCCACGCATATTGCCATATCCCTGCCATATACAACTATGTTCACCTTTGCTATACTTACACTCTTTTCAAACAAAAGCTAGGATCTCTTGTTTTATATCCTTGAACTCTCGTATTGTTATGAATCTTAGTTCATAACGGGATAAACACCGCCAAGAAGAAGGCTGGGCAGCGTCGGCTCAATGGGATAAGAGATTAGACTATAGACTAAGATGATAGAACCTTGAGAGAGAGACTAGATTAATTTATCTTTCTTGCTTCATTGATAATTGATACATGCTATCTCTTTTATAGAGACGATCCGACTTGACCCCTAAAAAACAATCTCTATGTCTAAGGAAACTTACTCTAATAGATGGAATATATCTTTAAGAAAGTAAACCTAATTAACAAGGAAACTAACAATTCTTATCTCTATTTTCAACCACTAACGCACCCGCGGGTCTGCATGAACAGTGTGTGGTGCTACAGTACCATACCCACTGTTCGCTGACGTGAACAGTACCACCCTGACATTACTCCCCTCCTTTCGCGACAACTCGTTCTCGAGCTGTGGTGGCGGCCATGGCTGAAGCCCTAGGAGGCCCCATGTTGATAAGAGGTTGCGATGATGACATAAATCCTTGAAGATCATTGCTTCCACGTGTGGTTGCTGCAAACTCACCGGTTGCTACGACAGGCATGACAGCAACCCTGGCAGCGTCGCAGTGGCCACGACGTACGTCGGCAGAGCCACAACAGGCTTCGGCGACACCATGGCAGGATAGGACAACGCCGCAACAGGTTCCGACAGCGTCGCTGTGGCTACTAGAAACAACGCTGCTTCTTGTTGCGCTTTCTTCTCCTTCTGATCCGCGATCATCTTCTCTAAAGTAGTATGCATGTTGAGGAAGATGACCGCCATCTTCTTGTCGTTGTCGTTGGTACTCATGGCCATCTTGTTAGCGTTAGTCTTTATCATAGCCAACGACTCGACGATAGGTCTGATGATCTGATCTGTCGCCATAACCATAGTAGCAGAAGTCGTGGGAAAGGATCGACTGCTCTGATACCAAATATTATGAACCTTAGTTCATAACGGGGTAAACATCGCCAGGAAGAAGGCCGGACGGCGTTGGCTTGGTGAGGATAAGAGATTAGACTATATACTGGGATGATAGAATCTTAAGAGAGAGACTAGATTAATTCATCTTTCTTGCTTCCTTGATAATGGATACATGTTATCCCTTTTATAGGGACGACCCGACTTAACCCCTAAGAAACAATCTCTATGTCTAAGGAAACTTATCTCTATTAGATGGAATATTCTCTAAGAAAGTAAACCCAACTAACATGGAAACTAACAATTCTTATCTCTATTTTCAACTACTAACATACCCACGGGCCTGCATGAACAGTGCATGATGCTACAGTAGCATGCATACTGTTCATGCACAGTACCACCTGTGACATTACTCCTCTCCTTTCGCGGAAGAAAGATATCTTATCCTTTTCAGATGAAAAACTGAAAAAAATATTGAAGCCTGCTAATTAGATTGCTATCCAGGAATTTCAGTGCACATAGATTACTGTTAGCATAGGGCATTCTAAAAATGTTCTAAAACAACTCGAATTTTTAGCATGGTGCAATGAACTTCAAGTTCACAAACACTGGTCACAGAATACCTTGAGGTCCTCCTTCCGAGATTGAAGTAGCTTAGCAGCTCCTAGAAGCATTGTTGTGTGAGCATCATGTCCACAAGCATGCATTTTCCCACTTTCCTGGCTCTTGTATTCCCAATCTACCAATTCCTACCAACAACACCATAATAGATTAATATGCCAAACAAGCGGCAAGGATTTTTGCAAATGATAATGAAAGCACATGAAACTGTCAAAGTGCAGATACTTAAATGTATTGGGCTAAGGTGCATTGCTAAGTACACCATCGCAGGTGCAAGTACAATCTTGATAGGTTTTTCTTTAATCTTGATTGCTGCACAAATGTCTTCATATTGAACATAGTCACATACATGAAATTAACATATAGTTGATATGGCACGGGGAGGTCTGCACCTTGTCCATTCCATTACTAGGCAGATATGAAATGCTCGTGGATGCAATGCAAGCAGTACCAATGGTAGAAAGTTCATTTTTCTTTCAGTCTCTGTTTACCTGATATATACCCTGGATTTTGTTTGTTCATGGGTGAAGTTATCTCGCTCTGCCGCTACCAGATTTTAATTATGTTTATTTATTCTGATAATATCTATATCTATATACTACTATATAATGTAGTAGTTCGTTAGATGTTAGCACCTCCCCTGCTCTCAAGCGGTAGCCAGTCGACCGCCTCCCTTGCTCTGGTGCTGCGCCCGGCTGCCACCGCCAGCACGCTACCTGACCAGCTCCAGCCGCCGCCACTGCTCCGGCCGCCCTGGCTCCAGCTCCGACCGTCCCGGCTCCAGATCCGGCCTCTCCAGCCCCATACCTCGACATCTGCACTACCACTACTCCGGATGGCTTCCGTCGACGGTTCCTTTGCCATCCTGCTCCCTTCGGTTCGTTTCGACGGGACAAACTTCTAGGAGTGGGATGTTCACCTGAGGATTCACCTCAACAGCCAGCGCCTCTGGTGTCATCTCACCAGCAAGCACCCCTGCCCGCCTCGCCCCACGCTGCCATTTCTACCAGCTCTTCCTGCTGGTGCGGATCAGGCGGCTCAAGAGGCCGCCAATGCTGCACTGGAGAAGACCCTAGAACTCTACCAGTCTGAGCTGCACGCCTCCGAGAGATGGCAGGATGCCGAGGCTCGTGCTACTGCCATCCTGGTGGATAGCATGCCCGTGGCCATCTCCATGGATGTGCAGAGTTGTCGACGACTCAGATTATGTGGGACAACTTCCAATCTCACTACCAGTCGACGAGTGATGCTATGTATCTCTCGGTCGTGCACCAGGTACATTCTCTTGAGCAACTTGATGCCACCGTGGATGACTTCTACCAGCAGATGTCTTTGGTTTAGCGTCAACTTGACTCTCTGGGGCCGGATGTCTACCGGACATATCCCTGCTATGTGCAGCTCCGCACTCAATAACAAACTCACCGTCTTTACGACTTCCTGACGCATCTCCGGCCTAAGTTCAAGACCGTGCGTGCTCAACTCCTGACTCGTTACCCACGCCCGAGCTTGGTGGAGGCCCTCAAGGGTGTGTGTGCTGAGGAGACTCGTCATCGTGGTGTAGCTCGGATGCAAGTTGTCTTGTCTACTTCAGCACCTGCTCCTTCATCACCGACCATGGTCCCTCCTGCTCCCAGGGCACCAGTGGTTGTTGCCTCTACTACGGGTCTCTACTGCACCTACTGCCAGCGTGATAGCCACAGGTATCAGGACTGCTACAAGCGGAGCGGAGGAGGGACCAAGGTCGCCGAGGTGGACGTCCCCTGAAGGGCTCTGGGGGGTCCCTCCCACTTAGGAGCTTGCGCCTCTCGCCAAGGCTCAGGAGCTGGTGCTTCTCGCCAGGGCTCCTTCAGTGACGCCAAGCAATAGCTCCTCTCCCTTCTCCAGTGCCTCGGTGTCGGCTCTTCATCAGAGACCTCGGGTTCTGCTCATTTGGCTCTTGCTTCTCAGCAGTCTTCCACACCTCTGCCTCCTCTCTCGTCAGGTATCTTGTCTCCGTAGATCTTAGACTGGTGTTTCCTTTCACATAACACTAGATTCTACTCATTTTCACTTCTGAGTCCCACAGCTCTTTCTTCTACTATTTAGACTGCAGATGGTACCTCTCTTCCTATTGCAGGCCGAGGCATCCTTTCCATTTTTCTTTTCATGTTCGTGCGTCTCTCATGTTCTTGAGCTTAATATGTAGCTTATGTCGGCTAGTCAGATCACTGATCATGACTGTCTTGTTGTTCTTGAATCTGACTCTTGTTGTGTCCAAGACCACCGTACGGGGACTCTGCTTGGTACTGGCCCTCGGCGCTGTGATTCGCAGTGTCTTTAGGAGCTTGATTGGCTGCATTTTCCATCCGCTATCTCCACTAGCCAGTTAGCCACTATCACATCTGTTTTGTCGCGTCCTCCACTACTTCCTTTGCTCAATGACACCATTGTTTGGATCACCTCTGCATATCGCGTCTATCGTCACTTGTAGGCCGTGTTGTTCTTGGGTCCGTTTCTGGTGACACCTCTTTACATTGTATGGGTTGCAAGCTTGGCAAGCAGTTGCAGCTCCCTGTCCCTCTAGTGATTCTGTTTCTACTCGTCCTTTTGATCTTGTTCACTTCGATGCTTGGGGTTCGACTCCCTTCATTTCAAAAGGGGGTCATCGATACTATGTGACTCGTCCTTTTGTTCTTGTTCACTTCGATGTTTGGGGTTCGACTCCTTTCATTTCGAAAGGGGGTCATCGATACTATGTGACTCGTCCTTTTGATCTTGTTCACTTCGATGTTTAGGGTTCGACTCCCTTCATTTCGAAAAGGGGTCATCGATACTACGTGAATTTTATTGATGATTATTCTTGTTATACTTGGATCTACTTCATGTTTTCTCGCAATCACGCTCTCTCTATTTACCTGATATTCGCCACCATGGTTCGCACTCAGTTTGATTCGGCCATTCGTGTGTTTCGTACCGACTCTGCTGACGAGTACCTATCTGCTGCTTTACGTCGCTTTCTCGCTGAGTAGGGTACCCTTCCCAGTACTCTTATCCTGGTGCTCACGCTCAGAACGGTGTCTCTAAGCGTAAGTATCGTCACTTGCTTGAAACAGCTCGTTATCTCATGCTTGCCTCTTCTGCTCCACCTCACTTCTAGGCTGAGGCTATCTCCACTGTTGTTTTCCTCATCAACATGCAGTCTTGCACTGCTCTTCAGGGTTCTACTCCTGTCAAGCATCTCTATGGTCGAGTTCCAGAGTACAGTCACTTTCACAGTTTCGGCTAGGTCTGCTTCGTCCTTCTTCCACCTCGCGAGCGCACCAAGCTGTCTGCTCAGTCAGTTGAGTGTGTTTTTCTTACCTACAGTCTTCAGCATAAGGGTTATCGTTACTACGACCCTGTTGCTCGCAGAATGAGGATCTCTCAGGTGTCAGTTTTGACAAGTTCGCCTTAATACCCTCGTTCCCCAACTGTCAGCTCATATTCTCTTATTGAGTCGATCTCCTTTTTGACTTTTCCTAACTCTCAGCTTTCCACTACAGTTTCGTTTTATCCTCTACCTTCTTTGCGTCCCTCTCCTCCGGCTCCACCTGTTCTCCCTTCATCGGAGTTTCCTTCCCTCTTTTTTGTTGAGATTTCACCCTTTCCTCTGCACTACTCTCGCCATCCTTGGCCTACTCCTTCTCCAGTTGAGCCTCCGTTTTTTTCTGGGGCCTGTTCCCAGTTCTTCTACTCTGTCTTTGCTGGGTCCTGTTTTGCCTTCTCCTCCTAGATACGATCTTCGTGATCATCACACTATCAGGCCTCCTGAGCGCTACGGCTTTGCAGTCATTGCTCTTTCTGAGCCTACGACCTACCATAAGGCTGCTGATCACCCTGAGTGTCAGCTCGCGATGTCTGAGGAAATTATTGCTTTGGAGTAGACCTATTCAAATGTCGGGTCAGGTTGGGCTTCGTGGGCTTGAAAAGCCCGGTCTCAAATAGGCAGGCCCGACCCCAACCCAGCCTGACCCGAAATTTGAATTTTTGATTAAAAAGATTATTTTAATCCTTTTACAGAATTAAAAAATATTTAATTCATTTTCTAGAATTTAAAAATAGATTTTCATTTTTATAATTACTTTTTTGGCCTTTCTGGCTTCCGGGCTGAGCTTTCAGGCCAAAAATCCAGTCCCAAGCCCGGCCTGGACAATGTCGGGCTCGAGCCGGGCCGGGTCGCTCGTCGGATGGTTCTCTTGAGAGTTACAAGGCTCGTCTTGTGGCGCGTGGCTTTCAGCAGGAGTATGGTCGTGACTACGATGAGACCTTCGCTCATGTCGCTCACATGACCATTGTTCGCACTCTCCTTGCTGTGGCCTATGTTCGACAGTAGCCCATCTGTCAGCTAGACGTCAAGAATATCTTTCTCAATGGGGAGCTGCGTGAGGAGGTCTACATGCAGCCGCCCCCTGGGTATTTTGTCCCTAATGGTATGGTTTGTCGCCTTTGTCACTCTCTCTATGGGCTCACACAAGCCCTCGTGCTTAGTTTGACCGCTTCTCCTCTGATGTCACTGCTGTCGGCTTCTCCGTCAGTGATCACAACCCTGCCTTCTTTGTACACATCTCTCCTCGAGTCGGATGCTCCTCCTTCTATATGTGGATGATATGATCACTACTGGAAATAACTCTCAGTACATTGCCTTTGTGAAAGAGTATCTCAGTGAACAGTTCTTGATGCCTGATTTAGGTCATATTCGTTACTTCCTTGGGATTGAGGTCACTTCTACGCCTGAGTGCTACTATCTCTCCCAAGAGAAATACACTCAGAATATCATTGCTCATCCTTGTCTCACTGATCGCCGCATGGTGGATACTCCTATGGAGCTTGTTGTTCACCTTCGGCCTACTGATGGTGAGCCTCTTGAGGACCCCACTCGCTACCGCCATCTTGTTGGGAGCTTCGTCTATCTTGGGATCACTCGACCTGACACTTCTCACCCAGTTCACATCCTGAGTCAGTTCGTCTCTACTCCCACTTAGCTCCACTACAGTCACCTTCGTATTTTGCTATATCTTTGTGGGACCATCACTCGTCGTCTTTTCTTTCCTCGCTCCAGTTCTTTGTAGCTTCAGACATACTCTGATACGACCTGGGCTAGCGATCATTCTGATTACCGACCTCTTTCTACCTATTGTGTTTTCTTTGGTTCCTCTTAGATTGACTGGAAGACCAAGAAGCAGACTGCTATTTCCTGTTCAAGTGTTGAGGTTGAGTTGAGAGTCATGACGTCGTTGACTGCTGAGATCACCTGGCTTCGGTCGCCTCGGAAGCACGGACACGTTTCAAATGTGCCGAGTCCGTGTCGGACACGGACACGGCTCCGACATGGCTCGGACACGTATCAGAGGCATGTCGGAAATTACAGCCGTGAAAAAAATAATAAATTTAAATTCAGGCACGTATCGAACACATGTAGAAGACGTATCGGACACTTGGGCCATTCAATTCGGCCCAAAATAGTAGCCAGCCCATTCCTAACCTGTTAACCTAGACGAGTTGAGCTGCCTGCAGAGTGTCGAAGCCTTCGACGCCACCTCTAGCCCGAGCGCCCGCCTGCTGCGTCGACCAACGGCGACCGCCTGACAGATCCGCCGGCGACCGACGGCGGCCGGCGGCCTCTCCTCCGACGCGCTCCTTCGCTCGGTTCTCCTCGACACCGCTGCAGCCCGTCGCGCCCTCCTTCTCACGCCGTCGCCCGGCCGGCCACCCCTGCCGTCGCCGGCTCGCCACCTCGCCGTCGCGGATCCGGTCGGTGGCGCCGCTGCCGCCGCCCCTTCTCCCCGTCACCTTCGACGCCTTCTCCCGGGAGCGACTCGCCGACGCCGCCCCGATTCCCTTCTCCCGTCGCCCGCTCGGCCGCCCCTACTCGTCGCCGCCACCGCTGCTGCTGCCGCGCGACCCGACGCCGCCTGGCTCCCTACTGCTGCTTCCCGACACCAAGTCACCGACGCCGCCCTGCTGATGTTGCTCGCCGATCTGGAGGAGCGGAGGGTGGCTCGACTCGTCGCTGCATCTAGCGTCTGCCACTGCCAACGCGGCGCCGTGGAGGAGGCGTAGCGACCAGCTGAGGCGGTGGGAGCGGCGGCGGCGAGGAGAGGAGTTACGATCGTCGCGACCTTCATCCGGTCGTGCTCCGGCTTCACAGGCACCTGACGCCAAGTCCCCCGTGGTAATTCAACTCCAGGCTAGCCATGAACCCCGTCTGAGGCCAGGTATTACTACTCTCCGTTTCTATTCCAACATTAACATTTGCAGCGTCTATTTGCTTACTTGTGATGACATGGGATCGAAGAATAAGTATACCTACTGTGTGTCATTGCCTTTTTACTGTACATAAATTAAGAGGAATCGATGTTGTTCTACATATTTACAAGAATTGATGTTCAAAGGATTTTTGCAATGTTTTCAAAAACATAAAATCCCGGGAGAACCACTGAAGATGAGAATCGAACCACCTTTGAGCGATCTTGTTTTCATTGGGACATTTTTTGTCAGTTCTTACTCTTTCTAAGTTATTATACAATTGACCCACTGCTGAATTTTTTGTTGGGCCGCCAACTGCTGAATTTTAGATGCAGTTGATGTTGAAGCTAAACTTCTAGCGTCCCTGTAGTGTTGTAAGACTTATGTCATTCACAGACATTTCCACATCCTCTCTTGCTCCTTCAGTTGCATAATTCTTTTGCGCAGAATATGTAGGTTGCTTAGGTGTTGGAAGTGTTTGTTGTTGCTTAATTATAAGAATTAAGTCTGCATGTTACATTGTTACTTACATTTACTAATCACGTTTTTTCTATTCACAGGTTAAAGGTTTTATGAATTTCTGCCTTTTTGGTATTAATACGAAGTTATGATTTATGAAGAATGAGCCGGGGATCATCTTTGAGGTACATTATTGTACATATTCCTATTTTACACTTTCTGTTTGACAAACACGTAGAACGGTAGAAAAATATTAAATAATACATATACATATTTTATATATATATATATATATAGGAAAAATACTTTCTAGTCCCGGGAGTAGTTACTACCACTTTTGATATACCACCTAAAATAACTTGACATACTCCATTATCACTTTGGATATACTCATATACTAATTATAAGATACTCCAATGTGAATCACACGAAAAATTTGCAAAAGAGTCCCTAGTTTTTATCATATTTTGTAAATACCTTCATATTCGCACATAAAAAGGAGTATGTCTAAAAATTGTACATACCACCTCTGAAAATATGTAAATACCACCTATATGGTCTTATATACTCGTATACTACACATATATACTCCCGGTTGCGCAAGATGCTCCCTACGTTGTGAGATATGGAATAGGGAGTAGGGAAAAGGCTTCATATATATATATATATATAGACACACACACACAACCGTGTCCCCGTGTCGCTATTTTTTTAGAAAATATCGTATCCCGTGTCCGACACGCGTGTCCGTGCATCCTAGTCGGTCGCTACTTGAGGATTTCGGTTTTTCAGTTTCTACACTGACTCTTCTCTTATCAAACAATGCTAGTGCGATTAGCATTGCTCGAAATCCCTTGAAGCATGAGCTCACCAAGCACATTGGAGTAGATGCTTCATACATAAGATTGCATATGCAAAACCAAATTATTGCTCTTCAATATGTGCTTTCGGAGCTTCAGTTAACAGATTTCTTCCCCAAGGTACAGACTAGAGTTTAATATAGTTTCTACCTCTCCAAACTCAGTGTTGTTGATCCATCATGAGTTTGAGAGGAGGTTAGATGTTAGTTTGTATAGGGTAACTTGTATATTTGGCCTTTTGGTTTATTGGAATAGACTAAGCCTCATTCCAACGGTAGTTTCATATTTTGGATTATCATATATTTCTTGCCCAAGCATCCTCTATTGATCATCCAAACGGTTGATTCGTTTTCGAAGAACAATATCCGCTGTGAATCTGTGTGGAAGAAGAACCAACGGCCAAAAATTTGCATGATTCGCTCCTGACCTGAGGCACCTCAAGCTCACCTCTCTTTGCACTCTGAACAGCATTAGTCGGTGCCAGCTTATTAATACCCGTTCCCTACTCTGCTCCACTTGTCCTAGTGATAGCAAAAAAAAAGTTTAAACAAATATAGTAGAAAATTGCTCCACCTTCTCACTTTGGGGGCTGAAGAGATAACATGAATACTCATTGAGTTACACTAACAGATTCAACTGTTCAAAGATTACTGAGTAATTGATTCTTCTCTCTCTAAAAATTGGTGCTTCTTATAAATCCGTAACACCAAGCCCTTAAGATTTATATATTTTCACTTCACTAATTATTCTTCATAAAACGAGAAGAATTGCCAAAGAGAAAATTGTGACATGAACAGCAATTTCATTTAATCAGATGGAAATGATTTGTTGCAAAGCATTTTCATAGCCAAACACATATTGTCGAGTTGTTCTTTTAAGCATAGTTACCGGATTCGCTATAAAACCTTGCGAATCACGAACCGAATTCATTGAACCCGAAATGGTTTAGGGTACGGGGTTCATGTTCACATTAGAAATTGAAAGAAAACGTGGCAAACTACGAATACATCTCGTACCGCGACTCGGACGAACTGAACAAAATAGTGAGATACATCGTGCATGTCTAAAAAAATACATAGATATAAAATTTAGATGCAGAATAAGTGATGGGATATTAGAACACATCACAGAAAAAAAAATACATAGATATAAAATTTAGATGCAGAATAAGTGATGGGATATTAGAACACATCACAGAAAAAAAAATAGATAGATATATAGATGGAACAGCCAGAGGAGATAAACCAAATGAAATCCCCATGGTCCCTCGAATTGTTAGTTGCTCCCCATAATTTCCTTAAATCGATTCTCGTCTTTCCAACATCCATTTTGCCAATGAGAAAGGAAGAAATGTGATTCTTACGTGCACGGTGCATCTACAAAATCCCCAAAAGATTTTATACAGGCATACAGCTATACTTAACCTCACATGATTACTCAAAGAATTCATCGAGCCCCTAAAATAAGAAAAACTGAAGCAGCATCTTTCAAACTAACTAAATCAGACTGATACAGATTTCTACATTTCAGATTCCCACAACCAGCATAGTGCGAAGAGTTTAGCAACAAATTTCTACTTGCGCAATGCGCCTCAAAGATAATCTTCTTCAGAGCAAAAGGCCAAATGGCCATGCCCTAAACCCATCATCTCCAAGATGAAACCATGGACGCCCAAACGGCACCGCACGGTTCATCGTCGAAGGATTAGAGAGAGAGGGAGAGAGAGAAGAGGATCAAGAAACGTACGGACCTGCAAGGGGAGCGCGTCCATGTCCGCCCGGAGCGCGACGACGGGCTCGCCGCCGGAGCCGATGGTGGCCACGACGCCCGTCCGCGCCACGGGCCACGCGTAGGGGACGCCGATCGCGTCGAGCTCAGTGCGCACGAGCTCGCTGGTGTGGTGCTCCTGGAAGGCCAGCTCGGGGTGCCGGTGGATGCGCCGCCGCACGCCGCGCAGCCACGCGGCGTGCCCCGGCGCGCGCGCCGTGCCCAGGAGGTCGTCGGCGAGGGCCTTCGCCGACGAGGCGATCGCGAGGTGGAAGAAGAGGATCAGTAGGAGGAGGAAGAGGAGAGGAGGACAGGAAGCGGCCATGGCCGGAGGAGAAGTCGGAGGCCGCCTTGGTTTGTCGGTTGCATCATATGGATGCGGTCGAGTGCCGTTTACATTTCAGTTTCCAAAACTCTCCCGAAAGGGAAAGGATGGTAGGCAGACGTCACTGAGAGACCGAGACACTGCTGTACCGAAAAAGGAAGCTTTAAAGGTTACGTGTCTACTGCTGATTGGAGATGTTGTTCTATCACGCTACTATGATACCATACGCACCGTCTAGTCTAGCCTGTTGAGATATCCTAGGAGCTCACCCGCTGATTGGAGATGTTGTTCTATCACGCTACTATGATACCATACGCACCGTATAGCCTAGCCTGTTGAAGTTTGCGAGGAGATTTTGCTAGACGTGTGTAGCTGTTGGGTAAATTTATGTAAACTGAATTGGGTGTGGTTTTGTTCTATTTGTGAAATATGCACGGTTAGAGGTCCTAAAGAGAATGAGCAAACGCTTTTTTTTTTGCTGTCGTAACTTGTAAAGCATGCTGGCATAATGCGTTGTATGTGCCAAAGTTTTTTTTTTATAGTGTTTATGGTACGTGAATTGTGTGTAGGAAGCTGGCGGATTGGTATCCTCTGATATTCCAATTGGAATGTCGTGGTAAACAGTACCATAATATTAGGTGGATTTGAACAGTTGGATTCTCAAGTGATCTGGATCTACAGTGCTCATAAGCAGTGCTTATGCTACAGTATTTACTGCAGTGTTTGTGAAACAGTGCACATCTCAATCTCAACCTCTCGTTTTCGATCCAACAACCCATACGTAATGTTATGATACTGTTATCCATCACATTACTATGTAAAAGGATTCATTTCCGAAGCTGACCTATTAGGCACGTGAGGTGTAATTACAGCAGTATTGATTGAAGCTAAATATGACTTAAAAAGACGAATGGTATGGATATTTCGATGATGATATAACTGGAAGCAACACTATAAGCAGGTAACATAGCTGATATGTTTATGTTATGATATAAAGTGAAAAGATTAGGTCTTCGATCATAGTTGAGATTGAACTCCGTACAGAACAAGTTTCTCTGGCATAAATAGAACTAAAAAGGACGGAGGCTTTATATAGTAGCTTCAAACATAATTCTGGGTTGGTAATACAAAAACGGATGATTTCCTCTGCAGAAGTAGCGATTGCGCTGTTTGGTGCTGAAGGTAAGTGTCTGACCTGGATAGATTAGCAAGCTAGTCAAAAACATATGGCAAAATCGAGTGGTAACATCATTTGTTTGGAGGGAGGTAGGGCGGTATATTTGAGACAGTGATATTGCTTACAGGGTGTTGCTGCTATTCTGTAGAAGATGTGTCTTTTTTTTAGCAGGTGGATCAGGCGGTAGGGCGGTATATTTGAGACAGTGATATTGCTTACAGGGTGTTGCTGCTATTCTGTAGAAGATGTGTCTTTTTTTTAGCAGGTGGATCAGGCGCAGAATGGCGGGGTGGCGACGATGATCTATTTAGTAACTGTAGTTTCATTGGTATATTAGATTAAAACAAATGAGCTAAGCGCTTGAGTATGTGATAATGGTTGTAGCTTACTCTAGTAAGATAATATACCTTTTAGTTGGAAGTTTCTGTGAAAGGGCTGTATCTGCTATGATTGGTTCTTCAAATCTTGTTTCCTGGATGACTTGTTCTGGACAGTCCATCTGCAAGGATAGTTGTTAGGGAGAAGAAAATAATAGCTTACTGATGCATGGAAATTGTTCATATATAAATGTATGATATATGGCGGCTTTCCTCTGACTGATGGCATCGATCCGTTTTTTCCCCATTTGTAGGTAGGTTTTTCCCCCTAGTGCGAGGTATTCGATGGGTTGGACTAAAATGTGTTGTAACATGAGGGAAAAAATTATTTTTTTATTTTGGTTATAAGGAATTATGCTAAGGAATATCTGAAAATAAATGTCATGTGTAAGTGAGAATAGTAGGGATTTGAGAAAAACTGGTTAGTTTGGTGAATGTTTCTGATCTGGGTAACATGCAAGCTGATTTGGAGTTTAAATTTAAAGTTTGTATGAATACCTTTGTATATACAGTTTGCTTTGTAGCTGCAGTATCAGTGAATAAGGTGCTACGAACAGAGTAAAATAGAGGGATGTTTTCTGGGCTGCATTGAACAATGTGTGTGAACAGTGCTAGAGGGGGGGAGTGGAGTTAAGAAAAATGCATTCATGGTTATTGAGCCAGATCAGATAGTAAATACCTTGAGGAAGTGTCTGATGCAGCTTTTTGTTTTTTGAATATAGATTTTTTTTGTTTTCTCAATATAGATTGGAGTAGTCTGCGGAGTGTCATGGAGCTGTCATGAGGTCGAAAAGGGAATTACTTGTGCTACAGCAAAGATGTAGATAGAGGAACATATCAGGTGTAAGCAGCATAAAGCATTGGAAATTAGGCTGTGGTTGGTAACTATGGGAGAGTAGATAGGTAATATCAGATGACGGATTGGATTTGTGTGGCCGTGTTCTGCAATCAATAGAAAAGCATAAAGCTGCACTGCAGTAGTGCAAAAGATTGATAGGATAAATTGTTGACAAAAAGGAAAAAGCATGTAAATAGATGTGTGTAGGCAGGGTGTGATAAGGGGGCATTAATAGCAAGGCGGAATAGTGCAGAGTTTATTTTGTTAGCAATCTATGGGTATTGTAAATACCTAGATCTGTATTTTATGACTGATACAGTGGGAATAAAATTGTAGTAGAGAACAATCTCTTGTTTTTAACACAAACAATAATTGTAGTAATTGTAGTCAGAGTATGAAGGACCATGTTAAAGGTGATAATATAGTATGTTCTAAATATTCGAAATAAGATATTGCCATCGAAAATAATGAGCAGTTAAGAGCAGATTAGTAATGCAATAGAATCTGTATTACCTCAAAGGCTGATGTGTGGTGTGTCTGATGCATTAGTAATGAAGATGACGGTGTCTCTTGATAGCTCTGAGATGATGTCTGTGGCTCGATTCAAAGTGGTGCGATGTCCTGATACGGTAAAGATCTATCTCCAATGTATTTTGTCTGTGAGGATGTGGAGGTAGTATGGAAAAGGGAAGAATGTAGTTGTGAACTGGAAATGAAGGCTGACGATGCAAGAAACTCGAAATGAAGGCTGACGACACAAGAAACTCTTTTCGGTTACCGAAACCAAGCGCAACAGCGCTAGATAGTAAATGTATTCAGGACGGGAATAATGTGTTTTTTTATGTGTACGTCAGAAAGTATACCATGAATTAAGGAAAGTATAAATATGAGGGTATCTCGTGTAAGTATAAAATGGTTCGTAAGAAGAGAAGGCATAGCAGGTTATCTCATTTATGATTTTAGGGCATAATGCCAGCCGAATGAATAGAGATGTGAGATAATCCAGGCTAAGGGCAGGTCTAATATGTTTTTTGGTGCCCTTTGTTTTAAGTGTTTCGGTTACCGAAACCAAGCGCAACAGCGCAAGATAGTAAACGTATTCAGGACGGGGCTAATATGTGTTTTTTAGGTGTACATCAGAAAGTATACCAAGAATTAAGGAAAGTATAAATATGAGGGTATCTGGTGTAAGTACAAAATGGTTCGTAAGAAGAGAAGGCTTAGCAGGTTATCTAATTTATGATTTTATGGCATAATGCCCGCCGAATGAATAGAGATGCGAGATAATCCAGGCTAAGGGCAGGTCTAATATGTTTTTGGTGCCCTTTTTTTAAGTGTATGTAAGACGGTATACCAAGCAATAAGCAAAGTATATTTTTTAAAAAAAATAAACAAGTGTTAACAGCATACGATAGCTATTCTACAGATAGGGGAAATGTAGGGAAGGAAAACATAAATACATTCGTCCTTTTTTATGGGTTTCTAGCAAAAAATGTATAATTGCTATGACATAGATAGGATAGAATGAGCCCTTGCTCTGGAGGTCTAAAACGAAGGGACTATATGCGCTAGTAAGAAGAGAAGCTATAGCAGGTTGTCTAATTTACGATTTTATGGCAGCATGGCAGGCAAATGAATAGGGATGCGAGATAACCCAGGCTAAAAAGCATTACGGGAAGTATAAGTCTGAGATATAGGAGACATGATATATCGACAAATAGTATGTGTATTCCAATAATTTTGCGTAATTATTAATAGAGTAAGATAAGTATCACATGAGCAGGAACAATGAAAACAACCATAAAAAAATACGACTGTAAGAAGCAGGAAAATCATTAAAAAAAATTTGCTTCTTTCTTCTATATGCTAACAGCATACGGCAAGTATCATATAGAACGGAATAACGGCTGAGAACCTTCTGGGAAAATAGGTTATGGGCGGAGGGTCTTGTGTTGCCTTTTTTTTGTACTCGGCTAAAGCATTGGGACGGCATTATATAGATAGGAAGCGTGAAAATGCTGTGCACGAAGGACCGTATTTTTAAAAAGTACATAGGTAAAGGTGAAAATTAGAGCATAAAATTATGAATTTTTATGAAATCTCCCGACACAGTGTACTATACGGTGTAAATTTGTTATAATTTTATTCATTCAGAATTTTTCTCGCAACATCCTCTCGACTCACACCCCTCCCCCAACCCCCCTCCCGCCCGCCACACCCGCCACACGCTCAGATTGTTCTGCGAAGAATTAAAAAACCTCGCGTTGGCCATCTTTCCTACCGTCCCTCCTCCCTCCTCCGCATATCTATCGCCTCGTCCAGAAATTCCGACAGCAACGCTTACGGAATTCTCAGCGCCAACACCGCGACCCCTCCTCTGCTCGGCTATAAATACCGAACTCTAGCACTCGCTCTTCGCTCATCTCATTTGCGTTTCGATTCTCGTTCTTGCGCTCGTCACTGAGTACTCAAAGAACGTAACATAATTACTTTTATTGGGAGGTTAACTGTTTTCTTGCTTCTCAGCGCTCGACGCTCGCCGTAGTCGTAATTAGTTAGTCTTAATGAGCTAGTTGTAATTAAATAGTTTAGAGGCAATTAAATTAGTCGTAATTAGTTTAGTAGTCATCATTACGGCATATTAACTAAGTGGAAATGAAGTACTGGTAATTTTTTAGTGGTAATTAATCAATTGTAATTAATTAGTTTAGAGGTAATTAATTAGTCGTAATTAGTTAGTTCACTAGTAATAAATTAGTTGTAATTAGTTTAGTAGTCATCATTACAGTATATTGAATAACTGAAAATGAAGTACTGATAATTTTTTAGTGGTAATTAATCAATCGTAATTAGTTAGTTTAGAGGTAATTAATTAGTCGTAATTAATTAGTTCACTAGTAATGAATTAGTTGTAATTAGTTTAGTAGTCATCATTACAACATATTGAATAAGTGGAAATGAAGTATTGATAATTTTTTTATTGGTAATTAATAAGTCGTAATCAGTTGTTTGCAGAAATGATTAGTAAAAATGAACTATCAGTAGTTTATGTAGTGGTAATTAATCAGCCGTAATTAGTTAAATAGAAATTAGTTAGGCATAACTCATTCATAATTATTTAGTGGTTGTTGTGGTTTTAGATATTTTCGAACATGCAAGATTTGTTTGTATTTTACGACGATGGTCTCGTACGGGTCGAACCCGATAGGTTGGACCTGTCGAGATGCCAGTACAAATTGGTCCGAGCATAGGGTTTCCACACGATGAATATTCACGAGCTGCGAAGCTGCATCCGGAGGGAGTTCGTCACGAAGCCAACGACGAAGAAAGTTGTGATCGAGGCGATCACCTGCGCGAATTATGTGTGGGAGCTCGTCAAGGTGAATGGAAGCATAGCATAGTAGCAGTACATGACGATTGTCTCCCAGCCAGAGGCGGCCATTTACGGGAAGCCTGTGGTGTACGTGAATTTCATACGTAGGGCGCGGGAAAACCCTGATGATGCCAGGGCCTCTACAAGCGGGCAAGCACAGCCCGATCCTGAAGATGGCAGCACATTCCCAGGGCCTCAACAAGCGGGCAAGCACAGTCCGATCCTGAAGATGGCAGCACAGAATGTGCTGCCTCGAGAGAAGTCATGTGCCTAATTTTGTACCAAATGAGAGGGCGGAAACATGGTGGTCGGCCCGCATCCCTCAGTCGGTTCATGTACAACCTTATCTAGCTTGTCATACAATACAGTATTAAAAATATCATCCACATTAAACCGATAAATAAACAAAGAGTATCCTATCTGATCGAGTTATATGTAATAATACCCCTCCTTCATCCCGATTCATGCACAAGCTTATCTAGACTTTAGTATATCCTGTGGTGTACAATTATGTTTGGGTATATTTGCATTCATATTTTGTTTTACTATATTTGTACGTGTATTTTGGTTGTTACGTGTATACTCCAGCGCCATATTGTATATCGATATCTCCAATGGAGTTGCAATGCAGCTTTTTTCTATACATTCCAAGTCACATGAAATCATGAAACTCTCATTTCTGAAACCTAAAATCGAAATTTTCGCGACCTAAATCCTAAATTTTTAAGACAATAATAGAACACATATAAAATTGCCGAAACATTAGACAATCAAGTCTACTACGTAAGAACCCTTCAAAATAAAATTCATATTTTTTTAATCTCATTTTCTACATTTATTGATTCATACGAACAGAACACTTAAAAAAATAGCGATAACAATTCTGAATAAATAAAATTATGAAAAATTTACACAAACAAATACACGGTGTTAGAAGACTCCACAAAAAATTTCATAATTTTTTAGACTCATTTGCTATATTTTAAAATTCCTCTAAATTTTAGCCTAAAACTAACTAATCGAACTAATTAATTAACTTCCTAACTAATTGAGCCACTAATTGGCTGGCGCATGGTGGCCATACGCCCACGACTAGCACATGGCACCGTGTGCCAACGGCTGAGATGGTGGCTAGGGGCTAGGGTGGCGGGCACGCGGCGACGAGGCCGGCGTTGGCATACGGTGGTCGTGCGTCAGTGGTGTTAAATCCACAACTACGTCGTCGTCGTGGTCAAATCCACAAATACATGCCAAAAAGCGTTGTATCTGCCAAAAATTCGATTATCGGAAGCCTAGTTATGTTTTTTATTATGTATAAAGGTAAGAATTCACAGCAACATCGACCTTTTTTTAGACGTTCATAAACTGAGCGTGAAAAGAGCAAAGCAAGCGTAAATATGAGTTGTCAGATCTACGGCTGCGAATGGAAAAAGAGCAATAGCAATTCTGTTTTTCCCACCCTTTTGGACAATCGGCTAAACCAGATGGTATGTATTATATATAAATACGAACGATTAAAAAGCGAAGCAGGAAACAAATGTAGGCAGTTGGATGTAAGTAAAGGGAAGAGACTAATAAGAAACGAAAACAAACCTAGAGATAATTCGCTTGGAGTTCGTACGGATGGTCGACTAACACAACACAGCAATAGATACCAGCCGAAGAGCGTGTGCGGTGGACAAACCTGAAAACATTTTTCAGAAAGTGTACTACAGACGGTAAGCTAAATGATTTGATAGCGAAACAGGTTAAAACAGTAAGCACATACGACCAAAAAACATGTACTACTAAAAAAACGTTTAGCACTAAAGAGATACGCAACAGAAGAGGACCGACGAAAAAGACAGGTAATCTCACCGTCTTGAACGGCAAACATACTTAAGCGATAGAGAAACCAAGCTTAGTAGAAGGACCCAGGTAAAGGCAAGAAGCGCGGCACATTTTTTTTTTCTGGTTCCCTCTTTCTAGAGTAGTATTTTAAAAAGTTAAGAGAACAACGCGTGAAGCGCGAACCCACAAAACCACGAAAAAGGGAAAGCTCTAAGCGACAGATAAACTTCGCAGGACATACGTAAATCCATGGAAAAAAACAGATTTGCTATTTTTAAATCGTCTGAAATTTTCTTAAGTTTAAATCAATGGTCATGACATTGAATTAGATTTGTTTAGAGATTGACATATCATATAATTGAATATTGATTAAATAGATAAAAAACATGATGTATGCTTACAAAATTTCAATTACCTTATAAATAAACAGTGCTCAGGAAAAAAATAGACCACGTAGATTCTGAACACTAAGTTTCAAGATGAATCCAACGCAAAACAGCGAGGCAACAGGGGAACTGTAGCGGTAAAACGGCGTACGCAAGCAAGGTTCAACCAAAATCCATTGCACGAAGACGACGCGAATTCAGGAGAGAAAAGGAGGTAAATATGCAACAATGAAACACCGGACGCTAGACCTCGCGAAGATCCATCGCAAGAAACTCGCTCGATCTGTGTCCAAGAAAATACGTAACGACGACCGGCGTACGAAAGACCCAAAGCTTCAAGCAAAATCCCTCGCTCGCAACTGATTTACTACGGCAGGGAACAATCTGAGACGAAGAACCTTAGAACCGGGAACGCACGAACGCGGACGCAACCAAGAAGCACAAAGTCGAAACGGCGGACTTCGAAAAGCGAAGCTAACAGCAAGGAAGCAGAAGTGAGATGAGTCGGTCCAAGCTCTTGAATGAGCATTGCCAGTCACACCATGTGGAAACGTAAACGGCGAGTCAGAGCCGAGCATTAAGTGTAGACTGATTCCAGGGCAGAGCGGAGCACGCGCGAGCAAGAGAAGCGGAGGATCCTCGACACTCAATGAGCGGTGGGCCTAATACCAAAGCTGAGTCCACGCACGGCGGAAAGTCTTTCTGTAGCAAAGCAATAGACGACACGCAACGACTCGGTCTCGCAGCGGAGGCTATACGAGCGAAAGCCGGCAGCCGAGACTGGCGCGACGTCGACAGGACAGGGGCGACGACTGACGAGCATGGGAGTGGGACAGGATCTCGATCGAAGAACCCACGATCCGACGGCAGGCGACGGGCGCGAGACACGAACGGCCACAAGGCCTCGCGGGCGAGATCGGACGCGCGCCGAAATCCTGCCGACCTAGCACGCGCGGGGAACCGGTCTTTCCGCGGGCTGTAATATTTAGTAGAACTTTTTTTATTAATAAATTCTTTTTTATTTTTATTTTAAAGATAACCCCTCGTGATCTTTATTTTCAATTTTGACTCTTTTGATCACGCCACCACCCGTAGCGTGACAAAATAATATTATCATGTCATAAGATAAGTCCGTAAAATAGCACTTTTGATCACACTACTTGTCGACGATCGAGTCGCCGATCTAACGAAAATAAAACAGAGAAAAATGACACGGGATTCCTTGAGATAGAATGAAATTGCTCTTTATTGATATGAACTGGCTATTACAGGGGTGCCTGCGACCAGACGATGATCTAGTCCTAATTACTTGTGCGTAATACTTGTTATGATAATCGTGTATTGATTTTTTGAATGAGATCCCCCTCCTCCGCCGTTTGCGTCCTCTTTTAAGTAGTTGACGAAGTGATGGCAGTTACTCATGATCATATCTTTTAATATCATTATAGGATATATTTTTTTGTAATATTTGGATTTGATGGAATAAAGTTTTACTTCTGATCATATCTTTTAAGTTCCTATCTTGGTAACGAAAAAGAGAGTTTAGTCGATTGTAGGATACTTTTCCCACGTTCAAAGAGAAAAAAAGTCCAGCTAAATGACCTTCCCCCTGTCCGACCAACATAAGGAGTCAAAAAAGATATGAAAGGAAAAGTAAGAAAAACATCAGATCGTCTGGCAAAGACGAGTCATGATATTATTTTTGCCGAATATTGTGATATGGTAATCCGGTTAAGTATCCACGACCATTTTCATAATGTTTAAAGTTTCTGTAACATCCTAAGTTTTGGCTTGTGTTTCAAATGTAAGAAAATGTGTACAATTAAAAAAATTCTTACATCTTGTATTTCCTATATGTTCTAAACAATTCTTGTAAAAGGGATATGGAAATACCAAGTCACAAGTCACTTGATCCAAATCCTGACCCTTCAAAAACATTCTTGTCTAATCCTGTGATCATCTCCTAGAAATATTTTTTCTAAGTTCTAGGGTTGGTGTGTGACCTCTCTGAAAAATTTCACAATTTTTAGAAATTGTTTGAATATTTTAAGAGGTCGGTCAAACCAGTTTGAAAACTGGTCAAACCCTAGCTCAGCAACTTGCTGAATTTTTGGAGAAAAATACACTGCATAAAAACCTCTGAAAATTCTACACATGGTCAATCTTGAAGATAGCAAGTTTTTGTAAAAATTTCAGAATTTTTGGAGTTGTATTGCTACCTCAAATAATTCCCCTAAGATTAGCTCAATTTAAAACTCAAAATTCAAACCCTAGCGTTGAGTCTGACTCAGGCTCGAGTCAGACCCAACCCATCAGACTCGGTCGAGCCAGGTCCAGCGCCGCACTCGGGCTTGGTCTTGAGCGCTCGTGTGTGAGCCGTTGGATTAAAATCCAACGCCCCAGACCTCCCCTGCTGCTCCAAATCTCCGGAGGCTTGGCGTGATCGTGGTCGTCTGATCCTCATCGCACGCCTCACGACCTCCCCGAGCTTCTCCTTCTGTTCTTCTTCTTCCTCCTCGCGCCGTACCGCGCGTGCGAGCTGTGGCAGGTGAGCGGTGCGGCGTGTGGTCACCTCGTGGGGCCCGACAACGGCTCGAGCCCTCTTTGTCAACCGTCGATTTCGCTCGACTTTACTCGC
Organism: Ampelocalamus luodianensis; assembly: GCA_036346255.1. Taxonomy (NCBI): domain Eukaryota; kingdom Viridiplantae; phylum Streptophyta; class Magnoliopsida; order Poales; family Poaceae; genus Ampelocalamus; species Ampelocalamus luodianensis. The sequence continues at coordinate 29,646,390 of CM070629.1, forward strand.
TTCTCCTCGTTTCGCGCCGACGGAGCAGCTTTAGGTCATTCCGCCATTAAGCGTTGTCATCGGGCTACCTTCAACACTTGAGCTACATAGAGCCTCCGAGCTCCTCCTCTGGTTCCCCTTCACACTCCCAGTCACCCCAGCCCTCCCTCTCTGTGGTTTTTGAGCAAAACCACCGGTCACCCCCTTTGTCCGCCATTTTCGATCGTCATTGTTGAGCTGGGAGCTCCTCGGTGAAACCCGTGCTCCAGTGGCCCCCTTCTTCAATATTTTGCTCCGGCTCATCCCTCTAACCTCCTGGAGTATTGACCCTAATCCTATTTTAGTTTGCATCTTCAGGGCGCAGCTAAGTTTGGAGCTTCCCCCTTTTCGGCCGAAATCACCCCTCTTCTTCTCCAGTGCCTGTGAGTGCTCCTCTCTCCAATTCCGTGCTCGGGGAGTATCTTGGAGCTATTTGGAACCCATTTTGATGACGCGGTCGTGTTATCTTTGCTCAGAGCACCCTCCCCGTGTTGTCTTCTCCAAGCCCGGCAAGCTCCTCCGTCGCCAGGACTTCCCCAACTTCCCTCGGACCTCTCCTGTGCCCCGGTGAGTTCACTTTAGCCCCCTTGAGCTCGAGCACTAGTTAGTTTAGCTCGTAGCGGTCCTTTTTCGCATTTTCGATTTTCGCCGAAACTACTCCTCCACCCCTCTCCGGATCGCCGGCGTTTGAAGCCAGCTCCGCCGTTGAGAGTGCCTCCATTAGGTTCGCATTAGTATTATGCACATTTTGGTATAGTTGGTCCGCGCCGCCGTGGCCGTGGTCACCGGCGACAAACCGGTGACCAAAGCGCGCGCTCTATACCTGTTGTCGTAAAATCGACAAATCCTCAGACCTCCTAGAGTTAATCTCGGCCGTTAAAGACCTCGTGGTTTAGCTCTTAGCCGTTAGATTTTACCTTTGAAAAGCTTTAGTACCAGGACCTCCCCTCAGGTTAGATCTTAGCCGTTGAGACCTCTTTGCGGTTAGATCTGGACCTTGCAAAAGGACCACCCCGTCGTCATTTTTGTAAAAAAAAAAACCCACCCTCGGAACCTCCTTTGGGGTCCTCTTTGCAAAAGACCACCCCTTGGTCTTTTGCAAAGAAAACCCCAAGACCTCCCCTTCCCGTGTGTCTTAACCTTCAGGACCACCCCCGGTGAGATCTGAGCCGTTAAGATCTCCCTTTGTTAAGGTTTCATCTTTGCGGACCTCCCCTGTGAGATCTTGATCGTTAAGACCTCCCCCTGCGAGATCTTAGCCGTTCAGGACCTCCCTCCATTAGATCCTTTCGCCGAGTAAATCTAGGTCGTCCAAGACCTCCTCTGATAGATCTTGGCCGTCCCAGACCTCCTCCGTAGATCCTTAACCTTAGGACCTCCCTATCAGCTCTGGACCGTCTGTGATATGTGGATATTTCAAACGGTGCTAATTATAACCCGTCTGTGATATCCATATATCACAGACGGTGAGAATTATGAACCGTCTGTGATATTGGATATTACAGACGGTTCGTAAATATAGCCGTCTGTTATATATGTATATCACAGACGGTTGTTCATTAGAACCGTCTGTGTTGTTACTTATCACAGACGGTTTGTTAACCGTCTGTGATAACCGCCAGTTATCACAGACGTACAAAAACACAGACAGTGACGAACCATCTGTGATGAAGGTTCTGAACCGTCTGTGATAACGTTTTCTGTAGTAGTGCCCTCCCCTCCCGTAGAATTTGCTTCCCCTCTCTTTGCACTCTGAACAGCATTAGTCGGTGCCAGCTTATTAATACCCGTTCCCTACTCTGCTCCACTTGTCCTAGTGATAGCAAAAAAAAGTTTAAACAAATATAGTAGAAAATTGCTCCACCTTCTCACTTTGGGGGCTGAAGAGATAACATGAATACTCATCGAGTTACACTGCTAACAGATTCAACTGTTCAAAGATTACTGAGTAATTGATTCTTCTCTCTCTAAAAATTGGTGCTTCTTATAAATCTGTAACACCAAGACCTTAACATTTATATATTTTCACTTCACTAATTATTCTTCATATAAACGAGAAGAATTGCAAAAGAGAAAATTGTGACATGAACAGCAATTTCATTTAATCAGTTGGAAATGATTTGTTGCAAAGCACTTTCATAGGCAAACACATATTGTCGAGTTGTTCCTTTAAGCATAGTTACCGGATTCGCTATAAAACATCACGAATCACGAACCGAATTCGTTGAACCCGAAATGGTTTAGGGTACAGGGTTCGTGTTCATAATAGAAATTGGAAGAAAACGTGGCAAACTACGAACACGAATCCGTACCGCGACTCGGACGAACCACGTTTCTGGTAAGTATGCTTTTAAGTAATAAATTCATTTAACATTCAAAAACATATTTGTACTCAACTACTCATAATTTGATACAACACAAATTCTAAGTGCTTATTTACTATGTACTCATATAAAATTGGTGAGAATCTATATGCATCTTTGTTCAATGATTTAATCTATGTTGTGAATTTCGATCCTTAATCCCACCACGTTCAAAGCACATGCTTCTACCAGTGGAAGATAAAACAATGGTGTTGGGAAGAGCTCTGTTTGATTGGTGTAACTACTTTATTAACTTGGAGTTTAACTACATCTACAGATACAACACAACTGAACAAAATAGTGAGATACATCGTGCATGTCTAAAAAAAGTTAGATACAGACTAAGTGATGGATATTAGAACACATCAGAAAAAAACATAGATATAAAATTTAGATGCAGAATAAGTGATGGGATATTAGAACACATCACAGAAAAAAATAGATAGATATATAGATGGAACAGCCAGAGGAGAGAAACTAAATGGAACCCCCATGGTCCCTCGAATTGTTAGTTGCTCCCCATAATTTCCTTAAATCGATTCTCGTCTTTCCAACATCCATTTTGCCAATTGTGTGATTCTTACGTGCATCTACAAAATCCCCAAAATATTTTATACAGGCATACAGCTATACTTAACCTCACATGATTGCTCAAAGAATTCATCGAGACCCTAAAATAAGAAAAACTGATGCAGCATCTTTCAAACTAACTAAATCAGACTGATACAGATTTCTACATTTCAGCTTCCAGCAACCAGCATAGTGCGAAAAGTTTAGCAACAAATTTCTACTTGCGCAATGCGCCTCAAAGACAATCTTCTTCAGAGCAAAAGGCCAAATGGCCATGCCCTAAACCCATATCTCCAAGATGAAACCATGGCCGCCCAAACAGCACCGCACGGTTCATCGTCGAAGGATTCGAGAGAGAGAGAAAGAGAAAGAGAGAGAAGAGGATCAAGAAACGTACGGACCTGCAAGGGGAGCGCGTCCATGTCCGCCCGGAGCGCGACGACGGGCTCGCCGCCGGAGCCGATGGTGGCAACGACGCCCGTCCGCGCCACGGGCCACGCGTAGGGGACGCCGATCGCGTCGAGGTCAGTGCGCACGATCTCGCTGGTGTAGTGCTCCTGGAAGGCCAGCTCGGGGTGCCGGTGGATGCGCCGCCGCACGCCGCGCAGCCACGCGGCGTGCCCCGGCGCGCGCGCCGTGCCCAGGAGGTCGTCGGCGAGGGCCTTCGCCGACGAGGCGATCGCGAGGTGGAAGAAGAGGATCAGTAGGAGGAGGAAGAGGAGAGGAGGAGAGGAAGCGGCCATGGCCGGAGGAGAAGTCGGAGACCGCCTCGGTTTGTCGGTTGCATCATATGGATGCGGTCGAGTGCCGTTTACATTTCAGCTTCCAAAACTCTAACAAAAGGGTAAGGAGGGCAGGCAGACGTCACTGAGAGACCGAGACACTGCTGTAGCGAAAAAGGAAGCTTTAAAGGTTATGTGTCTACTACTGATTGGAGATGTTGTTCTATCACGCTAATATGATACCATACACACCGCCTAGCCCCTAGCCTGTTGAAGAGCTGGGCATTGGTGCCGTGCGGCACGGGCTCACCGTGATTCGGTCCGTGTTGTGCCGTGTCGGCTCGATCCAGTAATCCTATCGTGTCATACCGTGTCGGCTCAATCATTCCATCGTGTCGTGCCGGCCCACCTCGCCTCTGGTCAAGTCTAGACATGGCCCAAAGCACATCGTGTCAGGGTCGTGCCGTGCCAGCCTAAGCCTAGTCCTAAGTAACTATAGACAACGGTGACGGCGACGGAGGTGGCGACCACCATCTTCATTTCTCTCGTGCCCGCCTCGTTAAAACCCTAGTCCAACTAACATAGAGAGGCAGTTAAGCGGAGGCATTAATGTCGAGCAGTCAAGGGCTCAAATCTCAAGTCTCATCTGAGACAAGGTGTGTTGTGCAGTCTATACTCCAAGTCTTCAACACTCTAATAGTCCAATCCAATCCCATTCATTCCCCCTCCCGATAGCATTGCAGTGTAGCACTCCCATCCCCAACTCCATGACATGTTCTCCATCACAACTCCGGGCGTCGTCGTCGATCCAAAAAAGCGCTGGAGAGGGGAAACTAGGAGATGAATCCGGTTAAAAAGTGGGACCATCACCCCTTGCACGGCTTGAATGCTTGATCAGAGAGAGATGCATTGGAGTTGTGGTATTTGCACGGATTCTAACGCGTGTATGGTACACAAAATTTAGTTAAAAAAGTGGCTATGAAGAAATGTACGGGGTACAATGAAAGTCTCTATGACGACCTTTCGCGTATAACTTGGTAGGTAATTTTGTCGTCTCACATTTAGGGTAGACAGGATGATATCATGTTCATGTGGTTATGCTGAGGCGTCTGCAGTTTCTATGGATCTTATGACAAAAAAGATGAAGGGTGTACCGTACATGGTAGATGGTGCAGACTTGTGGGGGTGTTTTTTGGTCACTATGAGTCTTTATGGTTAAAAAGGTGAAGCATGTATATATAACACTAGGTAGGTAGTATATACTCTTTTGTTTGTCGCATTCTTCTTTTTAATGAAAAGAAGTACATATGAGTTGAAAAAGATGAAGAGTGTACCGTACAAGGTAGATGGTGTAGACTTGTGGGGGTGTTTTTCGGCCACTACGAGTCTTTATGGCTAAAAAGGTGAAGCATGTATATATAACACTAGGTAGGTAGTATATGCTCTTTTGTTTGTCGCATTCTTCTTTTTAATGAAAAGAAGTACATATGAGTTGAACAATAAACGTGAACTAGCAAGGCATGCAACTCCTTAGATGTGTTTTATGGCCTCATAATCTTAGGGGAAAGGTGAGACATGTACAACACGTGATAAATGGTGCGTGCTTTTATGTTTGTCACACTCTTCTTTTTTAATGTATGAAAGACGGGAAAAAAAGTATATATAAGTTGAACAACAATAGCTAAATGCTAGGACATACGACTTAGATTACTTTTCAACTAAACTTAAAAAATATATGCTTCGTACGTGGATAAACAACTCTTAAAATAGTCATTTATTAGTATTCATTCACTGTTTGCGATGCCACAATATTATTATTAGCTATCATTCCAACCTCCCCAATCTCCCTCTCCCATTCTCCCCATGCCCCACGCTCTGCGCCTCTGCCCCCGGCGTCCCCCAATCCCCATCCCCCCCCCACCGCCCGGCCTCCCCTTGGACCCCCTCTCCTCCAGCGCCTCCCCTCTCCCCCATCGCCGCCCTCGAGCTCCGTCGGCACCGCCCCCGGCCTCCCCTTGGACCCCCTCTCCCCCATCGCCACCCCCGAGCTCCGCCGACACCGCTCCTGGCCTCCCCCTGGACCCCCTCTCCCCCAGCGCCTCCCCTCTCCCACATCGCCGCCCCTGAGCTCCGTCGGCACCGCCCCCGGCCTCCCCCTTCTTCCCCACCACCTCCACCGGCCTCGGCTCCACCTCCCCTACCACCCCTCCACCTTCCCCACCGCCGGCCTTGCTCCACCGCTTCACCACATGCGCGAGCGGGGGCGATGACGTAGAGGCTTGGGCGGCGTCGCAGCCAGGGCGGCGACGCAAAGACGGCCAAGTGGGCGCGGAGCGCGAGGGCGAAGCGCGCGGCAGGCGTGTGGCGTCGCGCGCGCATGGCGTCGTGGGCGGGGGTCGCACGGTGCGCGCGTGGTGCATCGCGGGCGAGGGCTTGGCACAGTGTGCCAGCGTGCCGTCATCATGCCGTGCCACCCATCGTGCCGCGTCCTTAGGCCTGGCACGACCCGACCGTTCGTGCCGTGCCAGCCTGACCCGCCACGTGGCGTGCCGTGCCGTGTCTGGGCTGGGCCATACTGGCCGGGCCTCGTGCCAACCCAAAAAAGCCCAGCCCAAGTCCCAGCTCTACTGTTGAGAGAGATACGTAGTGTCATGGATGGTGTAGTGAACCTATAGGAGATCCGTTTATATGATGATTCCACATGTTGGGCCTGTGATGACATGGCCCTGGAATTTGGTGCAAACTTATCAATATTGTTCTAATACCGGTCGACATAATCGGCATGTATCATTTCACAATCTAAATCGGTATAGAATAGCTCTACATTCTGTACCAGCCTCAATACCGGTCAATACCGACTTCGATACCGGACAATGTCGGCTACACTGGCTATATGATAATACTGTCTATTGTACTTATTGAACTATATAAGTTATATTTAATTCTATTATTATGTATTTGGAATAATATTACAAGTGAAATTTGGTGTGCATATCATTAAACATATATGTGCTTATGTGTGTGTCTATATATATAACTCCGGAATGGTATACTGATACAGACCGGTACCAAAATATTTCATTCTAAAAGCTAAACCGGTATGATCTCAAGAATAGTATTGACAAGCATGATTTGGTGTTCAACGGGATTGGGATTTCCACGGACTGACGATGAAAAAGAACCGGTAAGGTATCAAATCAACAGTGTGTCGACACCTATTAAATTTAACTTTTCGTAAGGAATCACCTATCAAATTTTATATTTTCATGGTGGTTACAATTTTTTCTTTCATGTATTAGACATTAGCTAAGTAATTGTACATTAGTTCAAGCCATGAAGATATCTTTACAACTTAAAAAGACTCTAGTGGTACTAAGTGATGAATTCTTCTTCCCTTTTTCCTCACAAAAAAAGTTGTGTGCCCACTCGTAGGCCCATGACTCGATTCGCTTCCACGACACAAAAAACGTTACGTGCCGAATTGTGGGCACATGACTCGATTCCCTTCCTCAACACGCTCCGCCTCCATCTCATGCATGCGCACACACCCTTCTCCTCAATGCCGCCACCCGCGGAACCTTCCCCCTTCCTCTTCTCTTGCACCCCCTTCGCCGCGCCCTCCATACACCTCCATCTTCCCTCTCACCACCGTGAGCACGACCTCGCGCTTGTGCCTATGCCTTTTCCTTGACGCCCCTCCCTCCACTGCCCATCTCCCCTCTCACCACCTAGAGCTTGACCTCGCGCCCGTGCTTGTGTCTTTTCCTCGATGTTATCCCAACCATCGCCGTTTGAGACCTTGCCTATCACACGTGATCCTACAAGCTTTCCCTTCCCTTGCGATTAAAAGATCTAGACCCGCCATTATATGTTAATGGAGTTTTGATGATTAATGACAAATCTAATTGTGAGACTAATACTTTTACTGATATACATATGGTGTAGTCTTATTTGGATATAAAGATGAAAATCATGAAGGCATGCAAGTGTGAGACTAACACTCCTATTGTTATATCATGCTTAGTCTCAGCTTGGATATAAAAGTAAAAATCCAAACAGGTATGTATTCACAAATGACAATCTATTTGTGAGACTAACAATTCTATTGATTACCTATTGCTTAGTCTCGTTTGGATATAAAGATGGAAATACAAGAGGTATGCATTCTACTTCTTTTTATTATATCTTGTTGCATTCCTCGGATCCAAAATATAGGATAAACTCCACCAAGAAGTTTAACTTGGATATGTGCATATGTTTTCATTACACATTTGTGTATGCACACATTTAGGGGGAGTCCATTCTATATTTTGTGGTTTCATTAGTATTGATCCATATTCTCTTTCCACATATATTAAGGATCTTTACTTTGAAACATATCCTTGAATATATTTAACTTGTGTAGTTCATATATGCTCATATATCTTTGAGTATATCTAACTTGTGTAGTTTGTATACACTCATATTTAGGATATACAACTTGTGTAGTTCGTATATACTTGTAGTATATATAACTTGTGTAGTTTATATATACTCATGGCCTTGTTGTTTCATTAGTATTGATCCTTGTGATCTACTTTGAAACATAACTCTTGAGTATATATATAACTTCGTGTTTATATATACTCATACCAATTACATTCAATTATTTGAAATTGTGTTGTGGGACTAACATGTGTGCTAAGATGTTTCAAGGCTTAGTCCTGGAGTTTGAGTGATGACATAAAAAGGAAATGCAAATGTGATAAAAGATCGACATGACTCAAGACAAAGGAGTCATGCACTGCATTTCGAAAAGCTTCTGGAAGAAGTTCAGTGGAAATCGGTATGACCGCATTTGGTAAGCGGTACTACCGATGTGCGGTAGTACCGGAGTTCATGTGGGGGAACTACCGCAACCCGGTTGTTCCGTTTGTTATGTGGCGGTATGTAAATTCCAGAGAAGGTGTTTTTCTATATTTCTCGAGCCTCTGGAAATCGGTAGTACCGCATCTGAGAAACGGTACTACCGGAGAGCGGTATTACCGGATGCTAGTTGGCGGTAATACCGCACCTTCAGTAATGGCTTGTCCAAAAGTATTTATGCAAGTATATCTTGGTAATTAATGTTAATGACATTGTGAGACTAACTTTTTCCATGAGTTGGATGAATAGGTTATGTTCCAAGGTGATGAAGACTTTGGATGGCATCATGAGTTGATCGTCATCGAGTCAAGGTTCAAGAAGATGTATCATGTGTTGATACATATCAAGATCTCGAAGAAGATATGATCATGAGTTGATCATCAAGTCAAGAGAAGATCCATCATGTATTGATGGAGGTCAAGACTGCATCATGTGTTGATGCATATCAAGACTCGGGATGAAGGATGTCATCATGTGTTGATGGACATCAAGTCGAGATCCCGAAGCAAAGAAAGTCATCATGTGTTGATGAGATTTCAAGTCAAGAACCCGAAGTTGAAGCGAGGATGTGCGTCATCAAGCTTCAAGAAGATGCTCAAGGCAAAGGTATGACTAGCTAGAGCTACGAATGTGTTCCTAGTCTTTTACCGGTCTTGGTGTTTGGTTGGAAGATCGGATTGCTAGTATAGGTTGCCGTACTATTAAGAGGTGTCTTGTCTAGTAGCTTGAGTCTCATCATGCGTTGATAACTCAATCTCACTTGCTCTAGCTCACTCTAACATGTTGCCTATATTTGCGAATGTGTTTTGCAAATAGTTGAGGCTCATGGATAATCCTTGTAGCATGTGACTATACTTTGCAAATGTGTTTTGCAAATGATTGAAGTTCATGTACCTACTCCTTGTGGCATGATCTAAGTTTGCAAATGTGTTTTGCAAATGGTTAAGATTCATGTGTATTCCCTTGATATGGTCTAAGATTGCTTGTTGCTATTTCTTTGGACTTAGACCATGGTAGTGGCTCTTTTGAGTTGTGCTTTTTGATTTGATCAAATGTGTTTGAGATCAATCAAATAGGTGGGTTGTGTAGCCCTCTGAATAAGCTTTCAATAGAGTCCAAGATCACTCAATTCCGACATCGGAGTCAAAAGTTATGACCTTTTTACCAAGTGTCGTCTGTGCTGAAAATTGAGCTGCGGTAGTACCGCCCTTATAACAGCGGTAGTACCGCAAAATGGTAGTGATGAGGACATGACCCCTATGGATATAACCATATTTACTATGCTTACTATTCCAAGTATAAGAGCTCGTAAGCTTCACTTAAATTATCAGGTGAGCTTGTTTTTAGGAGTGTATTTATATTATATGAACTATATGATGCTACCTAATGATGAAATATATATATATATATATATATATATATATATATATATATATATATATATATATATATATATATATATATATATATGCAGCACAATGTCACTTTTGGTCTAAGACAAGCAAGCAATTCAGTGGACTGTTTTGGAATCCAGTTCGGCCTCTGGAATCAGCCTGACAACACCAACTTAAAACAGGCATAACTTTCACATACGGAGTCCGTTGGAGGTCCACGAGTACTTGATTGAAAGCTTATTTCGTCCTCTTTCAAACGGATCCGGCCTCACCTTCAAATTCCTTCTGAACTGATCGCAATCATCTAAAGAAGGCGTCATATCACCTGTTTGGGCCAATCTGGGCTTTGTAATCGAACTCAACTTGGCCCATATGCCGGCGGCCCACCTAGAGGTGTGGTTACTGTTCATATGAACAGTAACCGCGAGTTTAGTCCCTCCCCGCTATTTCTTTTAGATTTGTGGCTCTTCCTCCCCTATATAAGGAGGCAACACCCCCTCTAGTTTTCTTGGATTTCGTTGAGTTAAGGTTTAGCCATTGTGCAAACTTCTGTTCTTCAGTTGTGTCGGATGACCACCTGTCAAGACAGCTTTCGGAATCCCAATTTATAAATATTTCAATCCATATTTGCAATTTCAGATTGCGTTTTATCTTGTTCTTGCGTGTTCTTCGATTGCATGCAGGAATAGGCCTTCGTGGTCGTTGATCGCGTTTCGGCCGGTCAATAACGTCGCGAGTTGGTTCAACGATTGCTAAGGCGCAAGCGTCGTCGTCACGGTTGTAGTCGAATCGCGAGTCACCTCCACCAAAAAATCGATATTTATCAATCTCATCGAAAGATCAGGAACCCCGCCTCCATCAGGTGGTATCAGAGCTTCAGTTGATCGGTGAGATTTTTCAGTTTTCTAGTAGTAGATTTGTTTTTCATACCTAGAGTCCAGAAAATTGCCCAAAAAATTATTGCATCTATCATCTGTACCGAACCCCTTTGAGTCATTGCAATTTTCTTCTCGGTATTTTGCTTGTTGAATCATTGGTTGCATCGTCGTGTCTAGTTGCTGATTTCTTGTTCTAGTTATTGTCTAGTTAGTCTTTGTCTAGTTGCATCTCGTGTTTCCTTTGCGTCGCTTGATCGTTCTTTTAGGGTTCTTAGTTTTTGCATCTAAAAAAAAGAAAATTCGTGGGTTAGAACTCCTCTAATCCGCACCAAAAATAGAAAATTCATATGGTTGTTAATCCAAAAAAAAAGAGAGAATTGTTGTGATCTTTTGGGAGAGTTGATGTTATTTGCGACTTGTGACAAATCCTAGGGTCGGCCAAATAGTAGAAGGAGAAAGAGGCAACCGCAAAAACAAAAGTCGTGGTAGAAGAAAAAAAAGAAAAAGAAAACGAAAAGAAAAGTGCATAAAAATTAGTGGAGACCTTCTATATATAGCCACAAGCTTCCATAAAAAAAATTCAGCAAGTTTGGCCCACGGAATCAAAAGATATAGTCTTTTCAAGATTGAACACGAGACGGTTTTGAGTCCGAGTAGGATTCCGTTTCCGAGACACCTTCAGTAAAACAGGCATAACTTTTGCATACGGCGTCCGTTTTTGACATTCTTTTCTACCTAAGCCACTAGTTGCCCTCCAGGTGCCCCAAAATCGGCCATCTTCGGCCCCGAATTCGCGTTGCAAGTTTTCGGTTTCTGTTTTTGCCGTTTCCTTCGATCTTCCTTTCGGAATTTGGAGTTCGCCTCAATTGCAAAGTTGTAGATCTCGTCAAAACCTTTCAAAAGAGTATATATAACCCATATAAAACTTTGAGTTTTCATCTCTTGAGACTAGTTATTGTTTCTGCTCAATCTAGAGGGCTGTTTACATTGCACGTTTTTGCATCTTTGTGCTCTACATCGTGTGAACAATCTTGTGCCCCTACACAGAGGTTTGAATAGTTAGCTAGCGTCTCTCCTAGAATTTGGTGTGAGAATTTCCTTTGCTTGCATCAAGTCACATTAATCTTTGCGTGTGCGTGCATACACTTCTCTTGATAGGCTTTGATTAGCTAGCTTTGATTAGGCTAGGATCAGCAATATTGACTAGTACTTTGAACATTTATTCAACTTGCATTTGCTAAATTGATTGTTGCTAATACTTGCTACCATACTTGAGCCTTCCTAGCTACACCTCTTCTACACCGTACAGGCTGAGCTTCTCCTAGCAATCGCTCCATCCAATCTTCGAAGATACGTTGACACCGTTGGATGTCGATCACCCCTGTTTGCTTGGTAAGAATTGGTAAGAACTCGATAAAAGGCTTGAGTGTGAGTGACTTTTGAACCACCACATCCTAGTAGTTGCTAGAGACATATGCTTGTTTTCTGCTAACCATGACAGGTTCAAGATCACACATGAGAGTTTCGGAGATCAACAACACCATTAAATCATCTCCGTGCTCGAACGAGGTAAATTTAAGTATGCATTTCCATCCTTTGTTGGCAACTTTGATCCCGATGCCTATGTTGACGGGAAATAGCATTAGAAAAAGAATTTGAATTTTATGATTGGTCCGATAGGCAAAAGATTAGAGCTGCCACTAGTGTTTTTGTTGAGGATGCAATACTTTGGTGGAAGTATTTAAATAGACATGGAAGAGTGCCTCAAACTTGGAATGCATTAAAGAAGCTTTTGAGAGATGAATTGTTCCTAAATATCATATTGATTATTTACTAGCTAGATTGCAACGTGTAAATCAAGGTAGTAGAACCGTAAGGGAATACTATCATGAATTGAAAACTCGTTTGTTGCGTTGTGGTTTAGAGGAACATCTCAAGCTACGAAAATAGATTCTTAAGTGGACTTAATCAGGGAATTCAGGACCTTCTTGTTCATAAAGAATATAATTCTCTCTCTTATTTGTTTATACTTGCCTGTAAGGTTGAAAGTCGATTGAGGAGAAATTAAGAATACATGATGATAGGAAACATCGAACAAGCCTATGTTTGTGTCTTTTTCTGTGACTAACGACTTGCAGGAAGTTGAGAACCATGCCGAAGAGGAGAATGAGTTGATTGCACCACCTACTCCATTGGTTGAGAAGGAAGATGAGGAGGTGGAAGCGCCTCCATCATCTGAGGAGAGCCAAAAAGGTAAAGATCATGGTGCTATCATCACTCAAGGTGAGTATGATTTTGAAGAACTACATTTGTCCACTGTTCATGCTATTTTAGAGCAAAAATTAGTGAAAAACAATTCTGATATGCACATATTTCAAGTAGAGAATACAGACTGCATTGATTTAATTGCACCATGTGATGAAATAATTGAATTGCTCTTTGTTTTGAGTGATTTATGTGATGCGTTAATCGCATATAATGATCATGTGAAATTGGTTAGACATAAAGAAGTTTTGACTAAAATTTCTCCTACTGATTCTTTGTGTTACATTATGTTGGATTCACCTATGGAATTGTCACATGCTATGGAGAAAGTTTCTGAAATTGTATGTTCAAAATGCTTGTCTAGTGCCTACACCCACAGGTATAAGTTTAATTTGATTGGAGATTATGATGTAGACAATCAATTTATTGTTTATCGAATATGCATAACTTGTGATTACATGGATAAATTAAAGCTTGCTGTTTTGAACAACAATTCTTGTGTCTTTGAATCTTGTTCAATATGAGAGTAAAATAAAATTTAGTGCTCATCCTATGCCTATGTGTTCACCTTTTATTACACCATCTAGTGTGGACAATCTGAATGAAGATGTTGAATTATGGAAGAACTTACAAATCTTTTCACCATTGCTAGATGAATTTGCTATTGCTCGATTGAAATCTGATTATATGGATGAATTTTGTTTGATTCCAAAAGTTGTAGATTTGCCCATATGTGCTACCCCTGCAAGTTTACAACTTCAGAGATTTGAATTGCATAAACGCTTCACTTACATTTGCAAAACTAGTTGCAATAATTGTTGTGTGAGAACTTTTATTTTGATCATTCACATATATGATTACTCTTGGGTTAATAATACAATGATTTTTTATGGTCGCTGTTGTCTTCTAACATTAATTGTGCAACAACGAAGAACCGTTAAAACAGATGACATCTACATATACCATGCATACACTTTGGCTTCTTTGTTACCCTATTTTTAGCTTATCAAAAGCCGAGGACGGCTTTGTTTTCAAGAAAGGGAGGATGATGAGGACATGACCCCTATGGATATAACCATATTTACTATGCTTACTATTCCAAGTATAAGAGCTCGTACGCTTCACTTAAATTATCAGGTGAGCTTGTTTTTAGGAGTGTATTTATATTATATGAACTATATGGTGCTACCTAATGATGAAATATATATATGTGCAGCACCATGTCACTTTTGGTCTAAGACAAGCAAGCAATTCGAGCTGGACCTGTTTTGGAATCCAGTTCGGCCTCCGGAATCAGCCTGACAACACCAACTTAAAACAGGCATAACTTTCACATACGGAGTCCATTGGAGGTCCATGAGTACTTGATTGAAAGCTTATTTCATCCTCTTTCAAACGGATCCGGCTTCACCTTCAAATTCCTTCTGAACTAATCGCAATCATCTAAAGAAGGCGTCATATCACCTGTTTGGGCCAATCTGGGCTTTGTAATCGAACTCAACTTGGCCCATATGCCGGCGGCCCACCTAGAGGTGTGGTTACTGTTTATGTGAACAGTAACCTACGAGTTTAGTCCCTCCCCGCTATTTTTTTTAAGATTTGTGGCTCTTCCTCCCCTATATGAGGAGGCCACACCCCCTCTAGTTTTCTTGGATTTCGTTGAGTTAAGATTTAGCCATTGTGCAAACTTCTGTTCTTCAATTGTGTCGGATGACCACCTGTCAAGACAGCTTTCGGAATCCCAATTTATAAATATTTCAATCCATATTTGCAATTTCAGATTGTGTTTTATCTTGTTCTTGCGTGTTCTTCGATTGCATGCAGGAATAGGCCTTCGTGGTCAGGTTGATCGCGTTTCCAGCACGGTCAATAACGTCGCGGAGTTGGTTCAACGATTGCTAAGGTGCAACGTCGTCGTACGGTTGTGGTCGAATCGCGAGAGTCACCTCCACCAAAAAAATCGATATTTATCAATCTCATCGAAAGATCGGGAACCCCGCCTCCATCAGGTAGTACCGCCCCTTGTGAGTGCGGTACGACCGCAAAAGGCTGTAACGGCTAGTTTTTGGCTGTCTTGTCTCCAAACGGCTAGTTTTTGGCTGTTTCGTCTCCAAACGGCTAGTTTTTGGTTTGGGGGCTATAAATACCCCCTTGGCCGGTTGAGAGGCAACCTTTGGCATCCCATTTCACTTACTTGGGCTAGTGTGAGCTTCTCCTCTCAATTGTGCATGTGTTGCACCTTGTGAGCAAGGAGAGAGGTCTCTAGTTGCATGTGTTGCATCTAGAGGTGGATTTCGTATCCACTTGAGCTTGTGCATTCGTTGCACGTGGTGAGAGTCAAGCAAGGGGCTTGGCTTATTACTCTTGGTGTTTGCCGACACCTAGACGGCGTGCAGGCGACGTGGTCCGGTGATCTTCTCAAGTGAAGCTTGTGAGAAGGCCCGGTGTTTGTGAGTGGCTTGGTGCTCGCCATCTCCGGAGTGGAGTAAGAGCAACCCTAGTGGAGCGAGGTGTTGATACCTCGGAGGAAGGCTTAATTTGTGGAGCCGGCCCAATTGGTTTGGGTTTCCCTCAACGTGGATTATGGGAGACCGACAAGTCTCCGACCACCACGGTAAAACATCATTGTGTCCCGTGTCTTCTTGTGATTAGCTTTCATATGGTTTACTTTGTGTCATTTACATTCATTGTATAATTGCTTATTCATTTGTATGTTTGCTATCTTGTATGTATTTTATTGATCATATCATTAGTTGATAGCTTACAAGTCTTTGTTAAATTGCTCTATTTATTATTGACTTGTATTGTTGGTGCACTTAGTTGAACCTAGTTGATTTAGGCTTTAATTGTTCTAAACCGAATTATTATCTAGCTTCCGCATTAGAATTCGGTTTTAGCGCTATAGAAGTTTTAAAGCGCCTATTCACCCCCCTCTAGTCGATCTCCTCGATCTTACAGCGATTCCCCTCCATTGTCGTCGCCCGCTCTAGCTTCCCCTTCCCACCCCCTCACTCCCTCGAGCCCTCGTCCGCCGTCCATCCCCTTCCCATCCCACTCACACCCAAGAGCCGCCGCCCGTCGTCCTTCCCCTTCCCATCCCCTCACTCCGGCGAGATCCCGCCGATGCGCCTTCCTGCCCTTCCTCGCATCGCCTCGGTTTCCTCCGCCGTTGCCGTGCGCCAGCACTCCGCCAAACACCCACATGGGCACCCCTTCGACACCGACACCCGCGCATCCTCTCCTACTCCATGTACCATGTGCGCATCCTCCATCGTCACCACCCGCTACCCTTCCCCTTCCCATCCCCCTCACACCCACTCACCTCCCCATCTACCTCCCTCTGCTCCCTCCCATGGCCGTCGTACAATGCCTCTTCTACATCGACGCTTCCAGTGGTGCAGCGGTGGCGGTCGCAAGGAGGCACATGACATTGCTAGCACCGGAATAGACGCCTTCAGCGCCGATGACGGCCTTCCCGTTCACGACGGTGGAGACGAGGTGGAAGCTGACGGGCGAGAGGAACATGCAGTGGGTGTTCCTGGGGTGCCCTAGCATGGGCAAGGGGACCTACGCGAGCCACCTCTCCGCCTCCTCGGCGTGCTCCATATCGCCATCGGCTACCTCAACCATGATGAGCTCGCATCCTCTGGCCCCCTTGCTATGCAGGTCATCCCCTCCTCCATTTCTCCGGAGTTCAGATCATACCGTTCAAGAGTTCATTGATCTGGGTTTGGTTTTTGGTTCAAGCGGATCAGCCAACAACTTGTGTTTTTAATTAGGGATTTGAGGCTTGTTTGGGCTTAAGAGTATAGATCACATATTAGTAGATAGGTGTCTAATTGTAGGTGTGGCCCTACTCCTTTGAGGCGGCGTTGGCGATAGGAGAAGGTAGCGGGGAGGGGAGGCGGTGGCGCGGTAAGGCGGTGTCAGGGATAGGAGAAGGCACACGGAGGGAAGGGAGGAGAGGAGGTGACGGTGCGGGGAGGTAGCACTGACGACAGGAGGAGTTAGCGGGGAGGGGAGGCGGCGGTGTGGTATAGCGGCGTTGGGGATGGAAGAAGGCACCCGAAGGGAAGGGAGGAGAGGAGGCGGCGACACGAGGAGGTAGCGTCGGCGACAAGAGGAGGTAGTGGAGAAGGGAGGTGGCAGCACAGTAAGGCAGTGTTGGGGATGGGATAAGGCACCGGGTGGGAAGGGAGGGGAGGCAGCGACACCGCCACTGCCTCCTCCCCAAGTCTCCCACCTCCTCTCTTACCACGTGACGTCGAGCAAGAATGAGAATGAGAGTGAGAGTGACGCCGATTTTTATAGCTATGCAAACGTAATTTCCGTTGACCGCGAAGCCATGGGAGGGAATCGGATTCCCTCATGTGGGTTGTTTTTTGCATGCGAGGGGGGGGGCTTTGCATGCATGGGGGACATCGGTGTGAATGATGGGACGGAGGGAAGCGATAAGAGGGAATTGATTCCCTCCCACGCGCTAGAGGACAGTGTCGTGCCCCAAGGGCGTTGTGCTCAGCAATACCGTGCCCAGGGGCACTAACCTCGGCGGCACCGTGCCCCTAGGCAGGGACTATCTAACCTCGGCCCTAGGGTCCGAGACTTGACATGTGGTGCACGGGGGAGTATTCCGGCCCCCCTGGGGCACGGTGGAGGGGAGTCCACCCCCCGGGGATTGGACTTGGCTAGGTGTTGAGCACCGGTAGCTCAGCGGTGTTATTTTTGGCATTGACGTCAGGAGGAAGCCAGATTTGCTATGATGGCGGGCAATAGTGCCATTTTAGCCAAAAATTCTAGAAGCACGCACAATTGTAAAATAATGGTTGAGTTTGACTAAAAAAACGTGTAGGTGTCACTGTAACACCATGACCTAAAATTCGCTCAATGCCCAGTCTATCGTGGGGTGGATCCGCACACACAAAGCAACCTACTTACACTTTCCTCCTCGCTTCGTATAAAAGGGTTAACTTGGAGGTGCTATATTTGGACTCAACATGCATTATAAACTACTACATCTCATTTTAGACAAGTAATGTGGGACTAAGTAGGGTGCTCTGTGTGCATGAGTTTGCCCCATGATGGGCTGGCCATGTGGCCCATGTGGAGTTTTATGCCCAGCCCATCGTGGGGTGTATCTGCACACACAGAACACCGTACTTACACTTTCATCGATCCTTACTTCGTGTAAAAGTGTTAATTCGAGGGTGCTATATTTGGACTCAACATGTATTATATACTACTACAACTCACTTAGACAAGCAATATGAGACTAATTGCACTATATAAACTCTATGTAGGCCACATGAGCCGCACTACGAGCAATTAGGGGTATTACTGTCATGTGACCAAGATTGCTACGTGTCATAGGGACAGCCCCACAGGCCTTAGTGACCCGGCAAAGACCGCGACCCCCCCCCCGAGGTCGAAGGCCATGAGCCAGGGCCCCCGAAGGGTACAAAGTACTCCTTCGGGGGGCGGAGCCCAAGCGAAGGCCGCCAGGAGGGCCGCGTGGGCCAGCAGGATGGATGCTTTGGAGGTGGCGCAGAGGCATCCGAAGGACCGCTGAAGCAACGTAGGCCTAGAAAACGTGAGTCCCCTAAGGCCACTTCGGGGGTGCCGAAGGGTGCCCGGGGCTGAACGCCTTGGGGAAGCTCGGCGCAGTACAAAGGAAGGATGGCACTGGTGGACCAGGCATACCAACCAGATGGACCAAGATTAGGGAAGTCCACCGTGAACCGAAGGCTATGCATAGGGAGAGGAAAAAGTCCCTGCAACCCTTAAGGATGGAAGACCTTTTTAGGGGTAGGCATGTAATCTCACATACCCTGTCGGAAGGCTATAAATAGCCGCCTGCCTCCATGTAATAAGTCAGACCTGATTTTTGGGACAATTAATACACATTTACTCCTGACAATCGATCTCCTCTTTGAGGATCCCTCGGTCCCTCACGTAGACACTAGGGGTCCCCTTTTTCAACTGTCTAGTCTTTCTTACTACGACAGTTGGCACCATCCGTGGGGTTCAGCAAAAAAGTTACGAAGCACAACTTCGAGGCATCAGCATGGCTCCTTAAAAGGTCACACCCAAGGTCTCAGCGGTCGAAGTGGCCGCGGCGGCCACGGCTCCAAGCACCTTGGGGGCCAAGTGAAGAAGGACCTCTGCGGTGGCAATGGCCATCACCCAAGCCACAAAGGAGGAAGCCAATAACTCCACACACGAAGACATCATCGGAAGCGACACCCAGCCCACCGAGGCATCTCTCCCCGAGAACCACCCGGTGGGCCCACCTCTACCCGGGGCGGTGGGTGTAACCCACGAAGCCTACGAAGCGCTCCAGCGGGAACTGGTGGACCTCCATCGGGAAATGCTGGGTCTTCGGTAGCCGGCGGAGGTGGTCCTCGCAGCCCTGCCCTAGCTCACGGCCCTCACGCAAGGGCAAACCACCGGAGGGGAGGAGGTCACCCCTTCGGAACCTACAACCATACCCCTAGCTCCGCTGCTCGGGGGGACCATAAGTCCCTGTTGAGCGTGGGATTGGAGACGGCCCACTGGCCTTCAGGCTTTAACATGCCGGACTTCAGGCCCTTCGAAGGGTGCATGGACCCCTTGGAGTTCCTCCGAGTGTACAAAACCGCCATTGAAGCGGCCAGAGGGGATGACACCACTAAAGCAAAAAATCATCATCCTCGCCCTTAGGGGTGTGGCGCTGACATGGTTCTTTACCATCCCTCCCTAGTCCATATACGCGTGGGAGCTATTGCGGGATCTCATGTGCAACAATTTCCAGGGAAATTACGTTGAGCCAAAGGACGCGGGGCACCTGTTCGCAATAAAACAAGCCCCGGGTGAGTCCCTCCGCAGCTTCTTCAAAAAATTTGCAGAGGTAAAATGGCAAGTGAAAGGGGTCAATAAAACCACCATCATAAATGCAGCTACATGTATACTTCAGAGGGGCTCCCTGTCAGAGAGATTGGCTCGCAAGCCCATTTGCACCATAGTGGAGCTTTTCGACAAAATGGAAGAGTATGCCCAGGCAAAGGAAGATAGCACCCGAAGGGCAGAGGCCCGGGCGCCAGCTACCCCGGCACCGACACCGAGCAGGCTGCCTGGGAAGGAGGGACCTGCGGCCACCGCTGCAAGGACAACACCAAGTCGCAGGCCAACGACTACCACTAGAAGGGGCAGAACGTCTAGCAAGTAGACGGCGGCCAACCCCCCGAAGGGGGGAAGCGAGGAGGCCGCGGCCGGGGCTGAGGCCACAAGCGTAACAGCGGACGACAACTGGACACCCAAATCGGTGCCGGAGGCCCTCCGCTATTTTGTGATCTCCACGGCGATGGATCACATACAACCAGGAGTGCCGCACCATCGCAGCCATGCAAGACTACATGAACCGCGGTCAGCAGCTGACCGAGTGTGAAGACAGGCGGGGAACAGGCAACCAGTTGCCCGCTCTGCCACCGAGGCCCTACATGAAAGGAGGCCACGGGGAGCACCATCAAAGGATCATAAACATGATCACAAGAGGATCCTCGCTCGGCATGACGTCAAAAAGGCAACGGCGCGCATACGGTCGATAGATCCACCACGTCGTGATGTACCTTGCCTCCAGCCCCCCTCGCTACACCGAGATACCGATCACCTTTGGCCCCGAGGATGCCAGGGGCCTGTACTTCCCTCATCAGGACCCTCTCGTCATTTCTGCCAACATCATGGATTTCGAGGTCAAGCGCATCCTCGTGGACGAAGGAAGCTCCATGGACCTGTTGTTCGTGAACACTTTTGACAAAATGATGACCCCTAGGGATCGTCTGTCGCCCCCGGGCATATCCCTGGTAGGTTTCGGGGGGGGGGAGGGGAGGCCCGTGACAACCCTGGGCCAAATTGACCTGACCATCACATTTAGCGGCGACTTCACATCCCGGACCGAGGTCGTCATGTTCTACATCATCCAAATGCCCTACCAGTACAACACCATCCTGGGGGGGGGCAAACTGAATACCTTCGGTACGATAGCACACCACAACTATTTGTGCATGAAGATCCCCACGCCCAAAGGTATAATTATGGTACGAGGGGACCAGGACCTGGCGAGGCAAATAGAGCTGGAGACAATCTCACCAGCCCACCACGTCCACGCAATCGAAGCAGACGCAAACGCCCCGGCGGACACCCCCTCGGCGAAATGGGCGCCAAAGGCCAAACTAGACGGGCAGCTTCGAAGAGTCCCTCTGAGAGAAGCCTCCTCGTAGAAGACGGTGGCCCTAGGAGTGGAGCTCCTAGCAGAAGCATGTGAAGCCATCCTCGAAGTACTCCGCAGCAACGCGGATATCTTCGCATGTTGCCCAGAGACATCCCCGGGGTAGCACAGTTGAAATAAACATTTCCAACCATTCAAGATTTGATGATAAATCACCAGTTGAAACGAAGAATGGAAGAAGCAATGTTAACAATTACCGACCTGCACGGGGAGCGCATCCATGTCAGCGCGGAGCGCGACAATGGGACCGGTGCCCCCACCACCGGCGATGGTCGCCACGACGCTAGTCCGAGCGATGGGCCACGCGTAGGGGACGCTAAGGGCATCGAGCTCGGCGCGCACGAGTAGGGGTGGATATCGAGTCAGGAAGTCGTTTTATCGAGGTTTTTTTTTTCAAAATTGATACAGTTTGATTTATTATCATTTTATTTATAGTTTGAAAGTATTTTTAGAACCGAACTAACGAGCTAAGCTAGAGCGAAATCCAATTTTATTCAAAATTAACTCATTTAAATGTTTAACCAATTAACGAGTGTAAATAAAGTAATTTTGAACCGAGCCAACGGGCTCCACTAAATGTTTTTTTCCCACCCCTACGCTCGCTGGTGTGGTGCTCCTAGAAGGCCAGCTCCGGGTGCCGGTAGATGCGCCGCCAGAGGCTGTGCAGCTACTCCGCAAACCCCGGCGAGCGCACTATGCCCAGGAGGTCGAGGGCCGTCGCCGACGAGGCGGCCGAGAGGTGGGAGAGTAGGAGAAGGGGCGAAAGCGAGAAGCAAACGAGGCCATGCGAGCAGCGAGCGCGAGGAGGAAAAGCACACGACACGAGTATACTTCGCCTGGTAAGGTTGCCAATAAGGTGTGGTACTCATACTTTGGATTGTCCAGTCAAATAATCAATATGTCAGGTTAGGCGTTCAATAAAAAAAAATGCTGTGTGATTTTCCCGGTGGTTGATTCAAGATATCTTTTTTTTATCTAACATCAATTTTGGTTTTTCCATCGGCTACAACTTAGAACGCAAGCAATGACATTTACAACATGATTTCTACATGTTAGTACAAATTTCACATTTCACATTTTGGATAATAAAAAAAATGTTGTGTGGTTTTCCAGGTGGTTGATTCCTGACATCAATTTTGTCATCTAACATAAGTTACATAAATTTTGTTTCATCCATCTGTTACCACTTGGAACACAAGCAATGGCATTTACAACATGTTTCTGCATGTTACTACAGCTTTTATGTTATTGCGATTTATATTATTTCAAAAACACTTACCAAAGCATCCTAACCAAGTGGTTTAAAATTTCTACATGTTACCTTTTGCAGGAGGAACTCAGGTCGGCTTTGGAGGATGGCGCGTCGAGGATCTGCAGGGTGGCGGCTGAAATTTTCCTGACAGCTCCAGGCTGGGGTGGCGACAAACTGTTGGAGAGAGCAATGGCTGAAGAAAAGGATGTTCCTGGTTCTTCTGTAAAAGGATGTCTGAACGTTCCGGGTTGCGATCCGCTTCTATCTTCTGCTGCTTTAGACAATTAGTTTACTTTCTAGTTCTCTGAGACATGGGCCGTACATGTAAAATGTCTGCCTCCTTAATCCAAAAAAATATTACTTAAAAAACTAAATTACATCAGTAAAATGCTGTAGTTGCCAGTTGCCACAACATCTATCAGAAAAATGTGTGCTAATTAATAATTATATTCTATTGCCAATAATAGTGTTACGATAATTCCAAATATCAGCATATTTTATTCTCACGCTACAGTGGGCTTCCACACCCACTTCTCAAATCTCAATACGCTTCATCCTTGATGAATCTACAGCAAAGAAAAAGAAAGTAAAATGCTATTCTGAATTCACCTCCATAGAAGCTTAGCTGTAGAATCCCCAAACTGAAAGCAAGCTCATTTCCCGGTCCAGTTTCATGCTGATCCATGTTTGTTCAAGTACTCAATTGCCACAGCAGCATGGAAGGCAGCTCCAATGGGAAGCACATCCGGGGAGTGGGTGGAATGGACTGTCTCCATGGTACTCTCGTTGCCGACTCCGATGGTGAAGAAGGCGCCTGTCATTCTTTGCGCATAGAACCCAAAATCCTCTGCACCCATAAGCTGGGGAGCGACCGTGACGTTCTCTTCTATAGGATCGTTAACGGCGATCAGAGAGCGTGAATGATTATGGAAAACTTCAATAAAAGAAAAACCTCCCACCCGTGAGAAAAACAAACCACACTAAGCATCCGGCGTCACCTACAGCCGAGAGCCCTCACGTCCACGTACATAGAAAGACCAGCCGCCACAAGCACCTAATCACCTCAGCAATTCTGTCCAGCCGCAAGCACTCTAAATTGCATGCACGCTCTGCGTCCTTGCGTGAATCGATAGCGCGCTTGTGCGTGGAACCTCATGCGAATTGCCGACGACGTGCGTGTACAGCAGCAGGTCGAATAGACGTCAAAACCCAGTGGATGCCAGTGAGCGTGGACGTAGCCGGCCAGCCCTGCACGTCCCACCAACAATCGTTTTAGCCGAGTCGACTGCACAGAAGCTCAACAGCAAAAGCTTCTCATGTCACGCATAACAAAAGCATCTTCCTTCTTCTACATTAATCAACAAGAAGATATTTTCATCATAAGTTTTTCCTTCTTCAATATCATATGATATCCATTGGATCAATATCCAATCATATGACAATCATATGACACACCAATACACAAATTTTGATTTAAACTTTTTCAGTTTAAAACAGCACATTTTTCTTTAAAACACAAAAGCTAACACGCCTCTCTGGATCGGTTTTGGAGATGGCTACCAACAGCCAACGACCCTAATCCCACAACGTGGCAGAGATTTTTGCACAGCCGCCACCAACATATATCTGACCGTGAACACCTCACGTTTTTCCTATGTGCTACCGCAAGTCCTAATCACGTACGGCCGCCGGCACTTATCCCTCCAAAGCCGCAACCCTAAAGCCCACGTACGACCCACGAGTCCTAGGGCCTAATACGTGGGCTTATACACCGGGTTATAAAATTCAATTTTGGACACTTCAAAATTATCACGTGTCGTAGTCGCGAACCGCACCTCCGTAGCTTCAACACGCATCATCTATCTTTGATCTCCATACGCTCAAACTCGAGCTTGACCGTCTCCTCCAGCATCCTTGACCCTCTGGACTATAATTTCGCACTAAGCCATCTCCCGATCACCGCCGTAGACCACGATCGCCTCCGAGTTACCCTACACATGCAAAGACCAAAATAACATCTTTTTCCGGCACAAGTTCTTCTCAACTTGACCGACATAAGTTCACACATGCCACACACTCAAATAACATAAGTACCCAACATTGTCAATTATTCATCAACTAAAATATTATAGACCTAGCCACATGGTCTAACAATCTCCCCCTTGATGAATACATTGACAAGACCTCAAGATAGCATGATGAATTAGCTTCAAATAGATCTAAGTGAAGAACTGAAGTCAAAAAAAGCATTTTAAGCCACAAGTCTCAAATTTCTTCCAAATCTCTCCCCCTATCTCCATTCTCTCCCTCTTTGACAATGTAATCATCAGGAAGCATCAAAAAAAGAATAATTATAAGAAGAAACAATAAGAGTAAAAATCAAGAAGCTTTATAGATTATCCAAGTCACTTTGCATTGATTTAAGAAAGTAACCAAGCCATCTTTTTGAGTAGAGCTATTAGGATCATATAAAGTCATATATCATATAGCAATATCAAAATAAATCTTTAGAATGATTAAGCAATTTATATTAATGACAAGCATCTCAACAATGACCAAACCAATTATAGAGAGCACAATGAGATATTATAATGAAAAGTTAAAGTCTAAAAGTGAAGCAAACTTTAAATCTAGATGAGCTAGCCGTCTCATGTAGCAACCTATTGCTCCACTCAATTTTTAAGCATGTGGCATGCTTGTAGCATACTTCTTTTCACTGATGGCATGCTTGAAGTATACTTCTTTTCATTTGATCATTTTCTTTTTATTATATAGATACATATATATGTATGGCATGCTTGAAGCATACATCTTCACAATTGACTATTTCTCATTGTTTTTTTATAACATACCAAATTGAGTGAGCACAAAAAGATTGTAATAAGAAACAAACGAGCCTCAGCCAAGATTTAATATAAGACTCACAATCAAGCTAATCTTTTTCGTTAAACATCGCAAAGTAATAACTATAATCAATCTAGTCAAAGTATTCTGCCTTGTCATGCTTTAGTTCAAATGTAGCAAATTAATTAAAACCAGTCATAATCAAAGCTACACAACACATAAGCAAATATGATAACGAGAGCTCTACACTTCATTTGATTTCAATGGCTTGGACTTGATGAATTGTTTAACAATTATAATAAACAAAACTTCTGAAATTTAAACAACAAACTCTCCCTCAGAATAATCCCGTAGGATGCAACACACCCAACTCACTTCGCAAAAGAGCAAATCGTGCAGAATCAAGTAGTTTTGTGAGAATATCAGTAACTTGAGAATCTGTATCAATAAAATGCAAAACAACATCTCCCTTTTCAACATGGTCTCTAAAAAAATAATACTGAATATCAATGTGTTTGGTTCTTGAATGTTGCATAGGATTTTTAGCAATACTAATAGCACTAGTGTTATCATAGAAAAGTGGTACACTATCCAATTCTAAGCTAAAATCCTTAAGTGTAGATGTCATCCAAAGCAATTGTGAGCAACAAGAAGTGGCAGCTGCATATTCAGCCTCAGTAGTGGAAAGTGCTACAGACAACTGTTTCCTAGAAGCATATAAAACAAGAGATATGTCTAAAAAGTGACATGTGCCAGAAGTGCTCTACCTATCAATTCTACAACCCCAAAATCCGCATATGAATAAGCTCTAAGAATAAGGCAAGATGAAAAAGAATAACATAAACCAAATTCTAAAGTTGACTGAAGATACCTAAAAATTCGCTTAACTGCTTGACAATGTGAAGCACGTGGGGAAGCTTAAAACGAGCACACAGACATACAACAAAGTGAATGTCTGGCCTTGAAGCAGTGAGATACAGTAGTGAACCAATAATGCTTCTGTATTTTTTTGATCAACAGGCTCTCCATCCTCGTCAGGGTCTAACACTGCAGTGGATTCCATTGGTGTGGAGATTGGTTTGCTTGTCCCCATGTCGAAACGACGAAGTAGATCCTTGGTGTACTTGGTTTGATGAACAAAAATACCCGGCTTTGATTGTTTGATCTGAAAGCCTAGGAAGAACGTGAGTTCTCTCATCATGCTCATCTCAAATTCCCTGATCATAGTATCTGAAAACTTAGAGACAAGAGCGTGAGAGGAACCACGAAAGATAATATCATGCACATAAATCTGAACGAGTAAAAGATCATTGCCATGCTTGAGAGTAAACAATGTTTTATCTACTTTGCCCATTTGAAAGTCATTTTTAAGCAAATATGATTTAAGCCTATCATACCATGCTCTCGGTGCTTGTTTTAAACCATATAAAGTTTTGGACAGTTTGTAGACATGATCAGGAAATTTAGGATTTTCAAAACCAGGCGGTTGTCTTACATAAACTTCTTCCTCAATATAGCCATTAAGAAAAATGCTATTAACATCCATTTGATACAACATGGAACTCTTAAATGCAGCAAAGCTAAAAGGATTCTAATGGCTTCTAATCGAGCAACAAGAGCAAACGTTTCACCAAAATCAAAACCTTCTACCTGGGTAAAACTCTAAGCCACAAGTCTAGCCTTATTTCGAACAACAACACCATCCTCACTTTATTTATTCCTAAAAACCCATTTAGTTCCAATAACATTATAGCCATGGGGAGGTGAAACTAAAGTTCAGACTTTATTACACTATTTTTTTTAATTCCTCATGCATGGCATTAATCCAAGACTCATAAAATAAAGGGTGACTTACATCTTAGGGTTCAAAAGAGGAAACAAAAGCAGCATGAGCATATGAGGCATCGGAGTTATACTTGTTGCAAAGAACTCTCTTATCTAACTCACCAATCATTTGTTCAGGAGGATAGTGTCGTTGAATATGCAGAGGAGCATGTGGAGTCATTGGTAACAAAGGTATAGCAATAGTGGCCTCTACCTCATTGGAGGTAGGAGCAGAGCCACTAGTTGAAGACTCCATCGGTGTAGAGATTTGTGTTGAAGTATGAATCGAGGTTACTTTTTCATTGTTGTCGGAGTCATAGAAGATATCTTCGGTGTGTCATTTGCCTGAATACCTGTATTGTCGGATCTAATACCAGGACTAGCTTCATCAAAAGTGACCTCGCAGGTCTCTGCAATTTTGTTAGTTTCTAAGTTAAATACACGATAACCTCGAGTATGTGTTGCATATCCAAGAAAAATACCATATGAGGATCTAGATTCAAACTTATCAAGATTTTCATGTTTAAGAATGAAACATCGACATCCAAACACCCTCAAATGAGAAATATTAGGAGAATGACCAAACCGAAGCTCATAGGAAGTCTTATGCAATTTAGCTCGCAAAAATACTCTATTAGAAATATAGCAAGCAGTAGAAATAGCTTCAGCCCAAAACTTCCTAGGAGTAGCATGTTCATTTAACATCGTTCTAACTATCTCAACCAAAGTTCTATTTTTTCATTGTACAACACCATTCTGTTGAGGCACACGTGTTGAAGAGAATTGATGATCTAAACCTTTTTCAGTACAAAAAGAAGCAAAAAATATGTTCTTGAATTCAGTTCCATTGTCACTTCTAATTGCTCTAAGTGCTCTTGGGAGTTCAATGGCAAGTCTAAGAGCAAGCTTTCTAAAGTGACCAAAAGCTTCGTCCTTAGATGTTATGGGAAAGACCTAAGAGTATATAGAATAATCATCAACAATAACAAGAATAAACCATTTACCTCTAATTGACTGAACTCTAGCAGATTCTATAGTATCCATATGCAACAGTTGTCTAGGTGCATCAGTCATTACAAGTGAGAGTGGAGGATGTGATGCAGAGACCATCTTACCATAACGACAAGGAGTGCAAACAAAATTCATTGATTTTTCAATTTTAAGATCAAGTATTGCTCTAACAAGATTCATATTACTGATACGAGCGAGATGATCAAAACCAATATAACCTAATCTCTGGTGCCAATGAAAAGATCTTTAGAAGCAGATGAGACAATGCACCTAAGATCAGATGATGAGGAATATAAAAAATCGCCCTTAAACAGACGACCAACTCGAGTAATTTTGTACACTAGGTCACCAGATGAATCTAAAATGCAGCAAGAATGCCTTTTAAAGCTCACCTCAAGATTGTCGTCTATCAATTGTGAGACTGAAAGTAGATTATATCTCAATTTTCTGACAAGAGCAACATCTTTTAAAATGAACTTGTCGTTGACGTGCACAATACCTTTTGCAAAAACTCGTCCTTGAGCATTGTCCCCAAAAGTGATCATCTCATCACTGGTAGCATGAGTGAGGGAGGAGAACCATCGTGAGTCTCCGGTCATGTGCCGAGAGCAACCGGAGTCAATGAACCATATGTTCTCCTTCCGCTTACGACGAGTCTACAAAGCACGAACAATCGTCGGTATCTTAGTACTGGGGTTAGAAAATAAAGATTTAGGTAACTAGTACTGAGATACACGACGAACAGGAACAACAACACTAGAACCAGAAACATATGTGTGTGAGCGATCAAAACGCCAAAAAGCTGTCTAACTGCCCTTGAAATACAGGCAATGCTGAATAAAAATTATTTAAATTATAACCCAAATCAGTATGTGAAACAGATTTAAAATAATCATAAAAGTTCTCTAAAAATCTTGCTTTCACATTAGTTCTAGGAACAACAAAAGAAGATGCACGTTTTTGTCTTAAAGCATTCAATCTTTCCTTTTTCCTTTCTTAACACATCTTTTGAGATTTAACATAATTTAACATCTCTACCACAATAGGTGTAATGAAATTTAACATAATTAGAATTCTTTTGAGATGATGAGCTAGTACCTACAATATTAGTAGAAGAACTTTGCACAAAACCAGTAGATTTAAACATAGTTTGTTTTGGTTCAGATTTTACTTCAAATTTTTCAGGTTCAAGAAACTTAACAACCGTAGGAGGATTATTCTTGGTATGCTCAACAAAATTAAATCCTAGACTATAATTTTTAACACTCACTTTTGACTTGTTTAGGATCATATTCAAAATTTTCTTGCTAAAAGAGAATATCTCTAAAGTGTCTTTAAGATACTCATTTTCTTTAGCTAGAGTAGGACAAGCTATGCATTTGACAAATTCAGTCTCAATTTTCTTAGAAGCACTAGACTGAACTATCCTTTCCTTTTTAGAAAAATTATTAAGTTGTCTAGTCAAAGCTTTTATTTCAGTGTTAAACTTAGGTCAATTAGAGTAAGAAAGTGTCTTATGATAAAGCATTTGTTGGGTTGATTCATGAGATGAATTAAGTCTAACTTATAGTAATTTACAATTAGAGCAAGCTTTAGTTTGATCATTTAAAATACTTAACTCTAAACAGGTAGAAGCACTAACCTTAAGCTTTTCAATTTCATCAGTTGCAAGTTTTAACT
Source organism: Ampelocalamus luodianensis (assembly GCA_036346255.1). Lineage (NCBI taxonomy): Eukaryota > Viridiplantae > Streptophyta > Magnoliopsida > Poales > Poaceae > Ampelocalamus > Ampelocalamus luodianensis. The sequence continues at coordinate 29,676,376 of CM070629.1, forward strand.
TTTCATCACAGAGTCATGTGCTAGCCGTAAATCATCAAATTTAGCATTTATTGCCCTAGTAGTCTTCAACTCAGAATGTAAAACTTGACAAGACTCACATGATTCATCATCAGGAATAGAAGCTCTAAGTTTATTAATTTCAGAATTTAAGCTTTCAATGAGACTATTATTTTTTCTCAATTTCTTTTTCGTCTTTTTAGTTCAATAGCAAGCTTGATCAAACCATCTTCAAGTTCATCATATGATTGTCTTACCTCATCAGGATCATTGTCATCGTCATTGTTGTTGTCGTTTCTTGCCATGAAGCACATGCCCATGAAGTCGTCGTTGTTTTTCTTCTTACCTTTAGCATCATCATTGTTGTGGTCGTCGTCATCGCAACTCTCATATTCCACATCACTCAGATTAAGATGCTCTATAGCCGAAAGAACCTTTTCAGCAAATTTTCGACGAAAATTGCCACCCTTGGTGTTGCGGTTCTTAGATAACCGACTACGGTAATTCTTGTCTTCCTTGATCATCTTCCCTTTAAGCCGAGGACAATCAACCTTAATGTGACTCGGCTCGCCACACTCATAACATTTGATCAAACTAGATCCGCCACCTCGCTTCTTCATCCTCATGTTAGTGAGTGCCTTGTATGCCTGTGAGGAGATCAACACCAAGTCCTCTTCAGGGAATTGTTCAAACTGCTCTTCTGAAAAGAGGACAAAGCAGACAAAGGAAAAGAACTCGACGAATCAGTCTGCATGGGGTTAGTTACAAGTGCTAAAGATGAAGATTTATCAATCTTAGATGATATGGCTTCCATCTCATAGGTTTTCAATCTAGAAAAGAGATCATCTATGGTTAAAATATCTAGATCAATAGTTTGATTGATAGTCGTGACAACCATCAACTACTCAGAACCTAAAGATCTCAAAATTTTAGTTGCATTATCTTCATTAGTAGGGATCACATTAACACCACATAGATTACTCAATTTTTTTAAAAACAAGTAAAAAGTTCATCAAAAACTCACTAGGTTTCATAGCAAAATCAGAATATTTTTTTTGATAAAGATTTTTATGCACTTTCTTAATTTTAGTGGTTCCTTTATGATAATCGCAAAGAGTTTTCCATATTAAGTGAGCAGAATTAATATGAGCTACACGATCAAATTCTTTGCGAGAAATCTCTTGAAACAACAAATTACGAGCTTAAGCATTTAAATTAACATCAGTTTTATTTATATCAGTAACAGTAATAGGAACCTCATAAGGTCTAGAAACTTTATTCCAAACATCACTACCTTGAGCCTCAATATAAGCTTGCATAAGACACTTCCAAAAAGCAAAATCAGTACCATCTAGCATGGGAGGAAGATTCATATACCTCTCTGACACCATAGCAAACCGCTCTGATACCACTTGTATGATCGTTAACGACAATCAGAGGAGGTGAATGATCGCGGAAGACTTCAATAAAAAAAATCTCCTACCCGTGAGAAAAACAAGCCACACTAAGCATCTGGCGTCGCCTACAGCCGAGAGCCCTCACGTCCACGTACAGAGAAAGACCAGCCGCCACAAGCACCAAATCACTTCAGCAATTCTGTCCAGCCGCAAGCACTCTAAATTGCATGCACGCTTTGCGTCCTTACGTGAATCAATAGCGCGCTTATGCCGAGTCGACTGCACAGAAGCTCAACAGCAAAAGCTTCTCATGTCACGCATAACAAAAGCATTCTTCTACATGCTATTGATTCACACCAACAGGAAAAGCACGGCAACACGTTTTCTCTAGATTAACTAACAATAAGATATTTTTCTCTAGTACAGCACAAAAAGCTAGCACGCCTCTTTTGATCGGTTTTTGGAGATGGCTACCAACAGCTGCTGGCCCTAATCCCACAATGTGGCAGAGATTTTTGCACAGCCGCCATCAACATATATATGACCATGAACACCACGCGTTTTTCCTATGTGTTGCCGCAAGCCCTAATCATGTACGGCCGCCAGCACTTATCCCTCCAAAGCCGGAACCCTAAAGCCCCACGTATGGCCCACGAGTCCTAGGTGAAGGGCAACGGGTAGGCTACACTAGCGCAAATTAAAAAATTCTACCCGTAAACCAAGATCACTGCAGTCATAGATCACGGTCTTACCACTAGACGCCGCAGTGCGGAAGTTGATGCGAAGACGTCGGGCGGTGTAGTCGTACTCGATTGATGCGATGCGTGAGCGAGTAGTCGTACTACTTCCTCGTCCTCGTCGTGGCGTCCCACGTACAGCTCCTTTCTTGCGGTTCGTCCCAACGCCACAGATGCAACGCCTTCAAAGGTATCCACACGTACGGGAGGAAGCGACGCACGCCGGACTACTAGATCCGCGCGAGCGACTAGGGCGTGGGAGGGGTGGCGGCCAGGGTTTGAGGATGTCACGAAAAACTCATCCTCCAACCAGTGCGCCACCGCCCTTCTTTTATAGACGTCCTTATAATGAGCTTCTACGAATAGAGGCCCATTAGGACTCAATGCCCAGTCTAATTCGAATCCAATCCGAATTAGGCTTCAGCCCCTTAAGTGTGTGACCCTATGGTTCACGTATGTTTAGACATGACGCAAGTACACATACTTGATCAATAGTTGGTAGTGGCCTCTAGCAAGACGTGCCAACTCCTAAACGCACGTAAAGATCATATCGGACGAACCATCACAACGTTATGTACATGCCAACCCTTTTGCCTCACGATATTCGGTCGAGCTCCAAGCTGACCACTCTTTCTCGATCCTGTGATCCGGAATCCCTTACTAGGTTAACTCTTAACCTTAAGTAGCATAGCCATGCATTTACGGATCCGATCACTCGAGGGCCGAAATATCTCTCTCGGTAGAGAGGGCAAATCCATCTCGACCGACCATGCCTCGCGACATGCTTCATGACAAACCAGCTACCTTTATAACTACCCGATTCACGGAGTAGCGTTTGATAGCCCCTAAGTAGGTCGATTCACATCTCAAGTACATGCGACAATCTCAGGTCTAAAGACAAGGCGTACACATTGTGTAGAGAGAACCATAAGAATAATTACTATATCTCATGTTGGGTCGGTCCAACCCCATGTTCTAAACATGTGTCCACATTATTGGTTTGACATCTCCATGTCTATGACCTGTGAAACATGGTCATCAACCGATACATATGCTAATCCATCATTCACGTGTGTCCTCACATTAACTCCGACTAGGGACAACTTTAGAATAACCATACAAGTAAAGAGTTTCACAAACAAGTCACGTACTTCTTAATCAACGCAAAGGTAATATTCAAGGAACATTTATTAAATCATGGATACAACGAAATATCATCATCAATATGATTGCCTCTAGGGCATATCTCCAACACTAGGGCCTAATATGTGGGCTTATACACCAGGTTATAAAATTTAATTTTGGACACTCCAAAATTGTCACGTGTCGTAGCCTGTGGACCGCACCTCCGTAGCTTCGATACGCATAATCTATCTTTGATCTCCATACGCCCCAACTCGAGTTCGACTGTCTCCTCCAGCGTCCTTGATCCTCTAGACCATAACTTCGCACCAAGCCATCTCTCGATCACCGCCGTAGACCACGACCGTCTCGAGTTACTCTGCACATGCAAAGACCAAAACACTATCCTTTTCCGGCACAAGTTCTTTCCAACTTGACCGACATAAGTTCACACACGCCACACACCTCAAATAACATCAGTACCCAATATTGTCAATTATTCATCAACTAAAATATCATAGACCTAACCACATGGTCTAACATCTCCCCAGCAAGCTCTCAGCCACTACCTTGGCAAGAGCATACATTCCTTCGTCATTGATGACAGCCGGATATGGCCTCATCTTCTCCTCCATGAAGTCCACAAAGGCAGTGCAGCAATGGACCGCTGCCTGCCCTTCTACAATCTTCCAAAGAAGCATCAAGATGTTTTGATCACTTTATGTATGACAGTACAAAGTAGAGACTATGCAGATCAATTGGACTATCATGCAATCAAGTTCAGGTTGGAGAGGAGTTTACCTCTTTGATCCTCTTCATCAGATACGATAAACCTTCATTTGTCATGCTCCTCAAGGTGCCACCAAAGGTCACAGACTCAGGAATAACATTGTAAGCTGATCTTCCTTTTACAAAGGTGATGGATACCACCTGAAAGTTCAAAAGGCAGGGGTAGGGTCTTTTCAACAATTGTCACACACTTGAGTTGATTAGTCTGTAAAGAATGTACTACAAAATGATTGTGAGCAGATCACATACTGCACCCTGGAGGGGATCGATTTCCCACGCGACAATTTGCTGAAGGCTGAGGATGGCAGTGGATGCAGCTACAATGGGATCAATGGCATCATGGGGGATTGCAGCATGCCCACCTTTTCCCGTAACTGTTGCTAAGAATCGACCTGCTGTCGCAGCAAAGGGCCCTGGCCTGGATGAAACAACACCTACTGGAAGAACTGGATCAACATGTAAGCCAAAAATTGCTGAAACGTCGTCGAGAACGCCTTCTTCTAAAACGCAATAGGCCCCAGCATTACCCTCCTCTGCTGGCTGGAAAACAAGCTTCACAGTGCCCTAATGATGAAAACAAGAACCACACAAATTATGAATAGGGAATGTAGAACTGGCCTGATGAGCTCACTAGAATCTGTCAGTTGATCATACAGAATGATATCGGATATATTAAACTTCCCAAAATACGGTGGTTGTGATATGTGCCACGCATATTGCCATATCCCTGCCATATACAACTATGTTCACCTACACTCTTTTCAAACAAAAGCTAGGATCTCTTGTTTTATATCCTTGAACTCTCGTATGTCTAAAAAAGATATCTTATCCTTTTCAGATGAAAAACTGAAAAAAAATATTGAAGCCTGCTAGTTAGATTGCTATCCAGGAATTTCAGTGCACATAGATTACTGTTAGCATAGGGCATTCTAAAAATGTTCTAAAACAACTCGAATTTTCAGCATGGTGCAATGAACTTCAAGTTCACAAACACTGGTCACAGAATACCTTGAGGTCCTTCTTCTGAGATTGAAGTAGCTTAGCAGCACCTAGAAGCATTGTTGTGTGAGCATCATGTCCACAAGCATGCATTTTCCCACTTTCCTGGCTCTTGTATTCCCAATCTACCAATTCCTACCAACAACATCATAATAGATTAATATGCCAAACAAGCGGCAAGGATTTTTGCAAATGATAATGAAAGCACATGAAACTGTCATAGTGCAGATACTTAAATGTATTGGGCTAAGGTGCATTGCTAAGTACACCATCGCAGGTGCAAGTACAATCATGATAGGTTTTTCTTTAATCTTGATTGCTGCACAAATGTCTTCATATTGAACATAGTCACATACATGAAATTAACATATAGTTGATATGGCACGGGGAGGTCTGCACCTTGTCCATTCCATTACTAGGCAGATATGAAATGCTCGTGGATGCAATGCAAGCAGTACCAATGGTAGGAAGTTCATTTTTCTTTCAGTCTCTGTTTACCTGTTATATACCCTGAATTTTGTTTGTTCATGGGTGAAGTTATCTCGCTCTGCCACTACCAGATTTTAATTATGTTCATTTATTCTGATAATATCTATATCTATATACTACTATATAATGTAGTAGTTCGTTAGATGTTAGCGCCTCCCCTGCTCCCGAGCGGCAGCTAGTAGACCGCCTCCCTTACTCTGGACGTCCCCGAAGGGCTCCGGGGTCCCTCCCACTCAGGAGCTTGTGCCTCTCGCCAGGGCTCCTACGGTGACGCCACGCAGTAGCTCCTCTCCCTTCTCTCGGTGTTGGCTCGTCGTCGGACTCCTCGGGTTCTGCTCGTCTGGCTCTTGCTTCTCAGCAGTCTTCCATGCCTCCGCCCACTACTACAAAACAGGCTATAGAAGACACCCCATCACAGACGGGTTAATTTGAATCCGTCTGTGTTGGGTCTGTTGGGCGTGGCATTTGCTTTGCCGGCCTATCACAGACGGTTTTTACTAGTAACCGTCTGTGATATATGCTTATCACAGACGGTTTATATACGAGCAACTGTCGTGAAATATCGACGATTCTATTTATGAACCGCTTGTGATAATCCCTATATCACAGACGGTTTATTAATAGAGCCGTCTGTGATATGTCACAAACGGTTCTGTACATAAACCGTCTGTGATAATCCTCCGTATCACAGACGGTTGATAAAGAGCACCGTCTGTGAAATATCACAGACGGTTTTATTTATAAACCGTCTGTGATATATGCCTATCACAGACAGTTCATATTTTGAACCGTCTGTGATATCCTCGCGCTATAAATACATTGAGTACCCCTGCCCATTCCCATTTGAGCCGCCACCCAGATAAAAACCCACTGCGCAGCCGACAGAGAGAGAGGAGGAGAAGGAGTGGAGAAAGGGAGGGAGAAGGAGTGGAGAAAGGGAAGGAGAAGAGAAAGAGAGGAGAAAGGGAGGGAGAAGGAGAGGAGAAAGGGAGGAGACAAAGAATCGGAATAGATCAATTTGGTATTTTCGTGCGTGAACTCCGAGGGTAACATTCTTTATAACCCAATTGAGATATGGTAGAATATGCTAAGCATCGCGTGTATAAGAGTCGAAGTGGGAGTGGGTCCTTCCATAGCATCGGGTAACCATACGTGAAGAGGGAATTGTGCGGATTTCTTAAGCGCACAAGGAATAATAAAAAGCACACAAAGTAGTAAGGAATTAATCCCATTATTAGGAATGCGATTATTAGCTATTTTGAACAAATCCCGAAACTCTACCCTTTAGAGCATCTGCAATTTACGTGCTTAATTAGCCGGTTCGAATGACTAGATTTGATGCTAGGAACCGATTTCACAAGTGGAAGCTGCCTATTCCGAAACAAAACTCTAGGAACCGATGCAAACTTTTGTATCCGGATGTAAGGGAATAGAATAATATTTTTCATTTGGTAGTTGGAATAATATTAAAGTTCTGTGAGGGGGAAGGAAATGGAGAGAGAGAGCGGTTGAGAGAGATTTTATTAATCTAATTTGACACTATATATTTTGTTACATGTGTAGCGTAGATGGACCGAAACTGGATGTATGGTGTGAACCGTGTGAGTCAAGAGTACATTAATGGCGTGGTTGCTTTTAGAAGAGCCGCCAAGGTGATATGTTGAAAAAGGGGATAAAATATATGTCTTGTCCATGCATTGATTGCGATAATCAAGATGTTTACCAACCCGTGAGATAGAAGCACACTTGATTCGAAGGGTTTCAAAAAGGGTATACATGTTGGACCGATCCACGGTGAAGAGCGCATGTGAAGTTAGTAATAACGACATCGCCGAGAAGTCAACGATATGCGGATGTCAACGATATGCGGATGTAGACTGTGTTTTGATGAGGATAGGTCACACGATGACAATCGGATCGGATGCTACGCGATGCGAAGAGAACTACAGTGAGAGAGAGTTTTGTAAATTCGAGCGCTTAATGGAGGACTCGGTGAGACCTTTGTTCCTCGGCCGCAAGCGGAATATACAAGGTTGTCAACCGTGATTGAACCGCTTAAATTAAAAGCAAGCAATGGTTGGTCCGATAAGAGTTTCACGGCGTTGTTAGGTCTCCTAGCGGACATTCTTCCGGAGGGAAACGTGTTGCCCAACACCACCTACCAAGCAAAGAAGGTTCTTTGTCCATTGGGAATGGAAGTAGAAAGAATACATGCATGTCCGAACGATTGTATCCTCTATCGTAAAGAGTATGCAGACATGCATGTATGTCCCGTGTGCAAAGCATCCCGATACAAGCGTTCGAATACTGCTAGGTTGAAGCAAGGACCTCCTGCTAAGATGTTGTGGTATCTGCCTATGATCCCACGTTTGAAGCGTTTATTTGCGAACTCAAAAAAGGCAAGATTGGTGCGTTGGCACTCGGAGGATCGTAAGAAAGATGGAAAGCTAAGACACCTGCTGATTCTACGCTCGGTGGAGAAACTTGATCGGAGCTTTGAAGAGTTGATGCAGAACCAAGGAACATAAGGTTAGGGTTGAGTACGGATGGAATGAATCCTTTCGGTAACATGAGCGATCGACATAGCACTGCCCGTGAATCTATGCATGTACAACCTTCCTCCTTGGTTGTGTATGAAGCGGAAGTATATTTTGATGTCACTACTTATCCAAGGGCCAAACAACACGGGAATGATATTGATGTGTACCTAGCACCATTCTTTGGAAGATCTTGTGACACTGTGGAGCGAAGGGTGCAGTATGGGATGCGTACAAGCGAGAGAACTTCACTTTACACGCCATGTTGTTCTCGCACCATCAATGATTTTCCCGCTGGGTAACTTTGTCGGACCAGGTACAAAAGGAGCCAAAACTTGTCCGCACCGCTTAGATGCTACAGAGAGTATATGGCTAAACAACTCACGAAAGCGTATATCGCGTCACCGTAGGTTCCTTCCCGAGTCACCCATACCGAAGATGAAGAAACAATTCGACGGAAATAAGGAGGACGGTTCAGCTCAAGGGCTTTTAGAGGAAAGATGTCTATGATATGGTTAGGATATCGATGTTGTGCTTGGGAAGGGCGTCAATTAAGAACCCGTCGGAAGAACATCCGGAAGAAGCGGTCAATTTTTGGGACTTGCCTTATTGGGAGCACTTAGAAGTTCGCCATCGCATCGACGTCATGCATGTGGAGAAGAATGTATGTGATAACTTGATTGGTCTCTTCTTGAACATTAGTGGCAAAACAAAGGATGGTGTTAACGCATCGGAGAGACTTGGTCGATATGAACATAAGGACCGAGTTAGCACCGCAAGAGACGATCTAGACGAACGTATTCTCCCCCGACTTGCTACACTCTATCCAAGGCCGAGAGATATGAACTGTGCCAGAGCTTGCATGGTGTGAAAGTCCCGTCTGGTTACTCTGCTAACATTAAGAAACTTGTTTCTATGCAAGATTTGAAATTAATTGGTATGAAGTCGCATGATTGTCATGTGCTGATGACACAAATGCTTCCTGTTGCAATTAGGAGTATCTTGCCGAACAAGGTCCGAGTAGCAATCTTGAGGCTGTGTTATTTCTTCAACTCAATTGCTCAGAAGGTCATCGATCCCCAAAGACTAGATGCTCTACAGGCCGAGGTGGTGACGACTCTATGTCATCTTGAGATGTATTTCCCTCCGTCATTTTTCGATATCATGGTCCATCTCATTGTTCACCTTGTGAAAGAGATAAAGATATGCGGCCTGTGTTCCTCGTTATATGTACCGTTCGAGAGGTACATGGGAATTCTCAAGTCCTACGTGCGGAATCAATCTCGACCGGAGGGCATCATCGAAGGTTATGCAACGAAGAGGTCATTGAGTTCTGCGTCGACTATATGGCTCGTGTGGATCCGATAGGTGTGCCTCTATCTCGTCATGAGGGGAGACTTCATGGTATCGGGACCATCGGAAGGAAATCAATCACTCCGATCTGGATACATACGCTCAAGCCCATTTCATGGTCTTGCAACACATGACCAAGTGTCCCGCACATCGACGAGCACAAAGACATGGTACGCCAACGAATCCAAACCGGTTGGAGGTTTGGATCATGAGAGAGTACAACGCGTCGGTTCAACGGATGGTTAAAGGTGCGAATCACGGGAGGTCATCAAGTGATGATACATTGCTATGGTTGGCACAAGGGCCACAATTTACAATTGTCACATGGCAAGGATATGACATAAATGGGTACACATTTTATACGATTTCGGATAGGAAGAGCACAATCCGAACACCGGTGTCCGCATAGATGCATTCAAGATCGATGGTGAGGAGCTCGTACTATGGGCAAATAGAGGAGATATGGGAGCTCGACTACGTGCTTTTCAAGATCCCCTATTTCGGTGCCGTTGGGTCCATCTCCCACGGTGAAGGTTGACAAATGCGGCGTCACTACCGTGGACCTTGAACGTGTCGGATACAAAGACGAACCATTCGTCTTGGCTAATCAAGTTGTTCAAGTATTCTATGTAACCGACCGGCAAATAAGAAACGCCACGTAGTTCTTCATGGAAAAGAAGGATTGTCGGAGTTGAGAATGTAGTGGACGAGGAAGAATACAATCAATTTGACGAGTTGCCTCCTTTCGGAGATGGCATCGAGCTCGACGAAGAACCCGATGAGGAAGCTAGCTATATGCGCCGATCATCATGAAGGGCTATATTTTAATTAAGAATTTAATCCATTGTAATTAATTTATTCTATAACATCATGTGTTATGGACTTGTAATCTCTCATATATTTTGATATTGATGTCAATGTGGACGTTCATCGTAACCGACAATTTATTTTTGAAGTAAAATGTGTTATGAGCTTGTCTTCATATATACTTGTCACCAGGTTTTGTCATCTCATATATTTTGATATTGATGTGAATGTGGATGTTCATTGTAATTCATATATACTTGTCACCAGGTTCATTGTAATTGATAATTTTACGGATCTATCACAGCACGGTTCTATAATATAACCGTCAGTGATAATGAATCACGATAGCTTCTAATATAGAACCGTCGTGATATGCGATTATCTCGAGCGGTTCTATTTGATAACCGTCGTGATATCCCGACAAAACCAATAGGTAATCTGTGATAGAACCGTCTATGATTACTTATCAAAGACGGTTTTAGTAAAGAACCGCTCGTGATAGCCTCTTATAAGGTGGGAACCGCTAGGGTTTTCCTCACTCGTCCCTTCCTCTCCCGCACCATCGAATTTATCGCGCGCTCCTTTGCCTCCTCTAGGGCTCCGTTCACACCGCCTCCTCCGACCTGACATCGCCGCCCGACCTCGCCACCGCCGCTCCGACCTCGGCGCCCCGACTCGACATCGCCGCCGACCTCGGCGCGCTCCGACGGCGCCTTGCTCCCGATCTCGGCGCTCCGACCTCGGCACCCCAACCTCGACCTCGACGCCGCCCGACCTCGGCGCGCCACGATCACGCGCTGCTCCCGACCTCGGCGCTCCGACCTCGGCACCCCCGACTCGACACTGCCGCCCGACCTCGGTGGTTTTGAGTGCCATCGCCGTTGTGAGTATTGCGACTTAACGTGCTCTGTCTCTTTGCATATATATACACTTTGTGCTAGTTGTTTTTGATCTGTGATTGAGATTGATATTTGAGACTAGCTCGGAAGATATTGCAAAGAAATGAGTCATTCGGGTTTTGCTCGTGATGTTCATAGCCATATTCGATAATTGTTTCAATAATTAATTCAGTCTTTTGAGCTCTATAATTGAGGTAGCTACTGCTGTCTATGTGTGTTTCTATGATTACTTTGGTAGTAGTCAAGAGCTTTGGATCATTTTGTTCGAGAGGATTGATTAGCTTCTAACTGTTATACTTGTCTGATTTTGTATCGCAAAGGCCTCGAAAATTGAACACCTGAACTGTGTTTGCATTTGTTATAGAAGCACTTCTTTGTTACATTTCTTGATACTAGTATTGATTACGTGATCTTGCACTCTACTTAGCTTCGCTAGCGAGAAAGATAGTGTAGTTTAAATACATTCAGTAAAGAATTTCTATTGTCATACGCTTAGTTAGCTATAATAAGAGCTCATAGTCTGAATTTTAGTTAATTGATTCAGTTTTGTGAAGTATATTAGGCTTAAGGGCTGTCATGGCAAGGTTTTTGAACTTTGCATCTAGCCTTCTGAGAGCACCTTTTAACATCAAGAATTTGAGCTTTATGCTGATTTATGGTGTTTTACTGATATTTATGATAAGCATATTGCTGTGTTTAGATGACATGGTAGAATTTCATGATTTCATGTTATTTTGGTCATTTAAACTCTGGTTGAATTATGCTGGGATGCCATTAATTATTGCATGTGGTATCAGATACATGATGAAAAATGTCCGGGGCTGGAAAGAACCGGTGGGTTTCCTCGACCCACATGTGGTATCATTGCAAACCATCCAAACAGACTCGTCCTTCATCGAGAAATACATAACACGTCATTGCTTTGTCGCCAGAACACGAAGTACATCGTGGTGCCCTACAACCGTGGGTAAGTGTCACTACTTGCTCTACTTTATACGCAAAGACGAACTCGGGTTTAATGACTATAGTGACATACATGAGTAGGTACCACTGGATCCTTTTAGTCATCATACCAAAGAGGAACCATGTGATATACCTTGATTCCCTAATCCGCAACAACCACGACTTCAGCATTCTAGGAGGAATACTCGCCAGGTATTCCTTCATACATAACTCTATTTTAGTCTTCATTAGTTTGAAATGGTCGAGGATAACTTTTGGAATCATGTAGGTCGTTCATCGACTATGTTGCCAACAAAGGAATATACGATGGAAAGAACGCCCAACTAATACACAGACAAAATTTCCGATGCACGCTATAATACGATAATCCTATATCATACTTCATAATAACGCATCTCGAATCGATATATGTAATTCTATTTTTGCGATGCATGACAAAAAAATGATGAGTTATGTGCAATCTCGTTTGCCATCATATGGAGCAAATCATTAGAGCTAGGAAGAAGGATCCGAGGTTTGTGAATCTCCAAATAATTATTTTCTAATTATAAAATTAAATATATATGCATAACACTTTATTCTTGCTAGCGATGAGGCTTGAATATAGAATTAGATGGACTCCTTGATAATAAGATCAAGGACATTCGAGGAAGCTCATGGCTTTATCATATCGAGAGATAATTAAGGACACCAGAGAATTTCACTCCATTTGCCGACGAGCGCATCACCCCGCCGACACTTCTCAACCACCGCAAACAATTGACTCAATTGTAATCCAATTTATTTTGTAACAATACTTGAACAAATGTGATCTTTTGTAATTTATTTTGAGTAATGATCGATTCGGTTTGTCGACAATTGATTATCCGTGATGTATCTGCTTTTTGCATGCTTGTTTTGAGAGGCATGGCTAGCAATTCCGAGGCTAGCAAAAATCGAGAAAAAATGTAGTTAGTTTAATGAACTATCACAGACGGTTTTTATAAAAGCAGTGTGAAGACAGAGTATCACTGAGCGGTTCTAAAAACGCGTCGTGAAGTCGAGTATCACGCACGGTTTTTACAAAGAACCGTGCAGTGATACTCGACTTCCTGACGCTTCGTGTAAAGATCTCTATCCACCCTGGGAGTACGAAAATGTATCAAGATTTGAAAAAGAAACTGTGGTGGAGCCGAATGAAGCGGCACGTTGCACAGTATGTGGCACTAGATTCTACTCATGACACTAGATTCTACTCATTTTCACTTCTGAGTCCTACAGCTCTTCCTTCTACTGTTCAGACTGCAGATGGTACCTCTCTTCCTGTTGTAAGACGAGGCATCCTTTCCACTTCTTCTTTTCATGTTTATGCAGTCTTTTTTTGTCACAGCCCCAACTAATTAAATGGAATTAATATGTATTTCACTAACCTGCATTATCAAATTCAAATCATTTCATAATATATTGTACTTGGAAAATCTAATTTGAGGTAAACATACACATCAAAATTCAATTTTTAATTCAAATCAGTGATAAAAAGTTGTGATCATCATCTGAAATCTATTTATTTAAACACTACACTAATTATCATGAATTAATATAATTTTTCCAAAATTTTTGGGACTAGTTGAACCTCATTAAAATTCAAACAACATTTATAGACATACAACATGTTTGAATTTAAATATCACAAACTATATTATGAACAGTAGGGTTTTATAATTTTTATGAGAACTATATACTCCCAGGAACCCCCACAAATTATTTCATGATTTTAGGAATTTTATTTCTATTTTTAAGCCCTTGGTCAAAGTGGAGAAAACATTTAAATTCTCAGTCAAACTCAGACCGAACCCGGCTACTATTCCTCGGGCTCGAGTCCGACTCGGCGAGCCGACTCGGCCCAACCGCCTAATTGCACCACGGCATTGCAACCCTTGGATCTTAGATCGACGTTCCAGATCTTGCCACCGTTTGGGTAGTTTAAAACGACACCACTAATCTCGTCCGTCCGATCGCCATCCAACGGTCCCGATTTAACACTGTGTCGCGTCACCTTGTGCCGCTGACCGCCCGACCCCACCGGTCAGGGCCTTCGTCCACCTCGCGCAGGGCGCGCTCAGATGCCGCAGGCCACGCGGCCGCGCCTCTCTGCTCCCGGCCGTTGGCGAGCCGTTACTCCGTTAGCCACCGCCACATGCAACCACTCCGGAGCCACCTCCTCTTCACGCCGCCTCCATCCCCGTCAACGCACGAGCATAATACCCCTCGAAGCCCCTCCTTTTCCCTCACTCTTCCTCTCGCGGCTGAGGAAGGGAAGCTCTCCCGTGCTCCTCGCCGGTGTAAGCTTCCTCCGCTTGGTTCCGGTCGTCCCTGTGATCGATGCCTTTCCCATTTTTGCTAATCTCAGTTCTTGTCTTTGCTTGTAGCCTCTGGTTCACTTTCGTGCTCTAGCTCACGTCAAGAGCACGCTCCCGAGAGCACCACCTTGTCATCTTCGTCTCCGGTGAGGTACTCGAACTTTCTTTCGCGTCACATCGGGCCTTACAAAGATGGTTATGAAACCCTCAAACAATTTCATGAATACATGATGTGGTTTTGCTGAATTGAAATTTGCCCCTTTCAGTGAAGCTCAAACTTTCATTCCCACCTTGTTTTGGTAAGCTTTTCTTCAATTCCTTAGGTCCTTATCATCTCCAAGGTATCCTTGAGTGCCTTGACCATTCTTTGACCTTAGGATTGCTCCGGTCATCTCCTCCACGTGAAGCCGTCGCCGCTACTTTCTTCTCCGGTAGCGGCGGTTTTCCAGTCAACTCGACCTTCTCCGAGCACCCTCCGAGCTCGGGTAGAATCCTACTAGTCCCTAGGAGCATCGGCATGTGTTCAATTGCTCAGAGCACTTTCAAATCGGCATAGCTACTTTTGCCGTATTCAGTACCGCCGCTCAACTCCGGCTAGCCGCCGTTCGGGGTCGACTCAGTCGTCGAGATTACTTCCGATAGAAGCGCATTGCTATTCTACATCTTTACCTGCCCTTGGCTGGCGCCGCCGTGGCCGAAATCGCCGGCGAGTCGCCGGTGAAGCGTGCGGGACAACCGTTGTCGTACTCGGACAGCGACTGTAGCAAATGATTACGAGTTAATGGCAATCATTAGTAATTAAACGTTGTCTTAAACCTCCTAACTCAGTCGCTTACTTGCGGGCCCCCACCCACAGAAAACAACACGTTTAGTAAAACGTTGGAGCCACTGACGTGTGGGCCCAAAATTTAAACACGTGCGATGTATTGGCGCCATTCCTTACACTTGGATCGTTGTGGACCGTCCGATGCGACATCGACGGTCCAAATTGGTGGCTTTTCGGAACCCCAATTACGCTACGATCATGGGCGTCGAATCGGAATCTCGATCGGTTCGTTGAAACATTTGGACTTTCCAAATGCACTCCTATTGTGGACCGTTGGATCTTGATCCAACGGCTCCAATCGGCGCGGAGTTACGCGGCGCCGCCGCCATGATGGGCGCTAACAAGCGGGCTCAGCGCAATGGCGATCACGCCTAGCACGTGGCTCGGTGAGAAAAGTATAAAACGCTTTATGAAATCCGAAATCGGTTAATTTACACACGAGAAATTGTTTTAACTTCTAAAATGCATAACTATTTCTTAATAACTCCAAATCACATGAAACCACTTCGAAACTTTCACTTTTAGTAAAATTTATATTAAAATTAGTTTCAAACTTGTCTCAGAATGAGAGTATTAATTGGAGATTGATCCATTAAAACCATTATTTGTACAATAGAAAAATGACCGATAACTTAAAAATGCATAAGTAATTATTGGAAGCTCCAAAAACAGTGAGACCACTTTTGATAATTTTCATTTTCAGTGAACTTAATTCTAAAAATGGTCTCCATGTTACCTCACACGAAAACTATTTTGAGAGAATATACTCCTAACTCCATTATTTTTATACTATAAAAGGTGATAACTTTGAAAATCAATAACTAAATCATAAGAACTCCAAATAGGACAAACTCAACTATTATGAACTTGTATTAATATTACCTATTTACCTATGTAATCCTTTACCCCACCACTGTTCTACAAATTATATAATGACGACTTATTGAAATCAAATTCAAACCATTATAACTTTCACATGCTAAATCAAAATGAAATAATTCTTTCACCAAAAATCATTTAAAATCATGATCTAACTACTGTAGAAAAATCATGCATTTTTGAGCATTTTGGTTTTGAGTTGTTTTCTGGTATTTATTGGAGGTTATAATTATATAGATCCAGAGCATATTGATATCGACACTTACGCTACGAGAAGCGAGCAGCTCTTTGTGCCCAGCAAGGCAAGCATCATTTGAACTTTCTTTTGCATCATATTTGATCCCGTTTTGGTTAAGTTAGTGCAATGATAATTGCTTGCATGCTATTTTGATTATGTCAATATTTTTGAGATGTGTAGTTTAGTTATGTCCTATGCTTGAGGTTAATCTTGAATTATGCCAACTCCTATATGCTTAAGATAGGATGTGTGAATTATGGGTTGTAGAATTGCTTAGCCATGCAAGTCTAGATACGGTAGTTCGATCGTCGGGAATAACCCGGCGGTTTTGGGATACACACAACTCTTACCATATGTTTTTACTTCAGATCTTTGTAGCTGTTCTATGAGTTAAACTTTGTCATTTTTAAATGAAATTTGGTCCGGACAAGTGTTGGTTAGTGATGGTGCTTTGTGCACGAGCATTGGGTAAGTGGAAGGACTTGTCTGGACAATTGAGGACCGAACTTTGGTAACGTCGTTAATTCAAGTACACTCGTGCTGCCACACGCGGGTTGGGAGCCGTATGGTTAAGTAGGGGGAGGGTTTTATTGTGTTAAGTCCTTGGTGGTGTAAGGGGCATAGCGACCGTGAAATCCTATGTTCTTTGAGGAGCCGATGTAATCCTTTATAGTGTGCAAGGGAGCACCAATTCTTTTGGTTTTGATTGCATCGGTATTTCCAATATAACTTGTGAGCCCCCTAGCAAGTGCTATCAGACGCTTGTACTAGGCAGGAACCATCTCACAAGGGGACTTAGCCCAATAGGGCTTTCTTCTTTGAAAATGACTATATCTTGATTTACAGTAGGCATACCATAGGAAGTGTGCTATTTCAGAGGCCTCTGGAGGCTTACGGGCTAATCAAGTCGTGTGGGTAAAGTAGTACACCCACAGGGGTATAAATCTATTCGAATAGCCATGTCCACGGTTATGGACAACCGCTTGAGTTCGGAGTTACTATTGTTAGACTTTTAATTAAAATTGTGGTTGAACTTGGTATTCGTCATGAACGGGATGTTCATGTGTTTAGTACATCAAGGTGGGCTGCCACTTTGGTCTTTGTATGATTCAATTGTTTTTTACCAAATGCTTTACTACATGTTTACTTCTACTTCAAATCTGATTTTAAATGGGCACATGAAAACTAGTATGTGTAGGATGTTAATTGTTGCGTCTCTTTCATAAAACTAAACCAATATGAGCCATCCTTTGAATAATCCTTATGCATAACTATTTTTATTTGTGTAAGACTTGCAGTACACTTGTACTCGGCCGGATGTTTCTTGGCCTTTTCGGTGAGGAAGATTATGAGTATGACGATCTCGTTAGTGTTGACTTGGGTGACACTAATGAGTAGTGTGCTACCATTTAACTCGATCGGTTGTCGATGGGTGATGGACATACCACTCTTGGTCTTTTGCTTTATCTATTTACTTCATTGCTACTTGATACTTTACTTGAATTTGGTGGTCGGCGTTTGTAATAAGTCGAGACCTTAACTATTATGCGATATGTCTTTTAATCTCTCGTTGTATGCGTTGTATGGATGTAATCAACGTTGGATGAGGGTATGAGTATATTGGTCGTTGATCTTGGGAGCCAATATAAGTCATACTCGTTGTTGATGCATTCCCATTTAACTCACTAAGTGTAGTGCCGGATCGAAGAGAATCAACAATCATGTAGCGCTCGCAAAGGAGCAACACAAGCGCATGATCGTTGAGGCTCTAGTATTGATTAAGCCTCTCACTTGGATAGAGTTAAATTGGAATTCATTTACCGGAGACCCATGATTATGTCCCTAAGACCTTGTTTAATCTCGGTCTTATGGAGATAATTACCGGGGTCCCCACATTTTTGTTCCTGAGCTTACTATGCAGCTTATATCGGCTGGTCAGATCACTGATCATGACTGTCTTGTTGTTCTTGAGTCTAACTCTTGTTGTGTCCAGGATCGCCGCACGGGGACTTTGCTTGGTACGACCCTTAGTGCCGTGATTCGCAACGTCTTTAGGAGCTCGATTGACTGCATCTCCCATCCACTGTCTCCACCAGCCATTTAGTCACTATCACTACATCTATTTTTGCAACGTCCTCCACTACTTCCTTCGCTCAGTGGCACCATCGTTTGGGTCATCTCCACGAATCGCGTCTATTGTTATTTGTAGGTCTTGGTGTTCTTCGGTCTGTTTCTAAGGACACCTCTTTACATTATATGGGTTTCAAGCTTGACAAGCAGCTGCAGCTCCCCTATTCCTCTAGTGATTTTGTTTCTACTTGTCCTTTTGATCTTGTTCACTTCGATGTTTGGGGTCCGGCTTCCTTCGTTTCGAAAGAGGGTCATTGACACTATGTGATTTTTATTAATGATTATTCTTATTATACTTGGATCTACTTTATGTTCTCTCGAAGTTAGGCTCTCTCTATTTACCGGATGTTCGCCACCATGGTTCGCACTTAGTTTGATTCGGCCATTCGTGTGTTTCGTGCAGACTCTGCTGGTGAGTACCTATCTACTGCTTTATGTCGCTTTCTCGCTAAGAAGGGTACTCTTCCCAGTACTCTTGTCCTGGTGCTTACATTCAGAACGGTGTCTCTGAGTGTAAGCATCGCCACTTGCTTGAGACAGCTCGTGTTCTCATACTTTCCTCTTCTGTTCCACCTCACTTCTGGGTTGAGGCTATCTCCACTGTTATTTTCTTCATCAACATGCAGCCTTCCACTGCTCTTCAGGGTTCTACTCCTGTCGAGTGTCTCTATGGTCGAGTTCCAGAGTACATTCACCTTCGCAGTTTTGGCTGGGTCTGCTTCGTTCTTCTTCCACCTCGCAAGCGTACCAAGCTGACTACTCAGTCAGTTGAGTGTGTTTTTCTTAGCTACAGTTTTGAGCATAAGGGTTATCGTTGCTACGACCCTGTTGCTTGTAGGATGAGGATCTCTCAGGTGTCACTTTCGACGAGTCCCGACCTTACTATGCTCGTTCCCCTTCTGTCAGCTCATATTCTCTTATTAAGTCGATCTCCTTTCTGACTTTTCCTGACTCTCAGCTTTCCACTACTGTTTCGTTTCATCCTCCACCTTCTTCGCCTCCCTTTCCTCTGGCTCCACCTGTTTCCCCTCCGTCGAGTTTCCTTTCTGCTTTTTTGTTGAGATTCCACCCTTTCCTCTGCACTACTCACACCATCTTTGGCCTACTCCTTCTCCAGTTGAGCCTTCGTTTTTGCTGGACCCTGTTCTTAGTTCTTCTTCTCTGTCTTTGCTGGGTCCTGCTTCGCCTTCTCCTCCTAGATACGATCTTCGTGGTCATCACACTGTCAAGCCTACTGAGTGCAGTCGCTGCTCTTTCTGAGCCTATGATCTACCATGAGGCTGTTGATCACCCTGAGTGGCAGCTCGTGATGTCTGAGGAGATTGTTGCTTTGGAGCATACTGGCACTTGGGATCTTGTGCCCTTACCTGCGCGTCACTCCCATCACTTGCAAGTGGATGTACAAGATCAAGACCAGCTCGGATGGTTCCCTTGAGAGCTACAAGACTCGTCTTGTGGCGCGTGGTTTTCAGTAGAAGCATGGTCGTGACTACGATGAGACCTTCGCTTCTATCGCTCACATGACCATTGTTCGCACTCTCCTTATTGTGGCCTATGTTCGACAGTGGCCCATCTCCCAGCTGCACGTCAAGAATGCCTTTCTCAATGGGAAGCTGCATGAGGAGGTCTATATTCAGCCGCCCCCTGGGTATTCTATCCCTAATGGTATGGTTTGTCGCCTTTATCGCTCTCTTTATGGGCTCAAACGAGCCCTCGTGCTTGGTTTGACCGCTTTTCCTCTGTTATCACTGTTGCTGGCTTCTCCGCTAGTGATCACGACCCTGTCCTTTTTGTACACATCTCTCCCTGGGGTCGGATGCTCTTTCTATATGTGGATGATATGACCATTACCGGGATGACTTTCAGCACATTGCCTTTGTGAAGAAGCATCTCAGTGAGCAGTTTTTGATGTCTGATATAGGTCCTCTTCGTTACTTCCTTGGGATTGAGGTCACTTCTACGCTTGAGGGCTACTACCTCTCCCAGGAGAAATACATTCAGGATATCATTGCTCACGCTTGTCTCACTGATTAGCGTATGGTGGATACTACTATGGAGCTTGTTGTTCACCTTCGGTCTACTGATGGTGAGCCTCTTGAGGACCCCACTCACTACCGCCATCTTGTCAAGAGCCTCGTCTATCTTGGGATCACTTGACATGACACTTCTCACCCAGTTCACATCCTGAGTCAATTCGTCTCTACTCCCACTTAGCTCCACTACAGTTACCTTCTTCGTATTCTGCAATATCTTCGTGGGACCATCATTCGTCATCTTTTCTTTTCTCACTCCAGTTATCTGCAGCTTCAGACGCACTCTGATACGACTTGGGCTAGCGATCATTCTTATTGCCGATCTCTTTCTGCTTATTGTGTTTTACTTGGTTCCTCTTTGATTGCCCAGAAGACCAAAAAGCAGACTGTCATTTCTCTTTCAAGTGCTGAGGCTGAGTTGAGAGCCATGGCGTCGTTGACTGCTGAGGTCACCTGGCTTCGGTCGCTACTTGAGGATTTCAGTTTTTCAGTTTTTGCACTGACTCCTCTCTTATCAGACAGCATTGGTGCGATCAGCATTGCTCGGGATCCCATGAAGCATGAGCTCACCAAGCACATTGGAGTAGATGCTTCATACATGAGATTACAGGTGCAAGACCAAATTTTTGCTCTTCAATTTGTGCTTTTGGAGCTTCAGTTAGCAGATTTCTTCTCCAATACGCAGACTAGAGTTCAATATATAGTTTCTACCTCTCCAAACTCAGTGTTGTTGATCCATCATGAGTTTGAGAGAGGGGGGGGGTGTTAGATGTTAGTTTGTATAGGATGTTTGTTGCATACTTACCTACACTGTAACTTGTATATTTGACCTTTTGGCCCATTGGAATAGACTAAACCTCATTCCCACGGTAGTTGCATATTTTGGATTATCATATTTTTCTTGCCCAAGTATCTTCTATTGATCATCCAAAGTTCCAAACCGTTGATTCCTTTTCAAAGAACAATATCCGCCGAGAACCTTTGTGGAAGAAGAACCAACGGCCAAAAATATGCATGATTCGCTCCTGACATACACAAGGCCTGAGGCATCTCAAGCTCACCTCTCTTTGCACTATGAACAGCATTAGTCGGTGCCAGCTTATTAATACCCGTTCCCTACTCTGCTCCACTTGTCCTAGTGATAGCAAAAAAAAGTTTAAACAAATATAGTAGAAAATTGCTCCACCTTCTCACTTTGGGGCTGAAGAGGTAACATGAATACTCATTGAGTTACACTAACAGATTCAACTGTTCAAAAATTACTGAGTAATTGATTCTTCTCTCTCTAAAAATTGGTGCTTCTTATAAATCCGTAACACCAAGCCCTTAAGATTTATATATTTTCACTTCACCAATTATTCTTCATAAAACGAGAAGAATTGCAAAAGAGAAAATTATGACATGAACAGCAATTTCATTTAATCAGATGGAAACGATTTGTTGCAAAGCATTTTCATAGGCAAACACATATTGTCGAGTTGTTCTTTTAAGCATAGTCACCGGATTCGCTATAAAACCCCATGAATCGTGAACCGGATTTATTGAACCCGAACCAGTTTAGGATATAGGGTTTGTGTTCGTACTGGAAATTGGAAGAAAACGTGGCAAACTACGAACACGAATCCTGTACCGCGACTCGGATGAACCACATTTCTGATAACTATGCTTTTAAGTAATAAATTCATTTAACCTTCAAAAACATATTTGTGCTCATAATTTGATACAACACAAATTCTAAGTGCTTATTTACTATGTACTCCATATAAAATTGGTGAGAATCTATATGCATCTCTATTCAATGATTTAATCTATGTTGTGAATTTCGATCCTTAATCCCACCACGTTCAAAGCACATGCTTCTACCAGTGGAAGATAAAACAACGTTGTTGGGAAGAGCTCTGTTTGATTGATGTAACTACTTTATTAACTTGGAATTCTAACTACATCTGCAGATGCAACACAACAGAACAAAATAGTGAGATACATCGTACATGTCTAAAAAAAAGTTAGATACAGACTAAGTGATGGATATTAGAACACATCTGAAAAAAATACATATATATAAAATTTAGATGCAGAATAAGTGATGGGATATTAGAACACGTCACAGAAAAAAAAAATAGATAGATATATAGATGGAACAGCCAGAGGAGATAAACTAAATGGAACCCCCATGGTCCCTCGAATTGTTAGTTGCTCCCCATAATTTCCTTAAATCAATTCTCGTCTTTCCAGCATCCATTTTGTCAATGAGAAAGGAAGAGGTGTGATTCTTACGTGCATCTACAAAATCCCCAAAAGATTTTATTCAGGCATACAGCTATACTTAACCTCACATGATTACTACTCAAAGAATTCATCGAGCCACTAAAATAAGAAAAACTGATGCAGCATCTTTCAAACTAACTAAATCAGACTGACAGATTTCTACATTTCAGATTCCCACAACCAGCATAGTGCGAAAAGTTTAGCAACAAATTTCTAGTTGCGCAATGCGCCTCAAAGATAATCTTCTTCAGAGCAAAAGGCCAAATGGCCATGCCCTAAACCCATCATCTCCAAGATGAAACCATGGCCGCCCAAACGGCACCGCACGGTTCATCGTCGAAGGATTAGAGAGAGAGAGAGAGAGAGAGAGAGAGAGAGAGAGAGAGAGAGATCAAGAAACGTACGGACCTGCAAGGGGAGCGCGTCCATGTCCACCCGGAGAGCGACGACGGGCTCGCCGCCGGAGCCGATGGTGGCCACGACGCCCGTCCGCGCCACGTGCCACGCGTAGGGGACGCCGATCGCGTCGAGCTCAGTGCGCACGAGCTCGCTGGTGCAGTGCTCCTGGAAGGCCAGCTCGGGGTGCCGGTGGATGCGCCGCCGCACGCCGCGCAGCCACGCGGCGTGCCCCGGCGAGCGCGCCGCGCCCAAGAGGTCGTCGGCGAGGGCCTTCGCCGACGAGGCGATTGCGAGGTGGAAGAAGAGGAGTAGGAGGAGGAGGAGAGGAAGCGGCCATGGCTGGAGGAGAAGTCGAGGCCGCCTCGGTTTGTCGGTTGCATCATATGTATGTATGCGGCCGAGTGCCCTTTACACTTCAGTTTCCAAAACTCTCTCGAAAGGAAAAGGAGCGTAGGCAGACGTCACTGAGAGACTGAGACACTGCTGTACCGAAAAAGGAAGCTTTAGGCAGACGTCACTGAGAGACTGAGACACTGCTGTACAGAAAATGGAAGTTACGTGTCTACTGCTGATTGGAGATGTTGTTCTTACTATGATACCATACGCCTGTTGAGATATATTAGGAGCTGACCCGCGTCGGACATCCACAGCTTCAGTTTTTTTCGTTTTTGTTTAACGTTTGTTTGTTGTTTTCTGTTAGGTTTCGAAACCGATATAGTTTTTGATCTGTCGTGTTTTTAGATGTTCTGAATATCTAAAGGAGCTGAACGTGTTTGGGTGTAAAACTTCTATCCTGTGATGCCTTTTTGTATAGCAGGATGTCAAAAATGCTTGGTAAATATCATTGTAATAGACGAAGTGTTGATTGAAGCAAAAGGCGATATTTAAGAGAGAAAGATAACTACATAACAGAGCACTATACAGCCGAACGGCATATTTTTAGGAGCAAATAATATGACAACTGTTTGTAGAATACCATATTAAGTGCAAGAAATAAGGTCCTAGAGCGTGGTTACTACTGAGGTGACATCGTTGACGAACATTGTAGAGATAGGAATATTTACAGAAAAAGCTACGAAAGGAGTAATAGTGGCAGCAAAAAGATCGACGAAACGCACAGCAGTGGTAGGTAGCAGCAACAAAACATGTATACAAAAAGTATTTCCTGCTGCTGGGGAAGCATTGATTGTGGCGGCTGCTGTTCATACTGTCCACAGGAATTGCGCAGAGCAGCAGTGAGTTAAAACAGATTGTATGGTAGTTGTTTTTTCTTGAATAATGGAAACTGTAAGTGTACTATACCTGAAGCTGTTCTGATTTGTAAAGAGTACTTTGCTTATTCAGTAGTATTTTTTTTGGACGATCGTTGTTTTTTTGTGGGTGGATCGGGTGTAGATTGGCCAGGAGGCGATGTAGATCTGTGTTAAAATAAGGTGCATCATTACGCTGAATGAAATAAGAGCAGTTAATGTAAAGAACGTGTGTTATAGTGTCGGACCTCGAGTTAGGGCATGTACAGTGGGTGACATCAGCCGTCTATAATACTTGTCATGTAAAATTTTTTGTGACATGGATGAGAGAGAAGGAGGGGAGAGGTAGAAGCCGTCTGGCATGCAACAGACGGTCTATAAGGTCCTTATAGACATCACTTTTGTTGTTGTATCTATGCCGTCTGTAACCCATATGTTTTATGGTCTTATGGAGGATATATATAGACAACTTAAAGGCAACCCATTGTATGGATTGCGTTTAGTTCTGTCTATAGATGACATGGAAGGTATTACAGACAACCACTGTCTATACCACTGTACATGCCCTATCCTAAATGCTATGTGTATTTAACGCTAGTTTTTGGAACAGTAATTAGTATACATAGTAAACAGATATGTAAACATCCATACATCGCACAACTTTATTAAATAAGTATAAGAGTTTATTACAATAAAGGCTTACGAGCCAACAATAAAAAACACAGCGAAATATGAAAGAAGAATTAGTAGAGCCCAGCTAATCTGTCACAGACAATCGACTGGGGAAGTGACCTAGTTGTCGAGATCCATACCGGTAGCGAAGTCTTTCTCATCTGAACAATATTTTATTAAGTAAGGGTGAACACAAAAAATGTACTTCGCAAGTCACACCCATAACAAAGTTAATGTATGTATGGATATTATCAAAGGAATGCTTATAGGGTTATTTGTGCAAAAGTAACGTTTGACATTTTAAATACAATAGCTAAGTACAAAAGCTTAAGTTTTACAATATTTAAAATTAATTTTTAACTGAATTAATAAAGCTCGTGTAGGCACCAACTTAACACTAACTTAAACACAGATACCAACCAAGGGCTTCAACCCATAATTTTTTTTATAGACACCTATCCATGTCATAAACTGTTTTATAGAACATTTTAAAAACAAAAATAAAGTTTAATCTGCGAAAGACTTTGCTCAGCATGTCCATGGTCGTGGACATGGCTATTCGAATAGATTGACACTCTGCAAAGGTTGTATAACTTTACCCACAAGAGATTATTAGCTTTTAATGTTCGTCGACACTTCTGAAGGTATACGACTAAGTGGTTATCACAGGGCCTTTACAATGCATCATCCCAAAGTAGTTATGCCCGCTAAGGTTTATTTCTTTGTAAGGTTTATTTGTGAGGACCCGGTTTATTTGGCTTGTAATGCTAACCAACCACCTGGTCCTAGCATCACAAATCAAATAAATCTGATCCTCGAGATATGTATACTTCCCGAGCGGTATACACACCCGTTACAAAATTAGACATCAACTCCATTCCAAACATAGAGTCCAAACACCACACTACCAAGCGGAAGATAAACAAATAGTAGAGTTATTACGGACAAAGGCCGCAGTGCCAAGATACACAAATAACAAGAGCGCAGTGAAGCAAAAGTGCCATAAGATGGCTATAAACAAAGCCAATCGCGTGCCTCCAACCCACAAGGCATCGGCCGGGACCGCCAAGTCTAGTCGTCCACGAACGGCAACCTGACTCACGTAGTGAGGCCCTTGGGGCTCACCTTCTTCCTCTGCAACAAAACATTAAGCAAAGCACGAGTACAAAGATTGTCTTTGTACCCAAGAGCAGCGTGTGAACTAGAGACCTATTCATATGCTACATGCGGGCTTGTTTAGTGGAGGCCATATGTTTCATTTGCATAAAGCCAACTTTCATTTGCAATAATGTAATACGGTTTAAAGGCAAGTTTGCAATTCATTTTAAGATTGAAATAACGATAAGGATATTAATAACAAGCGAAAGATAAACAACCTAGAAGTGACTACCCCAATAGTCACCACAACAATATACGAATCCCGATTCGTACCACCCATCAAGTTTTAATTGAAATGTTGTAGTCTAGTTCTTGGGGCGTATCAGCGTGTCCATAACCTAGGGCGAGGCTATTCGAATAGTTTTAACCTGCGAGGGTGTACCAATGTACCCACACTTGAGACCGCCTTTAAGCCAAAACACACTTCGAAGGTATCTTTGTACGGCTAAGTCCTCGAGACCTTTTCCAATATTGTGTATTAACTACGCAGCTCGTATGGATAGAAATCCATACGCTTACATGAAGTAAGCCGAAAAGGCAACTACCCACTCGGGATAAAGCTTTTGGACAACTACCATGCTCCCACCTCCATCCCTCCTGCGACCTCCTGCGACCGGAGCCAATACGCCAAAGTACTAGGTCAAGAGAGGTCCCATATACTCTAGTGTGGTTATACGCAAAATGCTCGATCTGGTGGCGCAAGTAACTGGTCCTTAAGCGACTCGGGCACCTTTCGAGTCACACCCAAGATCACACAGTCTTACCATTGTGCCCAAGTCTAAATCATTTTGTTTTCATTTTTAATTTTGCAATTAAACATAGCAAAAATCTTTGAAACATAAAGTTGTAGTAAATTTTGTGTGATCAAGGTTACCGACTAAGTCGATAACCGCCCGATTCTCTGATAGCTAAGCATGTCTAAGCAAGTTGACCGGATCTATTAAGTGACAAGAGATCATCCAGACCTCTAATCACGACAAATAACCTAGGCTCGGTAGTAGAGATCAATATTTTGACTACGGGATATGCGACTACTGATTTAACTAATCAATTTAACACAAATTAAGCAATGCATACATACGGTGAAACAAAATATTAGACTTTAAAATCTTGGGATTATCATGATCAAGCGCTTGCACATTCTTTGTTGCTCAATTTGTTGCGGAGGATCGTTCTCGGGGTTGCCGCAAATATCGAATCTAACGATTGAACAAAGCAATGAATAAGAGCGAATAACACCGACCAAACTCAAACATGCAACAACAAACAAACATACCAAAATTCACACAGGCTAAAGCATGATATAACAAAATTTTAGAAACAGAGAACAATTCATTTTGAGTGGTTATGAATTTTCTAAGAACTTTCTAAGTTAACAATACACATGAAAACACTAGTTAATTACTTAACAATTGTTCATGGCGAGAAAGCGATGTCTAAAACCTAACGATAATTAGCACACTAAAATGAAAATTTCTGAGTTGGTTTCTTGGATTTGGACAATTATTGAAAAGATATGAATTTCCTAACTTGGAAAAATACATAAAACACCATTTAATTAATTAACAGATTTTTGCTACAGAGACAAGGTTGAGACTAATTTTAATAAATAGCACAATTAAAATAAAATGAACAAGACTTGGTTTCATGCGATTTGGATAAAAATTGAATTAGTTATGCATTTTCTAGGTTTAATTGAATTAACAGTGCAACAGAAAAGCATTACAGATTTACTAAAGCATTTAATCCTTTTTCTACCCACAGCCAACTAACCCCGGACAACGACGAGCGGGCCCGAAAGTGCTAACGAA
This sequence comes from Ampelocalamus luodianensis, assembly GCA_036346255.1. Classification (NCBI taxonomy): domain Eukaryota; kingdom Viridiplantae; phylum Streptophyta; class Magnoliopsida; order Poales; family Poaceae; genus Ampelocalamus; species Ampelocalamus luodianensis. The sequence continues at coordinate 29,704,468 of CM070629.1, forward strand.
CGACCGCGTAGAAGGTGGCGTCGAAGCGTATTCTAAGAATCGTTTTGACATATCAAAGTGCACTTCTACCACACCCACTAGCGGCGGCATGGGCCCACAAGGCGGTGACTGAAATAACCTAACGGTGGATTAAAGGATTTCTAAGCGCGTTTTAACAGAGGGCCCACAAGTCGACCTAACGAACCGATTTTAGCGATAAATAAACTTAGCCGGCGGCTCAGCGCGCGACGGGGCGCGGCGGCCATATGGTGATTAAGCAAACCAAAGTTTACGGCGTGAGTGATACCAAAGGTTGCGAAGATCTTGCGAACACGATGGCGATGGCGAGTCACGGGGATGCTGCGGCGGTAGCGTGAGCGGAGGCGGAGAAGAAGATGCGGCTTCGCGGAGGGCGCGACAAGCTTCTAGAAGACTCGGAAGGTGCGCACAAGCTTCGCCCCAACACGAGAGCAAGAAGCACGATAACGCGACGAAGAAGGCTGAGGTGGCGGAATTTCCACGGTGGCGAAAAGGAGCTTGGAGAAGAATTGGTCGCATGCGCGCGCGATACACAAAGCGAAACAAGCCCACCGTTAGATTCGATGCATCGATGCGATCCTAAGGGACTAGTTGGCGGAGCTAGAAACTCACCGGTCGCAAACGAGCTCGCGGGGCGAGATCGCGGGAGGCGGAGCGGCGATACAGCCCTGTGATCCACTGGGCGCCAAGGACCGGGTTGGGCAAAATGGAAGCGTCGGCGTGGATCGCGGTGGCGTGGTTGCGAGAATCAATGGCGCGCTAACACGTGGCGCTACCTTCGTCTCTTCGCCGGCGAAAGAGAAGCGGCCGGAGAAAGTGAGAGGCGAAGAAGCGATGAATGAATGAGTGCGGTGAGGTTATAAAGCTCGCGATGCTCCGCGGACGGACACGAGGCAAATAGGTGGCGGCGGCGAGTACGTGGCACCCATGCGCGAGCGACGCGAGCTCGGTGAGTGCGGAGAAGGCGGCGAATCGGCGGTAGGGTCCACACATCGGCCCGGCCAGCGGTGCGAACCGGTGGTTTGATTTGATCGACAACGCGCGGCCGTTGGATCGAAATGGGCGGTGGGATTGGTGTATGCATTGGACCAGTCGGTTGCGCGCGCGGCGGATCGTTCGATTTGCATCAGACGGTCACGATCGATTAGACTCGGCGTCGCGATTAGTTGATGACCGAGCCAAGTGGTGCGGTCCGATTTGAGTCGGGCTCGGGTTCGAGCAGGAACGATGTTTTTAGGTTTTGATTTAAAAGACGAGAGGTTTTGGGAATTTTTAGAGATAGCTCAGGGCTCAAAAATTTCAGAAATTTTATGGAAGCTAACTGGAACAGAGGACCATCTTGTGAAATTTTTCCAGGAGTTTTCATGCACTGCATTGTTCTACAGAAAATTCACAAGCTGCTGCCTAAGGGTTTGACCAGATTTCTAAGCTGGGTTGACTTGGCCATTTGAAATAGCAAATAAAATCTAAAAATTGTGAGATAATTCAGGAGGTAGATAGGATGATCAAGATGCTAGGAAAAATAATTGAAGAGGATGATCACAAGTTTGAAGGCTAAGAATGTCATGACAACAATTTCCAACCACAAAATTAAATTCAAAATTGAAATTGCTAGGAAAATTGTAGAAACTCTCAAATGATTTCATGAGGCATCAAAAGTTTTATTTCTCCTCATAATTTACATTTGAAATACAAACCCTAAGTTAGGGCTGTTACATTCGCGCCAAACGAAAATCCCCTCTTGCTCCATGTGGGTATTAAAAATAAGTCTTCACGATACCCACACATCAACATGGCATAACTAACAGTGAAACTTTGTAAATTAATTAGCCTAATTTGTCCCATACCAGACTTGTTGTAGTACGAAATGGCTTAAAAATCCGCAACTCATAGACCGATCCTTAATTAATTGGGCGACTTCCAAAACAATCCCTGGGCCTCGACCATTCGCTGAGACGAGCCCATGCATAAACCTAAACACAGCAACTATCCAATTCGCCCAAGTCTAAACTAGTTTTTCATTTTGTTTTTACTTTTCAAATCATTTGTAAACTTCCATGACACACCAATTCCATGGATACAATTTAAATAACATTTGATTTTTGGCTGAAAATTTTCAAATCAAACATTTGAGGTCTAAGCATGGTTAAGCTTAATTTTTCTAAAATATTCTAGTTCATACTATTGTACCAACTAGATTTTATCTAAGGTGACAGGATATGGGTATTTTAATGTTAAGATTTGGCCATACAAATGGAATTGGGAATAACTATAAATTTAAGATAGGAATTTAAATTAACTTGAATATAAATAAGCATGTAATAATAATTTAAGATAGAATTTAAATAATTTTAAATATTGGGATTCAAATACTATCAAAGTATGTAATTTGCTTTGCTCAATTAGTTGTTGTTCTGAAACGACGTCGAAATATGATTCTCCAAAATCGTTGAAATCTATACGCGAAAATAAGCTAAATTCAAATAAAATTACAAATAAATTCTAAATTAAATAATTTTGGTATTGGAAGATAGATATTGAAATTATATGAATTTAGGAGAAAGAATCGACGAATTTGGAGTTCGTATGAATAAGAACGAACGTCCGGAAATTCGATTCTCACATAAAATGATAGAACATGCTGAAATTGACTGTTTCAATTTGACTAACTATTCAATAGTTAACCGCACATGTCACAGATGCTAGTGAAAGAAATAGAGAAAATAATAAAAGGATTGACATGTGGGTCATAAGTGTCAATGACTCAAAGAGATACACACATGAAAACAACAGGATGTAGAGAACAGAGGAGACAGGGACGTACGGGAGTGATGGTGGCGCCGTCGAGGGGAAGGGAGGGGCGGCCGGTGAACAACAAAAATAGGACATCGGCGATGAGGTGAAGGTGATGACGTGGGTACAGCGATGAGGAACGGCGGCAATCACCAGCGGCGAGGGAAAAAGAAGTAGTGGTGGCGGCTTGAACGACGTCGAGGTACTTCCGGTGGTGTTCTCGGAAAAGGGAGGGGGAGCATGGCATAGAACGCAATGATGTGAACCCAACGGTCAAGATGGCTCGGGCGGATGACGTTGGACGGTGGCGAAACGTAGCAAAGAAGACTTCGGCAGCCGACGGGTTGATGTCGGCATTCCGGGAAAACGGAGAGGAGATAGCGGGTGGGGTTTGAGGTGAAATGAAGAGGGGAACGTGGGGAACTCAATGCTCACCTTGGTGGTGGTGGAACACGCACGGTCGGCTGGCGGCGAGGAGAGAAGCGGTGATACGGCGCAGGCTCATGGTGGCGGCGATGCTCCGACGAAGAGAGAGAGCATGGCATAGAACGTTATGAGGCGAAGCCGGTGGTGCTGACGGTATCGCTGGGGACCCTTTGTCGGTGACAAAAAAGGCGGTGGAACGACGTTTGGCCGGCGGGACAAAAATGCCGATTGTGGCGAGGAGGAAGGGGAGGAGGGAAACTCCGGAGGATGGATGAGGGAGGAGAGGGGCACCGAGGGCTCTCCTTTATAGGGGCAGAGGTGAACCGGATGAGGAGATTGACTTAGCGGTACCATCAGTGGCACATTCCAGTTGAACGAGCACGCGAAAATGGAGGGAGAGGCTGGAAATGGGGGAGGCAAGATGAGGGGGTTTGAATGCCGGCAAAATCACAAAGAAAATATAAGGAAATCATGGATTTTGAGGAGCTTCTGAGGGCACTCATGGCAGCTGTGTGCGCACGGTTCGGTTCTGGACAGAGCTAGGGGAAGAAGAATGAGAAGAAAAAAAAAAAAAAGCGAAAGAAAGAAAGAGAAAATAAGAAAAAGGAAAAGGGAAAAGGAAAAAAGGAGAAAGAAAAGAAAAATATTTTCAGACAGGAATAGAAATTGAAATGAAATTCTAAAATTTCATTTCAGAGAAAATTCAAATATAAATTTGAATTTTGAAACTCGGTTGAGATTTTAATTTGAGATGAATTCAAAATACGAATTTGAATCCAGAATTGGCCGCAAAGATATTTGATTTTGGAACAAGGATTTTAATTGAGACTCAGAATTTGGATTCTGATTTGGTGTTGATTTGATATTCGGGATTTGATTTTCGAATTTAAGAAAAAGCAATAAATCAAATAGACTTTTAGAAATAGCAAATAGAGTTAAAAAATTCTAGAAAAATTCAAAGAAATTCCTTGAATTATTTTGAACTTAATAAAATTAATTCCAACTTAAATTTGGCTTTTATTTTTGCAAATAAATTATTTTTAATTTTTGGAAAATATTAAAAACCTTTTTAAAATCCAGAAAATTCAAGAAATTAATTAAAATTTCTTTTTCACTTTAAATCCATGAAAATCACAGAAAACTTAATAAATTTCATTTTTAACTTTAAAAACCAAGAAATTAAATAATTATTTTTTTATTATTATTAAACCAAGAAAACTCTTTTAAATTTTAGAAAATCTAATAAAATAATAACTTTATTTATTTTAATTTTGGTAGCATAACTTGGGATGTTACACATAGGACGTGATGTACTTGGCTGTTCTAATAGACCTTCCAGATGGAAGAGGATGTGGATTTCTATCAGGCGATAGACAACCTTTACAGGTTGCGACTCCTAATTCTACGGGTGTAGACAGGAGAGCCGTAACAGGTATTTTTAGGGATACCTAAAGCAAATGATAATATGTTGTAGGTAAGCAAGCGTATGAAAGCTGCTAACGCTAATGCATGTTAAACAGATGTACATGTAGGGGATGTTTTTTTTTCTTCCCTTTTGAGTCTTTTTTCATCTCTGTTTTTCACGATCGCGGTTTAGAAGGCGGTATGGCATTGTTTAGCTGTAAGTAGTTTGGCACGATGAGGAAACGCAACATAAAATTGACATTGTTGTGAGATATATTAAGGTTGTAGTAAATAAGCGTGTATAGGTGCGTCTGTAATCATACGATTTTGTAGGCTCAGGACAGTATGAACAACAGGTATCGTATTGAAATTTGAAGCCGTTGTCGATTTAGGCAGCGCACATCTAGGATCTGTATGTACAATTTGTAGACATACCTCTGTGTCTATGGATTGGTCTGTAGATGTGCGATCAGAAAACAATTTCTTGCGAATAGGATGCGATGGAGGGATGTTTCTTGTACTGCATAAACAAACGCATAGATACGGTTTTATCGACAGGAAAAGCTAGTTGGTAATTAAGATGCAATGGGTTGTTAGTGCTAAATAGAGATTGTTTCATAGAAAGCTAAATACCTGTAGCAGAAACGAACAGGACTCACCATGAGAGCAGACCGGCGGAGCAAAGCGAAGAAAACAGAGGTAAGCAGCGACAACGAAAGGATGCTAAAAACGCAAGCACTAAAACGGCGACTCCCTGAGAAAAACCTGATCGATGACGGGTCACACCAAACACAATCGAAGAGGCGAAAGTCCGAAGAAAGCCTGAGGCAAGGCTGCGCAAGGCAAGGGAGTGCGAGGGTAACGCGGCCGAACGTAGAGAGTGTATCACAGGGGCTGAAAGCGCACGGTAAAAAAAGCACGAAAACATAGCAGGGAAAAAGCGGCGAAGGCAGCGAACAATGGAGGCGCGGCAGAGGAGAGCCGAGCAACAGGATGGAAGTGACGCGGCAGGACAAAAAGCGACAGAGCGAAAACGCGAGCGAAGGGGAAGCGAGGAGACAGCGGTGACGCTCATGGACGGCGAGCAACAGGATGGAAGCGATGCGGCACGGCGGAAAGCGACGGAGCGGGGACACGAGAGAAGGGGAAACGCGAAAGCAGCGGCAACGCGAACGGACAGACAGAAAAGCGCGAAGCATGGCATGACGCGGGAAGCAGCACGGGGAAATGCAGTCAACAGGAAGCAGCACGAGAAAGTGCGACCTACAGGGCAGTCCTGGCGATGGAATAGAAAGGGCAGCACGAGGCGTAGTAGAGGAAAAGCAGGCGCACGGCAGTGGAAAAGCAGGCGTGAGAAATGGGGGAAGACCGGGACAACGTGCATGAAACCCAAAGTGAAGACGCTAGCGAAAAGAGCGAGCGACGCGCTCGGGCAGGCAGCACTCGGGGGGACATGCGGGAAATTTTTTTAAAAATAATATATATTTTAAAAAAGTTTACAAAACTAGGTAGTCGTTTCAAAAAATTACAAAAATAGGTACACGTCGCGGTTCATGCAGCGGCAGTTCTCATCGATTGATGAGTGGTGCGGAAAAGAAGCGATTCTGTCGCTTGATTCATCTAGAAATTGTTAAATATAGTAAATAAACTCCAAAAATTATGAAATGTTTTTTGGAGCTTCCTGATACAATTTTATTACTTTTGTAATTTTTTCAAAATTTTATCCCTTCTTAATTTGTCTCCAACATTTATTTACGTATAACATTTGTAGGATTTTGTACATATACCAAATGAGGTCCAAAAATTATAATTTTTTTTTGAACGCTCCTTACATAGTGTAATTATTTTTGTAGTTTTTACAGAATTTTATATGATCTTAAATTGTCTAAACAATTCATAATTTAGGTTTTGATGCAGTGTACTTGATTATGTAAACCATTAATTTTAGATATAATTTCAGAACATAACAAATTCTATAAAAATTACATAAAATTACACTATCTAATAAGCTTTCACAAAACATTTCATAATTTTTGAACCTAATTTGGTATATGTAAAAATTCCTACAAATGGTATACTTAAATGAATTTTAGAGACAAATTCAGAAGGGATAAAATTATAAAAAAATGACACAAGTAAGAAAATTGTATCAGGAATCTCCACAAAAAATTTTGTAATTTTTTGAGTTTATTTACTATATTTAAAAATTCCTAGATTCCTATTGCCAGTTGAACTAGCGACAGGAACCTGTCTGCACTATTCAGGATTCCTGTCACCAGTTCAACTGGTGATAGGAGCCTGTCGCCAGATGAACTGATGACAGGGACCTATTTTTGTAATTTTTGGAGACGACTACCTAGTTTTGTAAAAAAAAAATTTAAAAATATTATTTCAAAAAAAAAAAAAATTCTTTCACGAACACAGAACCGAGCAGGCACGATCGGACGGGCACTGATTTGCTGACGATGTAGATAGCCTCAGAAGCGGCGCTTTCCACCGGCTGTTAACTTAGTAACTAGAAGCTAACCCCCCGGCTGTTAGGAACTGAGCCTAGCTCAGTTGGTGGAAAGGTGTGGATGTACACCCCTACCATCGAGGTTCAAGTTCTCTTCGAGACGAATTTGAGTGCCTATTATGGTTGTGTGCATGCTTAGTTGGTGCAGAGGTCGGGATTTATACTTTCATTTCTAAAAAAAAAAACTAGAAGCTAACCCGCGCCAAATGGCGTGGGGGCTCGGATGCTTTTCTTTTTGTTAGGCATGGACGTGGACCATTGAAAGACGCAGCGACATAGGTAAGTTCATATTTAGCTACTGTTACTTCTCCATATGAGTTTAATACTAATAATGGATAACCTAGTAGTATATAAGTATATAAATCTAAATGTACAACATGTGTAAAGAAGCAGTACGAGAGCATAATAAATAAAAAAATATGTTTTAACGTAGAGACATAATGAGGCAAAAAAGAATGGAGTATGGTGCCATATCTAAGATATCATACACCATGTGATATAAGTAAATGGACGGTCTGCTTAAGCCCTTTGTTGGCAGCATTATGCAATGCGGTCCTAGGCTGTGATACCACAAATAAAAGCAGGGAGGCATTACAAATGCAATATTAAAAACTGTAGGCTTTTCAATTCAGCACGTATCCAGGGATGATTTTAAGCACCATGCATTAGTCTGCTATCAAACTGGAAGGGACAGATTCGCATAAAACGATATGGTATCCAAATTAACTCACTACAGGTTGCACGTGGGTATTTTGACTCTCTTCATTTGGAGATTTGGTATCTAAGCTGAGTTGGAGACTGGAGTGTTCACAGAGAACAGAATGTTGAATACTGGTGATTGTTCCCCTCTTAGATTTGTAATATTACGACTAAACACATATTTTTCAAAACACTTCTTGCTGAGGCAGTCTGCAAATCGGGGAGAATCTCCACAATAAACAAATTTCACAGAAGTAATTGGGGATCTCCACAATAAACAAACTCCACAGAAGTATCTGAGGCATAACAATCTTGTGACTAAAGAAGGTAAGTTCATAACATATTTCCCAAATCCCTCGGTTTTTTTTTTCTATATAGAGGAACCTATAATCATAGACCAACTCTATCTAAGCATACCCTGAAGAGGTGGTTAGCTCGCTCATTTACAGCAAGGGTTGTAGGTAGTCCCACGCCATTATAAGTAAAATTAACACAATAGATCATATTCATGTATGCAACAATATATTTCACAATCAAGGCAACTGCAACATGTGATGCTAGATGCTACCATAGAAAACTAACATGTTCATGTTTGCCATCTCCATAGAAAGCATATTCTTGTTGGCCACTTTTGAGTGATATATTGTAATGATTTATTCAGCTCGAGTTGCACATTGTTAATAGTTTTTGTACCACTTTTGTGTGAGCGCCCGCGTTTTTAAGACCTAACCTCGTAGCAGTAATCGGGTTTATCGGCGGTTAGTCTCTTCTTAGCGGCGTGTTAGCAAGAGTTTTAGATCGCTCCTAATCAGCCGAAGCATATCGTGTCGATCATTCTTTCATTCGCTCCACCTTTGCAATCATCATTCATTACAGCAGTTGATCAATAGATAAATAGATTGCATATCCTTTTGCATTAGACAACAATCAACAATTGCATATAAGACATCAATAGTCATTTTACAGAGTCTAGAATCATCAAGCACATCAGTTACATTCATACATCCCGCATCATACAAACAAATTGGTAGCACTATCGCCTAGAACCATCTCCGCGGCTCACAAGCATCACAGTATCACTAACACAGTGCGTTCTCATCCACACTGCTATTAAAAAGCTGAGCAGCCACGTTGTTTTCTCTGCAAGCACAGTGCAAGCCTATCAAGTACGACCAATTACCCCACATTCCACGGTGAGTCTCTATTTCTTGCCCCCGCTCATTCACCACAACCATTCCCCATTCCCTCCCCGGTCAGACGCGCTCGGCGAGAGCTTGGTGTCGCCGAGGCGATAAGAGCCGGCGTTGCCACGGCCGGCGCACCACCGCATCCCCACACGGACCATCATCAGTCATCAACCCAGAACAAGCAGCAGCCGCAGCAACCATTCCACAACACAAGCACAACCAAAACAATCCCAGTTCATCCTTCCCTCTTCAGGTAAAATTAGTGGAACGTATGAACTGAAGGTGAGCATTTGCCTACATGGTAGCTGCATTGTCATACCTCGAGTAGCATCCACCTCGAGATCCACCCCTCTCTGACCTGCATTCACCACAAGCACTCATCAGTGGCAGGCAGCGTAGATCAAGTAGAGTTGTAGAGAGGATAGCGTTGGTCTTGGCCTGCGGCGGAAGGCCCAGCCGGCGGACAAACCCTAGCAGCGATAGATCCGGGCGGGTAGTGACCGCAGCAGAGAGGAGAGAGAGAGAGGAGGCGCGGATCGGCGCCGGGTGGCGAGCCGGCGAGGCGAGGCGCTAGGTAGAGGAAGCGAGTAGCGGCGTGATGGCGGCGCCGGCCTCGGCCAGCGCCGAGAAGAGAAGATCGGCGGGGCCGGGCCGCACACAGAGAGAAGGCGCGGGCCGGATCTGGCGGGCCAAGCCAAGAAAGGAGAGTCGGTCGACGCAAAGGCGGCGCTAGGTAGAGGAGGCGGCGGCGCCGTGAGCCGGCGCGATGGGGACCGAGAGGAGAAGCCGAGCCGGAGCGAGGGGCGGCGACGCCTGGGGTTGAAGAAGGGGGAGAGGTGGAAGGAAGAGGTGGTGTGCGTGTGGGTGCTCAGGGTGTGTTGTGTGCGTGTGTTTAGGGTGTGCTTAGTGTGTTAGTGTGTGTGTGTGGGCTTAGTGTGTGTGTGGGCTTAGTGCGTGTGCTGGGCCGTGTGTTGTGTGCATGTAGTGTAGGCAGTGAGCCGGCCGAGTGAGTTTAGAGGAGAGAGAGAGAGAGAGATTAGGGGAGGGATTAGGGTAGATTAGGTTTAGGTTAAGGGCTTTAAATTTAAGGTTGGGTTTAATCTCAGTTTAGTTTAGATTCTTGTTGCTCTGTGGTTTGGCTACTAGAATAGGTTGTATATCTTTTACTTCGGTAGCCGTTAAAATAGCTGGTGGGTTTAAAACTAGTGGGCGACTATCGGTGAGTGCTAATCTCGATTAGAACGCAAAAGCATTTTAGTAAGTAAAATATGCTAACTTAGTAAATGCTAACTATTATCTATATTATCACTCAAATCAACTACGTATTTACTTATACTATTATTAGTTGCCGATCTTCTCGAGCGAACAGACACCGACGAGGAGCGGTGACGAGAACTGTGGCACCAACTTTTCTTACTTCTCTGAAGGCAAGCGATCCTCTTGAACATGAATATAGTTACTTTAAAAATATACCATATCTTGCACTATTATAAGTATTGCATCAAAATGGTTTTCCAAAACCTAAAGAAAATAATTGAGATAAGATGACTAAGAGGATTAAGAAAGAATGAGACTTACTAGGTGGGTAAAGGGGGGCCCTGGTTGGGGAAATGCGACGATGATGATGAGGTAAGGGGTGGGCCCCTTTTTACATATGGTTATAATATAAGGACCAACCAACTCTTGCTCGGTCGAGATCACAGTAATCGGTGCCAACCATTTTCCCGTTTAGTGAGCGAGAAAATGCTACCTTGTTACGTGACTATGCTCTCCACATCGGGTAAGTAATAGGTGTGTGTGAGTGATATGGAGGAACCCGGGACCGGTGGGGATAGTCGGAGTGGGGATCAAGGCGCTATATGCGCTAAGGTGGAGTGTTGAGTGCGAGATTGAAGTCGCCTCAACCAACCTCACCGAACTTCGGTGGATGATAAGGTCGGCGTGGCTTAATGCGCCGGCGGAAGGTGATGGGTGGAGAAATTAATCACGTAACCGAAAAGCGTTACGTATTACGATCTCGAACCCGCATCTAAGGTAATCACGGTGGACCTGTTCATGGAGAGTTGAGAATAGCTATGGGTAAAGTGGTACAAAGCTGCGTGATGCTAAACAAATCATGAATTCATGCCGTCTCGAGTTGGAGTCTCACGGAACCACGAGGGTCTTTCGTCTCTCAGAGTGACTCGTAGAGTTTTTGATATTAAAACTTGCCACATTTTTGTGAGATCTATTTTCTAAAGTGAGATGATTTAGAATTTGTGATAAAGAGTAGAGATAGTGCATCTGTGCATCTTTGCTATTAATGCTTCTTGAGTACATTCGTGTACTCAACCTTGTTAGTATTCTCCTTTGTAGATCCTAGTCAGAAGGGAACTATCAGAGTGGGACGAAGGACTTCTTGGTCTGAAGCAACAAGCGGAGGAGAAGGCTTGGACTAAGAGGACCCGGGCGAGTTGGAAGCTATTTTGGCTTGTGGGACGGATAGGTGCTTGTACTTCATGGCACACAAGAGAAGAGGAAGTTCCTTGGGTATTTATATAACTCTTGTATTAAGACCTTAGCCTGCGTGTGCTTGTTGAAATAAGCAGCGGTTTCTATCTTATTGTTACTGCTGCGTAACTCGGTGAAGGCTTACTATTCGTTGGGCGGTGTTCTCTGAGCAAGCGAATAGTAATCCGTGTGCCTAAGTGTTATTACCCACAGGAGTAATGACACGGGCGTCCTGAGATAGTATCGAGCAATAGGTTGAACACGCTAATAACATAGAAGCGTAGCAAGAACTTAGGTGTGCTTTTCTCACCTGCTATATTGCAATAATTAGCTTATTAACCCTCATCCCCATATCAATTTCTATTTCCGTCCCGTTTCAAAATTATTATGTTAAAAACCTCATCTTCTTTAAAGTGACAGCCTGCTAACATAGAACTGTCCCTTCGTAGGAGGTTTAGATTAAACCTTCCATCCAATAGAGTACGGGGGAAAAGCGTGTGCTTCGTCTTTGGACTCGTGTTGCTGACTCCTGCTAGATAATCTGTCAGGCTAGCAATTCGATCTAGGGTAGAATGCTTGAGACTATAGGTGGTGAAGCATCAATATAAGATCATAAGTGCATGCCGGGGTTAGAGGCTTGTAGTAGAACTCTGGTATGGATCTACTTTTCCAGCCTCTGGATAAGTCTAGACCATACCCATTAGCTTCCTTATCTTTTCATTCTTGTAACCAAAGTGACATGTCAGCCTCCTCAGTAAATCAGTAACTACTTAAGGAAAAGAGAACTAATGGCTGGCGGAGTAAAAAGATGTCTTATCCTTTACGCACCGGTTTCCGGACGAGTGGTGCAGCACTCGGCGTGTAGCTACAGGCGTACCCGAGAGCGAAATCTGGGCGTACTCGAGAATGAGCCACGGCGGTCCCAAACACGTGGTTTGGGCGGTCTTGAAACGGGATCTCAAGCGTGCACAGGCACGTGGATCGGGGGTAGTGTAGAGTCGCACTCGAGGCAAGCTCGGCGGTCCCAAACACGTGGTTTGGGCGGTCTTGAAGCGGGATCTCAAGCGTGGTGAGCACGAGAGACTCGGGTAGTATAGGATATGGATCTTTTGCATCTCTATGTTTCTTGGTGTTATTTGATTATCGTGTGTGGCGTAATACAACTCACCCAGCGGGTTAACTCTGTCGATAAACATGATACCTCTTATCTACTTCAACTCATTCTTTGAAGAAGCAAGGAAGTTCGTGCAACATGGAAGATCTCGTCTAAGTAAAAATCACGCAAGTCGCGGCCAGCGCAACGGTTTCTTAACACTTTTCCCTCGGGATGTCGAATCGATTGTCAATAAGCGACATTATAAGGATAGGCGAACAAGCGGACTTGATGAAACCTTCTAGAATGTATGTGGTTGCGGCGAGCGAGGATATCTTTGGACAATACCCACCCTTGCCAGCGCCAATCCTATTGCGGTCGAGGACCACGATCACTTAACAGCGGCAACAAGCGGACATATGACAAAAATTGGTCTCTACAGGATGAACCACCGTCGGAAATTAACCATCCACCGGAGAGCCAGGTGACCCATCATTATATTAGGTGCCACCACGGTCATCGTTGTTGATATGGCTAACTTCCATGAAACTCTCAATTCGGATGGAAAGCGACAACTATAATTAAGATCATTAAATACCCCGAGAGACACGGAGCATCATGAAGGTAATTTTGAATACAAAGGTGGATCTTTGCGAACCAGTACCTATTTGGCTCGTGGCATTCTCACAGAGGATAAAGGCGATGAGTCTAAGGTGGATGTATCGGCACCGACAAAACCTCCGGGATCTAAGTTTACATAATGGCGAGTTAATGGCCATCAAGTTAGCAGAGATAACACAACAATTATAATTCGACCATTTGCAAATTTCCAACACCCAGTGGACCAAATTGAGCTTTGGTGGTTTTAAAATCGATGCATTCTACAGGCTTCCACTAAAAAGCAGATAGCAGTGTGGAGTTGCTGTTGTTGAAGAACCGTACCTTTTGATCCAATACCTATGAGGAGTCAAGATTTCTCGGCCAGTAATGTCGGTGAATTCATCAACCAGGAAAGCGTGAGACCACCATGGGAACTTGTGTGGAGCGTCTTGATGTACCTCATGTTTCACATCGACATCTTGAGGCGAAGTACTCGACGATTCCTTGGGTTACAAGTATAGCACGCCATCGATCTTGAGTCATTCTTATTCAAACGATGTTAGCCAAGTGCAATGGAGGTCCCACGAAAAACACCCCAAACACCCACCTCCACTGTCGAGCTCATTGCAAGCCATTCAATTACACAATGACCTAGTGGTCAAATCTCGCATCTCTCGGGGCGTGGACTACAACTTATCACCTTTCCTAGCGGCCACGATCAAGGGCTTCAAAATATAACTTCGGGCACACCAAGAAGTCTTGGACCATCCATCTCTGGCGAGAAGGATGGGAGGGCGAAGACACGACAATCAAGACTCAGAAATAAGATTTAGACGATTGCCGCGGGACACATCAACGGAAAATCCACCAGCAAACCTCAACGAGACAGCGCTGGCCAATCCAGAACAACCACCACACCAGCAGTCAGCCATCCTCATCCGCCACCTACCTGTGGACCTTGTTCAAGCATGCCACAACAACCACTACCTTGATATAGACCACTCGGGCCAAGAATTTTCAACCCATCCTTCCAGAAATCCATAATCCAGCAGCAGCCTGTCGCAGTAGCTCCTAGTCGTGCAAAGTGTAGAGATCGCCACCTAGCAAAGGGATAGCTCGATTGTTGAATATCGAATTAAAAGATTACACGATTGCGGATATTGGATTAGTAGAAACACATCGTGGTGGGATATTGATAATAGAAATAAATTATTATTGGATACTAGATAAACGAATTGTTGGAGGTGGAATCATAGAATTAGATAATGATTGAATACTGGATGTTGGGTCATAACCATATATTATTATTGGATTATTGGATATTGGACTAATGACGTTGAATTAAATAAGTAAATGGTTGTGGAGCTTGGATCGATGGACATGGGATTAGTAATGATACATGACTATGGAATAATTGGATTATTGTTGATATATAAATAAACGCTAGCTCTTGGATTATAGGAATGTATTTATTGAATTATTGAAGTTAGGAGTATTGGATGATGGGATAGATTATTGTGGAAGATTGGATGGTGGGATTTCAAAATTGTTGAAGTGGGATTATCGGATGTCATCATTATTGGATCATATGAATGAATTTGTTGGACTACGGGAGTTAGGGATATTGGATTATGGGGTAGATTATTGTTGAGAATTGGATTGCGGGATTACATAATCGTTGGAGTTGGCTTACTGGAGTTCATTAATTATCAGATCATAGGATTATATCATAATTGGATTATTAGAAATATAATATCGCTTGATTATAGAAATACTCTTGTTGGATACTAGAATATGTTAAGGTTGGATTATAACAGTATATCTTTGTTGGAATATAGGAATAAATCTTGATCTGATTATGTAAACATATCTTTGTAGATTTAAATGGATTTTGGTAACTATTGGAGAGTTAGTACTGAGGAATTGATCCAGTAAAGGCAGTGATTGAAAGGCGGAACGGTTGGATCTTCATACCAATACCTGAGGTTAATTTTTGGTGAATTAGTGTAATCTTAATATATGAGTAAACTAGGTGGAATTAATTGGATAATTTGGTTAGGTCATAATTGTTGGATTTAATTGGATAATGGGATGAGATTCAGATGTATGGTTGGTGATCATGGGAAGATAGTATTGATACTCTGATCGGATTTAGATAATGAATAAAGTATGAGGCTGGATTAGTATCTTAAGTTATGATTAGAATTCAGGTACATTAGTTGGATTATACAGAATTGATGAACTTGGTGGAGTTAAGGAAATAACAATACTTGGTTGATTTATTATTGTTGGTGGATTAATGTAAGCAATGAGGTGGTAGCACAATGGGCATAATAGATCGATTTGGAAAGCATGATTCTAATGCAGATACTTTGATTAATCTGATCTCAAAAGTGATAGCAGGATTGAAGATTGAGAAGCTTAACCAGAGGTTCAGTTATGATTTAAAATGGGGCTATGATATTGATTCTACCATAGAAATCTTCATAAATGATTTAACTCGGAAGACAAGTAAAAGTTGGTATAGACTTGGGTTAAATGAATAGGTGAATGAGGATAGTTGACGCATACGATCAATTTGTTGCTATGATTAAGATCTGATTTTGTTGGAAGCAACCCAAGTCAATTAGAAAGCGGGCTTCAAGCGGCATCCTGCTTTGAGCAGCCACAAAACATCCAAGGTGGCACGGGCCATGCCATAATCTGCCACTAAGCAACACTCCCAGTTTGCAGATTGACCTCCTAATAAGTTAGTGGCTTACCTTCAAGTCACCCTTATACCGTTATCCATACATTACCGCCATGGTATTCCATCCCATTCTCTGTGGTCAAATCCAGGAACACCAACTTTCAGATCCCTTCATCGTCGAAGAAATCCAACGCATCAAGTCAGATCAACCCTCTGAGTTCCAGACAGGTGACTCCGGAATCTTATGGCAGCAAACTAAAATCTGCGTTCCTGACCAACCCCAGATTAAGGAGACCATCCTGCGTAAGGTTCATGGTACTCAGTACACTATCCATCCAGGCAGCACAAAAATGTATCGGGATTTGAAGGAAACCTTCTGGTGGCCAAACATGAAGCGAGCCATAGCAGAATATGTGGGTCAATGTGACACCTGCCAAAAGGTCAAAGCAGAACACCAGCGTCCTGCAGGACTGTTAAAACCACCGGGAGTACCTGAATGAAAATAGGAGGATATATGTATGGACTTCATAACAAATTTTCCTCTCACCCTCAACAAGAAGGATACCATTTGGGGTATCGTGGATCGTCTTACAAAATCAGCTCACTTCATAGCCACAAATCAGAAATACACCAATAAACCTGCTGAGATTTATATCGAAAGAAAAGTTACTTTACCCGGAGCACCGAAGACCCTCACATCAGATATAGGATCAGTGTTTGCATCTGGTTGAGGAAAAAAGCCTAAGCTGCTTTGGGCACCACCCTCAACCAGCCTGACCTATCACCCCCAAAGCGTGGGCGGTGAGCGGGTAAATCAAATCTAGAAGACATGCTAAGGCGTGCGTCTTGAACTTTGGAGAATCTTGGGAAAAATGCTTAGCCCTAGCGGAGTTGCATACAATAACAGCTACGATCTAGCATCCAAATGGCTCCGTCTGAAGCTCTCTATTGCGAAAAGTGTAGGTCACCAATATCTTTGGTATGAAGTTGGAGAAAGACCCTTGCTAGGACACGAACTCATACGGGAGAGCGAGGAGAAAATTCAATTAATTCGAAACGCCTCAAGATTGCCCGAGTAGACAAAAGAGCTATCTTTGACAAGCACGGGAAAGACCTCGGTTTGAAGTCGGAGATTATGTATATCTAAAGATATCGCCTATGCGAAATGCTGTGATTTGGATTAAAGGAAACTAAGTCCGCGTTATGTGGGACCCTTCGGATCCTAGGCGTAAGGGCACCCTCATATAAGCTGAACTACCAACCCAAGCGTCACGAGTTCACGATGTGTTTCATGTCTCTCAACGAAAATATGCGAGGCCTTCGGCATGTAACCAACCTCGACATACCTTTGCAAGATGATTTGACTTACGAAGAAACGCGGTGAAAATTCTAGCAACGAAGACCCGGATTAAGGAGCAGGATGATTAAGCACGCAAAGTGTTGTGGAAAAATCACTCGGTCTGGCTACATGGGAGAAGGAAGAAGAAGCTGCGCGAAGTCTACCCCAACCTGTTCAAGTGAGCTTTTAATTTGAGCGAAATTTGTTTCTAAGTGGGGTAGGATGTGAGCGCCCGCGTTTTTAAGACCTAACCTCGTAGCAGTAATCGGGTTTATCGGCGGTTAGTCTCTTCTTAGCGGCGTGTTAGCAAGAGTTTTAGATCGCTCCTAATCAGCCGAAGCATATCGTGTCGATCATTCTTTCATTCGCTCCACCTTTGCAATCATCATTCATTACAGCAGTTGATCAATAGATAAATAGATTGCATATCCTTTTGCATTAGACAACAATCAACAATTGCATATAAGACATCAATAGTCATTTTACAGAGTCTAGAATCATCAAGCACATCAGTTACATTCATACATCCCGCATCATACAAACAAATTGGTAGCACTATCGCCTAGAACCATCTCCGCGGCTCACAAGCATCACAGTATCACTAACACAGTGCGTTCTCATCCACACTGCTATTAAAAAGCTGAGCAGCCACGTTGTTTTCTCTGCAAGCACAGTGCAAGCCTATCCAAGTACACGACCAATTACCCCCACATTCACAGCTGAGAGTCTCTATTTTACTGCCCCCCCGCTCATTCACCACAACCATTCCCCCATTCCCTCCCTCGGTCGGCGCGGCTCGGCGAGAGCTTAGTGTCGCGAGGCGACCAGAGCCGGCGTTGCCCGGCGGCGCACCACCGCATCCCCACACGGACCATCATCGGTCATCAACCCGAACAAGCGGCGGCGGCAACCATTCCACAACACAAGCACAACCAAAACAATCCCGATTCATCCTTCCTCTTGAGTAAAATTAGTGGGCGTATGAGCGAAGGTGAGCATTTGCCTACTGTAGGCGCATTGTCATACCTCGATAGCATCCACCTCGAGATCCACCCCTCTCGACTGCATTCACCACAAGCACTCATCGATGGCGGCGTAGATCAAGTAGAGTTGTAGAGAGGATAGCGTTGGTCTTCGGCCTGCCGTGGCCGGAAGGCGGCCGGCGAACAAACCTAGCGGCGATGGTCGGCGGGTAGTGACCGGCAGCGATGGGAGGAAGAGAGGAGGAGCGCGGATCGGCGCCGGGTGGCGAGCCGCGAGGAGCGGCGCTAGGTGAAGCCGAGTAGCGGCGGCGCGTGGTGGCGGCGCCCGGCCCTCGGCCCGAGAAAGAGAAGATCGGCGAGGGCGGGCGCTTTGGAAAGGCGGCGCGGGCGGATCTCGGCGGGCCAAGCCAAGAAAGAAGTCGGTCGACGCAAGGCGGCGCTAGGTAGAGGCGGCGGCGCCGTGGCCGCACGCGATGGGGCCAGAGAAGGCGGCCGGAGCGATGAGGCGGCGGCGCTGGGGTTGAAGAAGGGGAGGTGGAAGGAAGAGGTGGTGTGCGTGTGGGTGCTCAGGGTGTGTTGTGTGCGTGTGTTTAGGGTGTGCTTAGTGTGTTAGTGTGTGTGTGTGGGCTTAGTGTGTGTGTGGGCTTAGTGCGTGTGCTGGGCCGTGTGTTGTGTGCGTGTAGTGTAGGCGATGAGCGTGGAGTGAGTGAGTGAGTTTAGAGAGAGAGAGAGAGAGAGAGAGATTGGGGAGGATTAGGGTAGATTAGGTTTATGTTAAGGGCTTTAAATTTAAGGTTGGGTTTAATCTCAGTTTAGTTTAGATTCTTGTTGCTCTGTGGTTTGGCTACTAGAATAGGTTGTATATCTTTTACTTCGGTAGCCGTTAAAATAGCTGGTGGGTTTAAAACTAGTGGGCGACTATCGGTGAGTGCTAATCTCGATTAGAACGCAAAAGCATTTTAGTAAGTAAAATATGCTAACTTAGTCGTCGCTAACTATTATCTATATTATCACTCAAATCAACTACGTATTTACTTATACTATTATTAGTTTAGATCTTCTACTGAAAAGCGACAGGCAAGCAGAGCGGTGACGAGAACCAGCGGCACCAACTTTTCTTACTTCTACGAAGGCAAGCGATCCTCTTGAACATGAATATAGTTACTTTAAAATATACCATATCTTGCACTATTATAAGTATTGCATCAAAATGGTTTCCAAAACCTAAAGAAAATAATTGAGATAAGATGACTAAGAGGATTAAGAAAGAATGAGACTTACTAGGTGGGTAAAGGGGGCCTGGTGAAATCGGCGATGATGATGAGGTAAGGGTGGGCCTTTTTACATATGGTTATAATATAAGGACCAACCAACTCTTGCTTTCGGTCGGATGCAGTAATTCGATGCCAACCATTTTCCCGTTTGCGGGCGAGAAAATGCTACCTTGTTACGTGACTATGCTCTCCATCGGGTAAGTAATAGGTGTGTGTGTGATATGGAGGAACCCGGGACCGGTGGGGATAGTCGGAAGTGGGGATCCAGGCGCTATATGCGCTAAGGTGGAGTGTTGAGTGCGGGATTGAAGCTGCCTCAACCAACCTCACCGAGAACTTCGGTGGATGATAAGGTCGGCGTGGCTTAATCTGCCGCGGAAGGTGATGGGTGGAGAAATTAATCACGTAGCACCGGAAAGCGTTACGTATTACGATCTCGAACCGCATCTAAGGTAATCACGGTGGACCACATTCATGGAGAGTTCGGAATAGCTATGGGTAAAAAGTGGTACAAAGCTGCTTGTGATGCTAAACAAATCATGAATTCATGCCGGTCTCGAGTTGGAGTCTCAGGAACCACGGGGTCTTTCGTCTCTCAGAGTGACTCGTAGAGTTTTTGATATTAAAACTTGCCACATTTTTGTGAGATCTATTTTCTAAGTGAGATGATTTAGAATTTGTGATAAAGAGTAGAGATAGTGCATCTGTGCATCTTTGCTATTAATGCTTCTTGAGTACATTCGTGTACTCAACCTTGTTAGTATTCTCCTTTGTAGATCCTAGTCCCAGGCCAGAACTATCCTCAGTGGGACGAAGGACTTCTGATCTGAAGCAACAAGCGGAGAGAAGGCTTGGACTAAGAGGACCCAGGGCGAGTTGGAAGCTATTTTGGCTTGTGGGACGGATAGGCTGCCGGTACTTCATGGCACACAAGAGAAGAGGGGAAGTTCCCTTGGGTATTTATATAACTCTTGTATTAAGACCTTAGCCCTGCGTGTATAGCTAATTGAAATAAGCAGCAGTTTCTATCTTATTGTTCTGCTGCGTAACTCTGGTGAAGGCTTACTATTCGTTGGAGCAGTGTTCTACTGAGCAAACGAATAGTAATCCGTGTGCCTAAGTGTTATTACCCCTGGGGTAATGACACGGGGCGTCACATTTTGAGTGACATATTGTAATGATTTATTCAGCCTGTGTTGCAAATTATTCATATTTTTGGGAGCATGCAGTTCTACCAGGCATAGGATAATGAGTACAAAACTATAAATACCTAGAAAGATGAATTTAAGCTTGGCTATATATTTCTGGCCTTTTATATGTTATAGTACTCACGGAGCTACGTCAATTACTTTTTTATGTGAACTAAAACTACTATCCTAAAGAACATGACATGCATAAATCAGTAAAATACATATGGCAATTTTGACTTTCCAGAATACAATAACACTATCACAGTTAGATGTCAATCTGAGTAGAATCATCAGCAGAACATGATTAACTAATGATGTAGCAAAATCTAATCGTAAGGCAGTGGGCCTGTATAATTCCAGATGAATTAGAAAGATGGCATATTAACTTTGACTTGAATTCAACTTTTAAAAGTATAAATAGGACATAATTGATGTCTGCCATATCATCAATCAACTTTACATGTACATCGGATGGCATTTGTATTTTGAACACACAAACCTGCAAGAAGTTTATTTAAAGAATTATAAGAAGGTTTCGGATGATTGGAAGAATAAGGAGGTTCCGAACGAATGAAGTGCAGGCGGGCAGGAGGGAGCGCTTACACAGTGACCTCCCGTATGATATCAACCAAGGGCATCCCTTTTCTCATCTTCATGTCAGATTGTCTAAGCAGATAAGGACACAAATTGCATAAGACACACCTTTAGACCATGAACTATGAATTGTTAGGAGGATAGTACTGGTACCTAAGGATACATCTGTACCTGGTTGGAAATGATTCATTTAGTAACTAAAATGTTACCTGCTCAATGTCTTTCGGCATGGGTTTTCCCGTGCAAAGGTAGACAGGTTTTTCTGTTATTTGCTAGGATGCCATGTGTGTGTCGACTGCACATAAAAAGGCAAGGCAAGTCAGTGTTAAACCAATCGTAACATACCAACTGATGGAACAAAACAATGAATATCAAAAAGAAAAACCTGTCATATGGTTAGGCTGAATGTTGAACCTGAGACCTACACGTCTCACATTGTAAGAATGGCATTAGTTGAGGCCAATGTCATATGTCCTTGACTTCTTGTCATGCAAATCAGAAAGAACCATGCTTCATCCAGACCTTAACAGACAATATTTTATGGTCTTTTTCAACTCTCCTTCACCCATGGGAACCTTTTATATTTTTTCATTAACTAAATATCACGAACTCATGGTAAAAGATAGCAGCTTTAGAATGATCAACAAAACTTGAGTATTCAGGCATAACCTGTAATATATTCAAAGCCTTCCTCATGTCTCCATTGCCTAACCGCACCAGGCCTGTCAAGCCACTCTCATCTACATCAAGCCTGCAAGAAGATGCAAAAACACACAAAAAAAACCTCGTATGAGCTCAAACTTCGTATAGGTATCTTACAATCAAAGTTGATTCTATTGCGATGAAAATTTACTTCTTTCCAAAACTCAAGTTACAAATGTTAAACCTTCCGATATTGTATAGCAACCAATGGTAGTATGCACATAGTCCACTCCTTTGTCATCCTTGGTGTTGATGAAGACTGACATTCCTTCCAGAAACCATAGCATAAGATTCAAGAGAATTGCTTTGTCATCCTTGGTGGTGATGAAGACTAACATTCCTTCCAAAGGAAGAAGCTTGAGACAAATAGCTGTATCAAAACTAGGGTAATGTCAACACTGCGAAAAAAGATGAATAATTGTCTATGACATGTTTGCACCAGTTAGGATAAACATATATAAATGTCCCAACATTCTTATGGGGCATAGCATAAGATTCAAGAGAATAGCTCTGGAGAGTGTGGTCAATGTACCGTGCAGGAAATGCAAGCCAATCAGAAACATTATAATTAAGAAACCAAGTTAAGCAACGACTCATGTGCAATATTCCAGGCCTATTTAACTATCACTTTCATGTCTACCTATTCTACTCCGGTACTCCCATTCTTAGGCTCTAGACTACGCAATGATCATGAGCACTCATTTCGAAATCAGAATGTCCCAACAACTCACTGGCAGCTCTTTTCAATTCCACCCAAACCAATCCCCTCTACGTTAGGGAGAGGATTAGAGATTGAAGGAGGTAGCGCACCGAGGGCAAGGGTGAGAGAGCAGCACTCTGAGATTTTCAGAACACAAGCTTGCTATCCCCTGTACCAAATAGGCAAGCACCATCCTCCAAAGGCAAGAAACCAAGATTGAGCCCAAAACCATGGCTAGGCAAGGGGACGGAAGGGAAGGGAAGGGAGGCGGGAGGCGCTGATTTGGCGACTAGGGAGGGAGCCCGAGGGGGCGGTGAGGGAGGGAGTGGCGTGGCTGTGGAAGGATGCCGAGGGGGCGGGCGGAGGGAGAGGAAGAGTACCGGAGACGGAGGGAAAAAGGGGGCGGGCGGAGGGAGAGGAAGAGTACCGAAGCATTGCCGCCACCACCGATTCAAGTAGCACGCCACCACCCATCATCGATCCGATCGCCGTCTACCCGGAGGGAGGACCAGCGGCGGAGGTAAGGACGGGGAGGGGGGGACACGGGGCTCGAGATGCGGGCGGGGGAGGGATTGGCAAGGGCGATGGGTGTAGAGGGAGAGAGGCGGAGAAGGGAGAGGGAGGGGAACGGGAGGCGGGGAGGAAGAGAGGTGCGGCCGCGCGACGTCGGAGGGAGGACCGGCGGCGGAGGAAGGGAGGGGAAAAGGCGAGCAGCTGCCAGGCTCGACGGAGAGAAGCAGCGAGAAGAGAGACAGCTGGGGATACGGCGCAAGAGGGGATAAGGAATGGAACCGGCGCGAGCACGCACACGCGCTGCGCTCGCGGAAGGTGGGGGCCACCATACGCACGACGATGCGGGCAAGCGCGCGAGGCTGCGGTCCCAGCGGACGCGCGTAAGAGCCGCAGTGTAGCAAATGCACGAAGCGCACGCGCGGATCGGGCGGGCGCGAGAGGCGCACACAAGCGATCGGAGGGCGGACGATTTGGGGGCGACATGGCCAGGCTGGGAGGGGGCCAATCTCACCGGCTGTTAACTATGTTAATGTGTAGTGTCATGGATGGTGCAGTGAACCTGGAGGAGATCCATTTGTCTAACAATTTCGCATGTTGGGCCTTTGATGACATGGCCCTGGCATTTGGTGCAAACTTATCGATACCGTTCCAATACCAGCCGGTATGGCCGGTATGTTTCATTTCGCCACCTAAATTGATATAAAATAGCTCTACGTTATGTACCAACCTCGATACCGGTCAATATCAACTTCAATACCGGACAATATCGGCTATACTGGCCATATGATAATGCTGTCAATTGTACTTATTGAACTATAAGTTATATTTAATTATATTATTATGTATTTGGAATAATATTACAAGTGAAATTTGGTGTGCATATAATTAAACATATATATGCTTATAAGTATATATATATATATATATATATATATATATATATATATACATTATATTAAACTACAAAACGGTATGCTGGTATAGACCAGTACCGAAATATTTCATTCTAAGAGCCAAACCGGTATGGCCTCCAGAATAGTAATGACAAGTATGATTTGGTGTTCAACAGGATTGAGATTTCCACAGACTGACGATGAAAAAGAACTATTAAGGTATCATATCAACATAGTGTGTCGACACCTATTAAATTTAACTTTTCGTAAGGAAACACCTATCAAATTTTATATTTTCATGGTGGTTACAATTTTTTTCTTTCATGTATTAGACATTAGCTAAGTAATTGTACATTGGTTCAAGCCATGAAGATATCTTTACTACTTAAAATGACTCTAGTGGTGATAAGTGATGCATTCTTCTTCCCTTTTTCTTCACAAAAAAAAGTTGCGTGCCCACTCGTAGGCCCATGACTCGATTCTCCTCCTTGACACAAAAATGTTACGTGCCGATTTGTGGGCACATGACTTGATTCCCTTCCTCAACATGCTTCAACTCCATCTTATGCACGCGCACACGCCCTTCTCCTCAATGCCGCCACCCGCGGAACCTTCCCCTTCCTCTTCTCTTGCACCCCCTTCTGCCGCGCCCTCCACACACACCTCCATCTCCCCTCTCACCACCGTGAGCATGACCTCGCGCCCGTTCTTGTGCCTTTTCCTTGACGCTCCTCCCCCACTGCCAATCTCCCCTCTCACCAGCTGGAGCTCGACCTCACGCCCACACCTGTGTCTTTTCCTCGATGCTGCCCCCACCACCGCCGTCTGAGATCTTGCCTATCACACATTATCCTGTGAGCTGTCCCTTCCCTTGCAATTCCTCTCCATTGTTGCCACCCGCCCTAGCTTCCCTTCTGCTTCCCCTTCTCACCCCCTCACTCCCGCTAGCCAGCATCCATCCCCTTCCCATCCCCTTCACACCCAAGAGCTGCCACCCGTCGTCCTTCCCCTTCCCATCCCCTCACTCTTGCGAGCTCCCGCCGTTTCCCCATCCTCCCCTTCCTCGTGTCGCCTCGGTTTCCTCCGCCATCGCCATGCGCCAGCACTCTGCCAAACACCCACATGGACGCCCCTCCGACGTCGACACCGCGCATGCTCTCCTACTCCATGTACCATGTGCACATCCTCCATCATCGTCGCCCGCTACCCTTCCCCTTCCCGTTCCCCTCACACCCACTCACCTCCCCAACTGCCTTCGTCGGCTCCCTCCCATGGCCATCATAGAACGCCTTTTTCGCATCGCCGCCTCTGGTGGCGCAGCGGTGGCGGCTGCAAGGAGGCACATGACATTACCGGCACCGGAACAAACGCCTTCCGCGCCAATGGTGGCCTTCCCATTCGCGGTGGCGAAGACGAGGTGGAAGCTTACAGATGAGAGGAACGTGCAGTAGGTGTTCCTCAGGTGCTCGGCATGGGCAAGGGGGCCTACGTGTGTTGCCTCTCCACCTCCTCGGTGTGCCCCATATCACCATCGGCGACCTCAACCATGATAAGCTCGCATCCTTTGGCACCCCTTGCTATGCAGGTCATCCCCTCCCCCGTCTCTCCGGAGTTTAGGTCAGATCGTTCAATAGTTCGTTGATCTAGATATGGTTTTTGGTTCGAGCAGATCAGCCAGCAACTTGAGTTTTTAATTAGGGATTCAGGGCTTGTTTGGGCTTAAGAGTGTATAGATCACATATTAGTAGAGAGTTGTCTAATTGTAGGTGTGGCCCTACTCCTTTGAGACAGCGTTGGCGACAGGAGAAGGTAGCGTTGAGGGGAGGCGTGGTAAGGCGGCGTGGTAAGGTGGCGTCAGGGATAGGAGAAGGCACACGGAGGGACGAGAGGAGAGGAGGTGACAGCGCGGGGAGGTAGCACCGATGACAGGAGGAGGTAGTGGGGAGGGGAGGCGGTGGTGCGGTACGATGGCTTCGACAGGAGAAGGCACCCAAAGGGAAGGCAGGAGAGGAGGCAGCGACGCAGGGAGGTAGCGCCGGTGACAAGAGAATGTAGCACCGACGACAGGAGGAGGTAGTGGGGTAAGGTAGCATTGGGGACAGGAGAAGGCACCCGGGTGGGAAGGGAGGGGAGGCAATGGCGCTGCCACTGCCTCCTCCCCCGGCCTTCCACCTCCTCGCTTACCACGTGATGCCGAGCAAGAATGAGAATGACAGCGAGAGCGATGCCGATTTTTATAGCCGTGCAAGCATAATTTCCGTCATGTGGGCTGTTTTGTGCTTGCCAGGGGGGTTCTTTGCATGCATGGGGGACATCGGCGTGATGGATGGGACGTAGGGAAGAGACAAGAGGGAATTGATTCCCTCCCACGCGGTATAGGACAGTGCCGTGCCCCAGGGGCACTAACCTCAGCGGCACCATGCCCCTCGATACGGACTATCTAGCCCCAGCCCTAGGGGCCGGGACTTGCCATGTGGCGCACAGGGGAGTATTCCAGCCTGCTAGGGCATGGTGGAGGGGAGTCCGGCGCCTTGAGGATCAGACTTGGCTAGGTGTTGAGCGTTGACAGCTCCGTATAACATCTGAATCTTTGGTTTGTATTCAAATGTATAAAAATGAGAAGGATTTAAAACTTTTTGATGCATCGTGTTGTTATTTGAAATTTTCTGGATTTTATTTCAAAGGATTTGTTGATTTCAAAAACCTAATGCTTCAATTGACTAGAGGCATAATCCTTTGAAACTTTCAAAACAAATTCTGTGATCATCCTCTGGAATTATTTTTCCTAGGTTCCGGACCTTCTTAGTGACTCCTCTAAAAAATTTCATAATTTTTAGATTTTATTTGCTATGTTTAAGGGTTAGTTAAGCCAGTTTGATCCTTGGTCCAAACCCTAGGCTAGAACCATGAATCATTTCTAGAGAAAAATGCAGTGCATGAAAAACTCTAGAAAATTTATGTAAGGTTGTTCTTAGAGTCAGAAGCCTCCCATAATTTTTTTGAATGTTTGGAGCTTCGAAACTCTGTCCATAAATTCGCAACCCTCTCAGCCTTTTGAAATCAACTCGGTCATCTACGAGTATTTCTCATCTTCGAGTCTTATTCATCTACGAGTATTGTTCATCTTCAAGTACTGCTCATCTATGAGCACTGGCCATCTTTGAGTACTATTCATCAACGAGTATTGCTCATCTACGAGTACTACTCATCTACGAGTACTGTTTACCAACAAGTATTGCTCATCAACGAGTACTGCTCATCTTTGAGTACTAGTCATCTTCGAGTACTGCTCATCTACGATTACTACTCATGTATGAGTACTAGTCATCTATGAGTACTGGTCATCTTCGAGTACTGCTCATCTTCGAGTATTGTTCATCTTCAAGTACTACTCATCTTTGAATACTACTCATCTACAAGTACTGTTCAGCTATTACAACCAGGTTTGTCTTGATTTTGACTCGATCTGATTCGATTACGACCTTGTCCAACTCGATAAGATCAGGTCTGACTCGTTTACGACCAGGTCCGACTCAATTACGACCAGGTCCGACTCGATTTTGACCAGGTCTGACCGAACCATCCAACCATATCCGACCAGGCTCGACCAGACCCCTTCGACCAGGTCTGACCCAGCCACCTAACCATGTCCGACCCACCCATCTGTCGTCAGATTGCCCGTACTTAATCGCTTCCATGCCCTCCCTTTCCCTCACTTCTCCTCTCGGTGGCTGAGGAGGGGGCGCTCTCTCGTGCAATTCTCTCGGTGAGTTCCTCGCTGTCATGTCCCTTTTCTTCTCCTTTCCTCACCGCATCCATTTGTGCTAATGCGAGCTCCTTCCTTTGCATGTAGCCTTCGAACGTGGTTGTCGTTTGCGTCCCTGTTGGCCGTGCACCGAGTGCCACCGCTGTGCCCTTTTCGCCTCCAGAGCTCATGGAATATTGGTTTTTCTTTAACTCCATCTAAAGACTCCATTCTCTTCTCCATCTCTGGCGTGCCATCCTTTCCTCGGAGAAGCTCTGCCGCCACCTCGGTTCTTCATCGCCGGACCTTCTCCGACGACCTCTGTCCTCCCTCTTCCCTCCGGTAAGGTCACTAAGCCTCTCCAGTGCTAGTGCGTGCGTTGGATTGCCTCGAGCGCCCTTGTTTAGTCATAGGGATTGTCAGCCGAACGACATCGCCGCCTTAGCTCATCGTCGCCGTCGCCCTTTAACGGCGCCCAGCCTCTACGATCACTTTGCAACCCTCTACGACCACTTTGCAGCCCCCTACGACCACCTTGCAACCCCCTATGACCACCTTGCAACCCTCTACGACCACTTATAGTCGAACGTCCTTTCGACTAGGTGTAGTCGAGCTTCTTTATGACTAGGTAGTCGAAACCTCCTTATGACCGTGTAGTTGAACCGTTGAGCAGTAACCAAAACCCTTTTGTTGGATTTTTTCTTCTGACAGTTATGGTTTAGGCTATATCTGTTGCATACTAAATTGAAATCAAGTGATTTTGTTTTTAAATTCTTTTAAAATTATGTTCTACATTCTGTGTAAATTTCATGATTTTTGGAGTTTATTCAGCGTTATCCATCCTTATTGGTTCTTGTCGATTCTTTCGCTAGGTTCCAACGAATTAGTTGAGTACGAGAGTGAACCTCAACAACAAGTGGATTATCTCCAGCAAGGCAAGCAATCCCTCCTTTGATGCATGTTGATCCTATCATGTTCAAATGTATTATCTTGTTTGCAAATGTATGTATGCATACTATGTTGATGATTACTTTCTCGTTTAGTGATAGTTAATCCAAATAGATGCATAATCTGTCTGTAAATGTTTACCATTGCTACTGAGCCTTGGTTGGATTATTGGTAATGATTTGGAGTCCGATGGATGGGCTCTGGTCATGTATTTATATAGTATGCTAGTCGGTTTGCTTAGCAATACTTAGAATGACAGCATGGGGATCATCGCTTCGGCGATGGTCATTATATCAACACTTTAGATACTTGGGTCAGGGTACTCACGTATGTAATTGTATTTGGAAAAACTAACAAAAATGAAAACAAAACGTTTTGGACTTGGGCACATTGGTTGGATGGTGTGCTGTTGGGTGTGTGCTTGGAGCCCGAGTCAACAAGGACCGAATTTCTTGTGTCATTGATCCAAGCGTTTTTGCGTGCATTCCACATGAGGGTATTTTGAACCCCTCTTGACTTAGTACTTTGGCGTGTGTTAGTTTCGAGTCGCAGGAGGTTGTTGTGTGTTGTGTTAAAAAGAGATGTTCTATTGTGTTGGGTGTGCGGGGGTGGGTTCTTGTCTAGGTTCTCCACACCGAGGTGCATCGGCATTTGCTAAGGCGGGGTCGATGACTCCAACACAGCGTATGGGTTTCTATCCATACGGGCAACTAGTAGCTAATGCATTATATTGAAAACGTCTCGTAGGACTTAGCCTTGCCAGCATACCTAAGGAAGTGTGCTCTATAGTTTGGCGAAATGGCGGTCTGGCATGTGGGTATAGCTGTACACCCTTGTAGGGTTTCAAACTATTCGAATAGCCTCGTTCTAGGTTATGGACATGCTTGGTTAAGTTGTGTAAGAATTAGACTATAATATTTTCAATAAAATTTGAAATCGGGTGGGTAATTCGTGTTATGTTGTGGTGGCTATTGGGAAGTCACCTCCAGGATGTTAATTATGTTTAATTGTTGTCTCGTTGTTATTTAAACAAATAAAAATGGATTGGTTAAATTGTCTCCAATCTGTTATGCTATCGCAAATGAAATATGGCTTTGTGCTAAAAATAAACTCTATGGCCTTCTCCTTTGTTTCAAGCTTGCATGTAGCTATGTATAGGTTTGTTATTTTTAAGTCTTGTGAGTACAATTTTTATACTCAGTTGCCTTGTCTAATTGCTACAGAGTAGGTTGACCCCCAAGGGGTTAACTCTTGTGAGACCACCTTCGTTTAGGACGACGACTAGCTTGGAGGTTTCCAGTTAGGTTGCCTTATGGGTAAGGGCAAACCGGTCGGCTTTTATTTTGGTGCCATCTTATGGCTATGTTTCTGCTGCAACTCTTAGTACTTTTGGATTGTTATATTTGGCCGATCGGCCTCTTTTTGTAATCTAAACTTGTATGGCTTGATGTTGTAAAACTTGTTGTTTATCGGTATTGTAGTATTGTGTATGACTTTGATATTGTTATCATTTTGTGAGGTGTATGTGTACCGCTCTTGGGAGGTGCACAATACATCGAAGGCGGGAGATTTGATTTGTAATGCTAGGATCAATTTGGCTAAGTATTACAAGTTAAATACCTCGGGTCCCCGCAAAGCTTGGTATCAGAACCATACTGACCATAGAAACCCCTGGCTTAGTTGTCGGTAGGATGTATTGAAAAACTTATCTTGAAAATATAAAATATTTAATGCAAATCTAAGTAAGTTCTCAGATTTTACTCCTTACCTATTTTAGATTTCTCATCTTACCTTGTTCTTGTTGAGTGTTGGAAAGTTGTATCCCTCTCATCTCCTTTCAAAGATTAGTTGATTATCATTTAAATTTGGTTTAGGGATTCAATGAGAGTTGAAAATATAGAGTGTTGGTTGTCCTTTGATGAAGATTAGAAGCATTTGGAGTGGAAAAATTCATCTTGGAGCTCGGATACAAAATCTGGACATCAAGCATAAGTTTTAGACAGCAAGCACTTAGTTCGTCGTTAGAGCTAAAAATGAAAGGAAAATTCAACTAAAACTCATGGGAACTAAAAGGGTAAGATGTGATATTAGATCACTAGTGTCTAATACATCCCTATATGGTTTTTACTATGCACGTTATATGTGATAGGACTTGAGTTGTGTTCTGAAATTTTTCTTCTCAACCGATTGCTCGTTCTTTCAATACGAGTTAGTCATGCCGATAAGCTAATCTTTTGTCTTATGGTTTTGAGATGGACCTTATGACTTTTTACAAATATTTGGAGTTCATTTCTTGCTAATATTTGTATGATTTTGTTAGGGTAATATCTCATTCCCTAGTCGTTGGTTTCTCTTCTGCTACCTTTTGCATCTAGTCTTCAGGTGTTGTTGCTAACCCTTTTAGTCAGAACAGGATGGCCGGAAGAATCCGTAGTGGTCAAGGTTAGCCCGCTGATCATGATAAGGTGCTCTCGCCTCCTCCAACGATGGCCGAGGTTCTCGCTCAGATCGAGCGGAACCGAATGGATCAGACACGGATCCTGGAGGTCATAGCTCGGAACACCTCTGTTTCGGTGGTTGCCTCTAGATCAGGAGGAGGAGGTGGACATCAACAGCGGGGAGGACTCTTGGAGTTACTTCGCACTCAGCCACTGTCCTTCTCTCAGTCTGAAGACCCGCTTGACGCAGACGATTGGTTGCGTATAGTCGGAAGCTCAACATCGCCCAGTGCCAAGATCATGAGAAGACACTCTTCGCCTCTCATCAACTGGAAGGTACAACGCTCTCATGGTGGGAGAACTTCCTCGCCATGCAGCCCGTGAGCTGAGCTGTTTCTTGGGAGGAGTTCCGCACTGCCTTCTGACGGGCTCACGTGCCTGCCAGCGTGATGAAGCTGAAGAAGGAGTTTCTTGCACTCAAGCAAGGACCCAAGTCAGTGACAGAGTATTTACATGAGTTCAACCATCTTGCTCGTTATGCTCCAGAGGATGTGTCCTCCTCCGACGCCAAGCAGGAGAAGTTCATGAATGGCTTGTCCGAGGAGCTACAGGACAAGCTATCCATTGTTGACTTCCCCGACTTTCAGATCTTGGTCGACAAGGCCATCATCACTGAGCATAAGGGGAGAGCGCTGGGCGAGCCTTGCAAGCGCAAGTGGGAGGCCCAGAAATCAACTCGAGGGCAATCTTCACGTCCTCGCTTCGGGCAAGCTCCGGTGCCCCGTCCTCAGGCTCCCTCGCCACCGAGGCCGTAGGCCTTTGCACCTCGCCCTCCGTAGGTCGTGTCTCAACCACGTGACCTACAGGATAGCAAGGTGGCATCTGTAATCCAGCTACCGAGGTCACCTACTTCTATTGCCACAATAAGGGGCATTACACCAACAACTACCCTATGAAGAATGGAGCAGCCCCTCGCCCTAACCCGGGGCAAGGGCAAGGGCAATGGCAAGAGCATGGTCATCCCCTAGTGTAGAAGGTGGCCCAACAATTTCAGAAGGTTGCACACGGTCAAGTCAACCACATCTCGGCCGAGGAAGCACAGGAGACACCCGACGTCGTGTTGGGCACGCTTCATATCAACTCTCGTCCTGCTACTATTTTGTTCAATTCCAAAGCTTCGCATTCTTTCATATCGCAATCCTTTGCTGCACTTGGTGATCTTCAAATTGTTCCTTTGTATGCTCCTTTGATTATTCACTCTCTGGGGTCGGAAATGAGAGCTGAAAATGAGTGTCGGGACGTATCTCTTGAGATCGAAGGAGTGAGATTTTTGGCAAATCTTATTCTCCCCAATTCAGCGAGTTTGGATGTAATACTTAGCATGGATTGTCTGTCCCAACACTTGGGATAAATTGATTGTGCCAAGAAATTAATCTTCCTCACAAGTCCCTCCGGTGTACAAGTTGGAATTGCACCGAAACTTCAGGCACCACATCTCTTTGCACTTGAAGCGAAGCCAGCTCTGTGAATTCATGAAGTCCCAGTAGTATGTGACTTCGTTGATGTATTCCCTGAAGAATTGCTTGGGATGCCTCCAGTCCGAGACATCGAGTTCGTCATTGAGTTGCTGCCTGGTACCACCCCGATTTCAAAGAGGCTATACCAGATGCCTTCGAATGAATTGGAGGTGTTGAAGAAGCAAATTGGTGAACTTCAAGAGAAGGGTTTCATCTGCCCAAGCTCATCACCATGGGGTTGTCTGGTGATCTTTGTAAAGAAGAAGGACAAGACTCTACGGTTGTGCGTCGATTACCGTCCGTTGAATGAAGTGACGGTGAAGAATAAGTACCTGTTGCCTTGGATTGACGATCTTTTCGATCAATTGACCGAAGCTTAGGTATTCTTCAAGATTGATCTGAGATTGGGCTATCACCAAGTTAGGATCAAATCTAAAGATATTTCGAAGACGACATTCTCCACTCGTTACGGATTGTACGAGTACACCGTCATGTCTTTCGACTTGACAAATGCTCCTACCCTGTTCATGAACCTTATGAATACGGTCTTCATGGAGTATTTGGACAAGTTTGTGGTAGTCTTCATTGATGATATTCTTATCTACTTGAAGAATGATGAAGAGCATTCAATGTCTGAAGCTAGTGTTGGGAAAGCTGCATGAGCACCAGCTTTATGCGAAGTTCAGCAAATGCGAGTTCTGGTTGAAGAAGTTGCATTCTTGGGCCATGTTCTTTCAGCAGGAGGCATAGCCGTGGACCCTGGCAAGGTCAGCGATGTGCACTCATGGGGTCAGCCCAAGTCGGTGGCCGACATGAGGAGTTTTCTCGGTTTAGCGGGATACTATCATTACTTTATCGAGAATTTCTCCAAGATCATGACGCCGATGACGGATTTTCTCAAGAAGGACAAGAAGTTTATATGGTCCACTGATTGTGAGGAGAGTTCCCAAGAACTCAAGAAGAGGTTGACCACAGCTCCAGTTCTCATCCTTCCCGATGTCCACCGAAGCTTTTATATCTTTTGCGATGCTTCTCGTCAAGGACTCGGGTGTGTTCTTATGCAAGAAGGCCAATTTTTTCAATTTAGCCTTTTTTCGTAAAAAACGCACATTTATACCCCTGCTAGTCTTATTTCCAGTTTTGGACCCAAGGGTCGGCGCCGTGACTCACGGCGCCGAAGTTAACTTCAGCGCCGTGAGTCATGGCGCCGAGGTCCCAACCCCTAGCCACCGGGCAGCCAACAGGCGCGTGGCGCCTGCCTCGGCACCATGACTCACGGCGCCGAAGCCGTGTTAGCTTCGGCGCCGAGCATTAAAAAAAAATGACCGCGGGCCCTTCCTCCTTCCTCTCTCTCTCTCTCGCCGGCTTCGCCGCCGCCGCCGCAGCTCCGCCAAGCCACGCCGCCATGCCCGAGATCCGCTCCCGAGCCGGTCCCATCACCGCGCCCTTCCTCCACCCGAGCCGGTCCTCACTGTGAAGAAGAAGGTAATTTTTTTTAATAAGTAAAGGTAGTAAAATTTTGTTAGAAAATGTAGTTAGTAAATTTAGTTAGAAATTGTAGTTAGTAAATTTAGTTAGAAATTTAGTTAGTAAATTTGGTTTGAAATTGTAGTTAGTAAGTTTAGTTAGAAATTGTAGTTAGAAATTTAGTTAGAAATTGTAGTTAGAAATTTTTTTTAGAGTTAGAAAATGTAGTTAGTAAATTTAGTTAGAAATTGTAGTTAGTTAGGGTTTAGATATAGTTAATGTAGTTAGGGTTGAGATATATAGTTAGTCATAGCAATTTTAGTTAGATATGATGTAGTTAGGGTTTAGATATATAGTTAGACATAGCTAATTTAGTAACATATAATGTAGTTAGGGTTTAGATATAGTTAGACATAGTTAGAAATTTTAGTTTGTTTAGTTACATATAGTTAGTTAGACATAGTTATTTAGTTTGCTAGGTAGCAAATTACTTGGGTAGTTATAAACTTAAATTAGTTACGTATGGAATTAGTTAGTATACTACTTTACTATTAGACATTAACAACCATTGCCTTTTGTATGGATTAGATGGACAATCTAGTAACCTTGCACCATGGAGGCAGTATTGAGAAAGATGGTTATGGAAATGTGTCATTTGTTGGGATGGAAAGTGTGTCCCTGCTGCTTAGTGATCATCCGTCTTATGGTGAATTGGTCGCTAGAGCTCGTGGAGGTTCTATGTTGTCATGGTAATGAGGATGGCATCTCAGCTGAGGTGTACTTCACCTTGGTTCTAAAGACTCTATTTTTAGGTGGATGGTCTCAATTGACTCTAAGGATCAATGGCAAAATTATGTCAGATCGGTGATGAGGACCCAATATCAATGTTTGGATTTGTTTGTGGAGAAGTTGTCCATTGATCCTAATCCTCATGGGCACTCACCCCTCATGGGCATTCACCCTTTATGGGCATTCACCAGATTTGGGTAGTCCTCCCCTTTGGACCCTCCTTACCCAATTGTGATGCGGATGTGAACGAGCTTGTGGTACCCGATGCTCAATCCGGCCGAATGAGATTGAATTTCTCATCCTGCGCCCTCACGAGACCCCTTTGACTCGGAACCATCCAAGTAAGTGTCGTAGTACCACTTTAGTTTACCATTCATTAATCTATTCCTTTGTCTCAATTGCCATCCTATGTGTGGTTGTGATGCAGGAGATGTTCCTGAAAATGATGGTCGTCCTCCTGTGGCACCTTCAGGCAACATGGATCAATTCAGAGGGCCTCTAACAAATGTTGATGTTCAGATTGATGATGATGAGGAGCCTTATGGGACGGCTAGAGCCGTTGATTCCGATGAAGACCGGCCTGTTGCAGCATTGACACAACAAGATATTGAGCTCATCATACAATTCTGCCCTAATCGTGATCCAGCTATTGAAGAATTTAGCAGCCTTAGTCATTCCCAAGGTGCTTATGCAAAAGGAAGAGACGACGAGTTGTTAGAGGCTCCTGAAGCCGGGGATAGCATGGAAATCAAGAAGGGTTTGGTCTTCAAGGACTTGCCTACATTGAGAAGGTGGTTACAGGAGTATTCTGTGAAGCGCAAAAGACCTTTCAAGGTTAGGCATTCCTATGTGCAATGGCCAAGGCATACACAGGTGTGTGAGAAGGCCGATTGTAATTGGAGGGTGTGTGCTAGGAAACGTATGACACATGCAAGTTCAAGATCACAAAAATCGTTGGCCCACACTTGTGCAGAATCAAACTTGAAACAAAGCATCGCGCTGACATCTACCCTCATTGTAGATCACTATACTCAATCTCAAGGGGCAGCCCAATTTGAAGGTGAGGACAATTATGGAGATGACACAGAAGATGTTCAGATAGGACATAAGGTATGGAAAAGCATGGAGGGCAAAGCAGCGAGCCTGGAAGATGATATATGGGGATTTGGAGGAGGGGTACGAGCAGTTGCCAGCATTGTTCAATGCAATAAAAGCAGTTAATCCAGGCATGCATTACGAGTACATCCCCAAACCAAATGAATGGAAGGATGGAAGGCAGATATTCTTCCGCGCATTCTGGTGTTTTCCACAGTGCATCGAGGCATTCAGGCATTGTCGTCCCGTCTTCTCCATTGATGGTACAAAGGATAACTTTCCTCTTTTCGAGGAGGTTGCACGCCAGCTTGAGGTGTCGTTGTTCGAAGAGAAGTCGAACAACCAAAACTGAACAAACACGAGGGTAGACAAGTGGTTGAGAGGCTTGCCGAGGAACCTAAGAAATGGACTAGGCCTATGACCATGGTGGCTGGAGGTATGAGTTTCAGACTAGCAACATGGCTGAATCATTTAATAGTTTGCTAAAGGGTATACGTGCCATGCCCGTCAATGCAATCGTATCATTCACCTTCTACAAGCTTGTTGCGTGGTTCAACGAGAGGCACTTGGATGCAATGGCACGACAGAGTAGTAATGAGACATGGGCACCTAAACCCAAAAAGCATCCGAGAGGCAAAGGATAGGGCTCGCACACATGAGGTGTCATGTTTTGATCATAGTACTGCAAGTATGAGGTCATTGAAAGGGTTGTACAATGGCCGATGGTGAGGTCCGCCGTCCAAGGAGTCATATTGTCGTGCTCATTGATTTCTCTTGCACGTGTGGGAGAACAAGACAGCACCACTTTCCATGTTCAGAGGGTGGCCTCGACGTCGTGACGCTTCGTGTTCGCCGTGGTTGCCCGCCATCAACCCCGCGCGATCACACCGCTGATGTGTACATTGACTAACAAACCCATGCACTACCACTTCGCTTTCGGTGTTCATTTATGTAGCCGACCTTAGTACTGCGTTTATGTTTGTGCAGTGGAGGCCGAAACTCACGCTTTCCACCTACCTTGTGGTGAGATGATCATACGCTCAGACGCGTGCGTGTTTCTTGGTCTCGCGAAGTTGGGGCCGTCCAGCCACTGACAAGTCAGTCCGACGGTTGGAGAGCCGAGTGAGGCCTTCCTGGGAGAGAGCTTCCTCCAGAGACACCGCCTCCCGCACCTCGTGGGTTCTTATCGGTTGGCTCAGACAGCAGCTTGCTCAAGGTGCGGACAATGCAATCGAGGAGACAACACCTACACTCTGCGAGCTTGGATCCTACACTTGTTTGGGTGTGTTCTCTTCCAGACGCGACGGGAGACAACGCGCCATGGATGTACCTCCTTGCTTGACCGACCGGGACATGGCGGGTGGCTACACTGGGCTTCGGAGTTTTGTCCTTCCTCTACCGCCACTTGTGCTCGGCTTGTCGGCGGTCTTCTCGGACGCCGTCGATCGGCGGTGGTGTACCTTTCTCGCAGCTTTGGATGTGGTCTCGTACCGCTTGGTCGGCCGACGGTTCTTCCTCCTCGTCCGTGGTTTGAAGTGGCCAACCTCGACACCGACCGATGGTTGCCCACCTTGGGACCAGGTTCGAGTTCCGTTTGCCAGGACGAAGGCGCGCGTACGTTGAGTACGCCAACGAGCTTGACACACTTACGACTTCGATGGTGAGTTCATTGCATTTTCATTTCACATTTTCATTCAGTCTTTCGATTCAATCTTTCTTACAATACCTAAACACCTTTTGTACGCAGGTCACTTGGGAGCCTTACAGAGACGGCCAGGTGGTCCAGCTTGGACTGAGCACGATGTGCAGCGTGGACGAGGACCTCTACACGATGAGGTGTCCGCTGATCTGCTTCTACGCTGTTGAGTACCACCTGCCACATAGAGTTGCACGCCAGTTTGGCCTCGTGCGCAGAGGGCGGTGGAGCCGTTTCTCGACGCCTCGTGGAGTTGCACAAGCAAGTGGCGACGCTACTTTTTTGTCCTTTGTATACATAACTACTAATTCACTATATTTGCACCGATGATGTATATATTGCGTGATCGATCGCCGAAGCGTAAAAGACGACAGACTTCGAGGCGCTGCACCGTGACCACATAGACGCAGGGAACTCCTCCATGAGAACGTCTATGCCAATGAGCACCCGACACGAACTACAACTTCCGCGGCATACCTTTCTTGGTACCTTGGTGTGACACGGACAAAGTTGAAGGTGCAATGGACCCAAGCGACTCACGACATGGAGTCTTCGTGATGAAGACACTTCCACGACTCATGACTCGGGAGGGACGTTGGTGGAGGCCGCGCCAATCTTAGATCGAGTGGTAATGTCACTTCTAACCTTTTTCTTGCAATCATTCATAGCGCTAATGTTATTTGCATCACACTAACCGAGTAACAAAAGTTAAAAATGTGTGCAGGGCAACACGTTGAGGCGATCCGTGCTTGACCTAGAGCGTTTCCCGAGGACAGGAGTCGATGAGATGACACTTGTGAGGACCCCGGTTTATTCGACTTGTACTGTTTAACCATCCACTTGGTCCTAACAGTACAAATTAAATAAACCAAGCCTCGAGATATGTATACTTCCTGCACTGCGTGATATACACACCGTTACAAAATCATGCATCAATCCCATTCATACACATAGAGTCAAGCAAAAGCAACAATCGAAAGACATAGATAATATAAGGAGAGTTATTACAAAAGAGAGGCCGACCGACCAAATAACACATAAGGAACTAATTTAAACAGCGGAAGCAAAAGGACCATAAGATGGCAATAAACAAAAGCCAATCGGTGTGCCTTTACCCACAAGGCAACCAACCGGACGCCAAGCTAATCGTCCCAAACAAATAGCAGAACACGACTCACAAAAGTGAGGCCCTTGGGGCTCACCTTCTTCCTCTGCAACGATTAATATTAAACAGCGGATGAGTACAAAATTGTTTTTGTACTCGCAAGATCGACGTGTGAGATAACAGAACTATAATTAACTACATGCAAGCTTTATTTAAGTGGATGAGGCTCGACTTGTTTTCAAAGATAAAGCAAGTTTTCATTTGCAATAAGGTAATAGATTCAAAGCAAGTTTGCAATTAACTTTATTGTTCAAATAAAAGAGAGACAATTATAACAATAGATAGATGACAACACCAACCTAGAAGTGACTAACCCATAGTCACCACAACAATAGCATGAAGTACCCTTTCATACCACCCATGTCAAGTTTAAGTTTTTTAAAAGGTTGTAGTCTAGTTCTTGCACGACCTTACCAAGCATGTCCATAACCTAGACGAGGCTATTCGAATAGTTTTAACCTGCAGGTGTACCAATGTACCCACACGATAGACCGCCTTTCCACCACCACGGTTAGCACACTTCCTTTGGTATGCGAGCATGGCTAAGTCTAACAAGACGCTTTCCAATGGACGATACTAATTAAGAGCCGCAACCCACGGGAGAAGGGCACATTAGACAACCTAACCGGTCTACTAATGCTCCCCTCCAACACCACACGCACACACAAGAACACACCCACCAACCAGCTCATAATTAACACCTCCCAAAGTACTTAGTCAAGAGAGGTTCCATATCCCCCTCGTGTGGTTAGCACGCAATAAGCGCTTGGCTTAGTGACACAAGTAACTCGGTCCTTGGGGACTTAGGCACCATTCCAACACGCCCAACAGATCACATCAACATACCATTGTGCCCAAGTCAAGATATAGTTTTGTTTTCAGTTTTTGCTTTGTAAATCAATAAAACACAAGGGTTGGACATAATGGAGTAGTATAAGTAGTTGTGTGATCAAGATCACCGACTAAGTCGATGATCACCCAATACTACCGATACTAGGCATGGCTAAGCAATATTTATTCGAAATCTACTAAGTGACAAGAGCTCATCCAACGAACTCTAATCACAAAGAAATAACCTAGGCTCGGTAGTAGAGGATAATTATTTACCTCTGATTATGCAACTAGAGGATTAACTAATCAATTTAACAACAAAATAGCAATGCATACATAGAAGTTAAACAAAATATTAGACTTTAAAAGTAATGGGGTCAATGGGAAATGATCAAACCGCTTGCCTTCTTGTTTGCTCAAATTGTTGCGGAGGGTCGTTCTCGGGTTACCGCAAATGTCGGTTTAAGCGAAAGAGCGAAAACAACCAATAAGACGAGCAACACTTAAACGAAAGAGCAAGCAAAAATTATCCAAATGCGACTTAAATTTATACACAAGGTAAAATACTAACATACCTAGTCATAGAAACTGAAAAACTTAATTTGGATTTGTGGTGCGTAAGATATTCCCTAAAAACCTATTTTCGACCATAATTAGGTACTCAAAGAAAAATATTTTCTAGAAAGATTTTGAAGCTAAAACTTTTATGGTAGGTAGCTACTGACATTCTAAGGCTAACACAAGTGGTTTCATCTTAATTGGAGTTAAAATGATTTAGTTATGATTTTTCTAAGTTGTAAATCCAAGGCATGATTAATTTCAGTATTAAAGACCACTGTAAAACCTATACTAAGCTAAAGTACTTTAACATATGCATTTATAGAACTTTAGTTTGTTAAATTTGGAGCTACAGAGAAAAAGATATGCAATTTTGAAGTTTAAAACAATTAATAAGTGCAAGTAAAAGCTCTCGGAAACTAATTCTAGAAAAACCAACGACAACTGGGGAGGTCGTGGGTCGTTGATCAAAGATCGCACGGCTCACGAGCTCAGATGCCAAAACCCACAAGAGCACATGGGCGCAAAGACCTCATCGCGCCTAGGGAGGTCTTAGCCGTGATATTGAATCCAACGCCCACCACCGGATGACAGACACGCCGAAGGAG
The DNA here is from genome assembly GCA_036346255.1 of Ampelocalamus luodianensis. Taxonomy (NCBI): domain Eukaryota; kingdom Viridiplantae; phylum Streptophyta; class Magnoliopsida; order Poales; family Poaceae; genus Ampelocalamus; species Ampelocalamus luodianensis. Next base: position 29,745,427 of record CM070629.1, read on the forward strand.
CTCCTCGCGCACTAGGGAGGTCGTGGCCATCGATTCGGATCTCGCGGTCCCGAGCTCCACGAGGAGTGTCCTACCGCTATCTAACTATGGGGAGGTCCGACAGCTTAAGATTTCCCGAGGAGGTCTTAACGGTCTAGATCTGAGCGGAGGAGGACCTAAACGGTGAGCTAACAGCGAGAGGTCTTGACGGCTAGATCCCACCGAGGAGGTCCTAAACGGTCACGATCTCAAAGGGGAGGTCCTAAGCGGGTTTTATCAGAGAGAGGTCCTGACGGCTTAGATCTCCTAGGGAGGTCATAAACGGTCCAGATCCGAGGCGGGAAGGTCCTAAAGCCACGGATCTAAAGGAGGAGGTCCTGACGGCCAAGATCTCCTGTGGGGAGGTCCCGAACGGCTAAGATGGAGCGAGGAGGTCCTGCGCTTTCTTGATAAGGACCCGAGGTGGTCTTTTTGCAAAGAGGACCCCAAAGGTAGTTTTGAAGGTTCTCTTTACAAAATACCGTGGGGTGGTCTTTTCGCACGCGAGGACCTCAAGGAGGTCTTTGCAAAGAGGACCCTAAGGTGGAGGGTGATCCTATCGGCACAGATCTAGCCTACTGAGGTCTTTAACCGCCGTGATACGATTAGGGAGGTCCGAGACTTAGGATTTTTCAAAAGATCCTAAGTCCCGCATCTACACTTGGAGAGGTCGTGAACGCTAAGATTAGCCCGAGGAGGTTCAAGAGTGGATTTAATGGCGCAGACCTCCTGACAACGGCGTATGGTGGCGAAGTAAGACAAATTAAATGCTCCAGATGATTGACAATAAATGAAACTAAAAGGGACACTTAATGATTTCAGATTTTAATTCTAAACCCTGTGCCCACATGACAATGACACCCAAGCCCAGATTAAAACACCATTAATGCCTCAATGATAAGCAATGATTTGAGCATTAATGTGGTCCAAGAACATGACGAAAACGGATTTGCGAATCGCAAAACCCGAGCGAATTATCACCTGCCGCCGCGATGTGGACCTCGCTTCGGCATAAACCAAAGGCACGGATGAGCTCCAAATAGGACGGAGAACCTAAGGGTGCCAAAAGCTACACCAAAGCACCACCAACCGCGGCTAGCCTGAGATAACCGCCGGGACCAAATACGACCGAAACGAAACCGAAGAGGTCTAAAAGGTTCGGTTTTTGGAACTCAAGTACTACCAGTGGATTGAAGGAGAACTAGGAGGGTCGCAGGAGCTCCGGTGACGGTGGAGGTCGCTGGAGGTGAAGAGACGACGCCCCGGCCACGAACAAGAAACTCCCACCTTGTCAACTCTCATGAAGGTCAAACAAAACAAGTTAGGGAGGCTTGAGGTGACCAAGGGAACAAAATGACAGCCACTATTGCAATATTGAACCACTGGAGCTCAAGGTCGCCTGAGAGCTCCAAGGTTCAAAGAATGGAGGCAAGGACTTTCGGTGTTTTGAGCACAAGAGCGTAAGAAGAAGCTAGGTTGAAAAGGAGTGTAAAGAAACTTAGATAGCAAGCTTGGGCTTCAAATATAGCTGTGGGAAAATGGCAAAGTAAGTTTGTAATCGAGCCAAAGTACACATGAAATGATGGGAGTAGGTTGTCGAGAGACTTTTGAGCAAAAAGGGATCGCAGACATTTAATGTTGGCAAAGACATAGCCGCTTGTCACCCTAGAGTTGACAAGGCACCGCTTCTACCGCCATACACAAAAATTGATAATGCCCAGCCCACCCGACAGCTGAGAGAAATGGGGAAAACTGGTCAAATGAACTCAACGGCTAAATCATCGCGAGCTCCACCAGGGAGGTTGTGAGTTGTTGGATTGAAATCCAAGGGCTCATTTTGGGCAGATTAGAGGTCCTAACACTCGTGGAGGTCCGAGCCACGATCGTAAGATGGGCGGTCATGATCACCCAAGTGCTAGGGGTGGTTGTGGAGGTCCGAGGAGGTCGCTTGCAGGTGGTCTTTGCAAAGGTGCAAAGGAGGTCCCGGGAGGTCCTCGAGGGTTGTCTTTGTAAAAGAACAGAGGAGGTCGGTGGGGAGGTCCTTTACAAAGACCCGAGGAGGTCTTTGAGCCGCTTGATTTTAAAATCCAACGGCCTGCACTCACTGTGGCTCAAATGCCCGAGCCCGACACGCCTCAAGCGGCCTTGCGACCAAGACCGGAGGTCGGACTCGGTTTTAGGTTTATTTTGAATCGATCTTGAAGGGACTTTTAGAGCTAGCAAACCGCTCCAAATTCTATGTAATTTTGACAGAGCTTGCTAACCTTGAGTTGGACCTTGTATAAAATTTTAGAGGTTTTTGTGCCGAGCATTTTTCTACGTAAATTATACAATGCTTTGAGCTAGGTTTGACTACAAGCCAAGCAAGTTTGACTGCCCATAAAACTATTCAAACAATTTCTCAAAATTGTGAAATTTTTCGAGGGTCACATATCAACCCAAGAACTTAGGAAAATATTTCCCAGAGATGATCAACAGACTTCAGACTTTGTATTTCCACTGTGCAATAATTGTTTAGTACACACGTGAAATACATGATGTAAGAAAAGTTTTAATTTCTACTCATTTTCTTACATTTGAAACACAAGTACGTAATTTGGGATGTTACAACACTCAACAACTTTCTTGGAGTAAGTCTTTCAATACATGGCAATCAAAATATAAACTTGTAACCAAATATGACATTTGTGAACTAACAAAATGATGATGAACTGCAGACTTGCGAGACGGCTACGCAGTCACGCTGCTCGTTGCCTGTTTGCGTGGACGCAGCACCGGCGGACTTCCACGCGCACGAGACATCTTCCGACGCAGCACCAAACCGTAGGCCCGCACTTCTTCACACGGAGGTGTTCCCGAGGCGTGAGTTTCGGCCCTGCACACCGTGGATACTTTTAAGGGACTTGGTGGCGAGGAGGAGGACGAGGTCGAGGAGATTGGTGGCGGTGAGGAGGACGAGGCCGAGGAGATTGGACCGCCTCACCTGTGGTGCTCCTTCGACACGCCTCGCGCAGCCTCCACCGCGTAGGCACCGACGTCCGCGTGACCCTTACACTCCATGCACCGACGCCTTGGTGGACTATTTGGACTTTTGGATTGTTGTTTCCACTATTCGTGTGTATTTTGATGAATATATGCTCGTATGATATATTTGTGTCATATTATTAAATGTGGATGGTCGAAACAGGGAAACTCGCTAATTTTTCCGTGATTATATGCAGTAGTGATTATATGCGTCGACCAAAGGAACGTGTGCTTATTGTTATCACACCAAAAGTTACCAAATATATAGGCATAGTGACAAAAACAAATCATGCTACTCACATGTTCAAGTTTAACAATATACTCACATGCACATACTCAAAAAAGTGCAAGATATGACAAGAGTACAACAAAATAACAAGTCCAGAAATGATAACATTGTTCATTATTAAACCATAACTACTAAGTCTAGCACACTCATCGAAAGTGCAACGAGGCCACTTTCCTTCCTCAAAGCATCCGGATTCTCCTCCATTGCAGCTTCTTAGCACGCGAACACGCCAAGCCTCCTCTCGCCTATCCTCTACGCTAGTCGCCGCTTCATTTTCACCTCTTCCTCGCGCTTCCTTTTCTCGCTTCTCTTTGCGTGTCTTCTCCAATCAGCTTCTTCGCCCGCATCCCACTTCTTCGGCCCTCCATATGTCGCTTGTCCTCCTCCTTGATCTCGCAGGTCGATCCACCGCTCAAAGTCACATAGCGGGGAGGTTCTCGCAAACATGGGTCTCATAACGTAATGAAATGTTATTGATTCATCGCAAGAACAAAGAAAAAGCCACTAATTTCACCAACAATCCAATGCGGATCCTGATGTGTAGGGTCAAAGGCACAATTGTGACACATCCAATACCTCCTCCTGACGTGTCCTCCTCATCGATCTCGCCACCCTACAAGCATCACCGCAGAGCACATGGGCATCGAACGCCACTAGGCGTGGAAACGGCATACGCATTGCCCACCACTGCTGCCTAATCCAAATACAACAAATTGTATGAACCTTACATAATATGAACTACATATTACCGACAAATTAGAATACGATGGACAAAGATTACCTTGGTTTACTAGCTTTACCACGCCCGCATCCTAACAATGGGAGAAACAGAGGGGACCGACGTAACTAAGGTTCCATAATACACAATACGAATCAATAAAACAAGTGAGACTAATTGCTTCAAACCCTAGGTCATGACTAACCTATTTTGCATAATACACATGATATAGACCAAATCAATGCGTAAAAGTGAGGAGGACAAAGAGGATACCTTGCTCTCAAGTTGTATGGATCAATTCAAGTTTCCACGGTGAAAATTGGTTATTCAAAGTTCGGCGTGGTTGGGTTGAGGAAAACCCGAGAGAGGAGAGGAAGAAATAGATGAAGGCTCGGCAGTATATAACTCGTAGCCAACGCCGAGATCCGGCGCCGAGGTCGGCGCCATGAGTTACGCGCTGAAGCTAACACAGCAGCTGGCCGTGAGTCATGGCGCCGAGGTACGCCACGCCGCCACGCTGGTCGCCGGTGGCTAAGGTTCGGGACCTCGGCGCCATGACTCACGGCACCGACTCAGCCGCCGCCGTGAGTCATGGCGCCGAGGTACCGCCACGCGGCCTACGCCTGGCTGCCTGCCGGTGGCTAAGGTTCGGGACCTCGCCATGACTCACGCGCCGCCACCCCCGGGTCCAAAATCGAAATAAGACTAGCAGGTATAAATGTGCGCTTACAAAAAAGGGCTAAATTGAAAAAATTCGCAAGAAGGCAAGGTGGTGGCCTATTCATCAAGACAATTGAGACCTCATGAGCTCACCACAAACCCATGACTTGAACTAGCCGCAGTGGTCCATGCAATCAAGATTTGGTGACATTACTCACTCCGTAATCGCTATGGGTGTATTCGAACCACAAGAGTCCAAATATCTTTTCACCCAACTAGATCCAACCTTAGGCAAAGAAGGTGGTTGGAGTTGATCAAAGATTATGGTATGGGTCTCCAATATCATCCGGCAAGGCTAATGTTGTTGCCGATGCACTTAGTCGCAAAGTTTATTGCAATATTTGTCGATCAAGGAGCAACAGCTTGTCTTCGAGAAGAATTTTAGCGCTCAACTTGGGAGTGGTTGAACATGGTTTCTCACGCCATGGTTGTGCAACCCACCTTGAAGATCAAATCAAGGTTGCTCAAAGAATCAAACATCGACGTGAACCAAATCAAGCGTAACATCAAGAACTGAATGTACCAGTGCTTATCGGAAGATGACCATGGTGTTGTGTGGTTTGGACACCACCTTGTGGTTTCAAGGACATGGAATTGTGGAATTTGATTCTCCGCGGCCCATAATTCTCTTTTGTCCATCCATCCCGGGGCCACTAAGGTGTATCAAGATCTCCGTTAGAGGTTCCGTGGACCCAATGAAGAGAGAGATCGCAGTTTGTTGCCAAGCACGATGTATGTCGCCGTGAAGGCCGCAGTATAAACATCCAGCTGGTATGCTACAACCTTTGCCAGTGCCAGAATGGAAGTGGGATTCTATCAGTATGGATTTTATTACTGGTCTGCCTCGAACCTCCAAGGGAAATGACGCCATTTGGGTTGTCATTAATCGATTGATTAAAGTGGCACACTTTCTTTCCGTCAAGACTGATCTTCATATTGGTCTTTTGGCGGATCTCTACATAGCCCGCATCGTGAGTTTGCATGGAGTACCGAAGACGATTGTTTCAGATCGCGGTACACTCTTTACCTCCCAATTTTGGAATAGTTTGCAAGAGACTCTGGGAACTCATCTTTCCTTCAGCACCGCATACTATCCTCAAACTGGAGGCCAAACCGAAAGGATCAATCTGTTTGGAAGATATGCTCAGGCTTGTGTTCTCTCTTATGGGAAGAATTGGGAGAAATGCTTACCGCTTGCCGAAGTTCTCCTACAACAACAAGATTCAAGCTTAGTCTCGTGATGGCACCATTTGAGGCCTTATACAAGAGAAGATGTAGAACTCGTTGAATTGGTCTGAGACCGTGAAAGACCATTCTTTGCCTAGACTCGATCAATGAGGCCGAAAGCAAGTTCTGTTGATTCGAGACCAGCTACGCATGGCTCAATCAAGGCAAAAGAGCTATGTGGATTGTCGCCGCCACGAGTTGAGTCGATCCTAATGACTTTGTTTATCTCAACGCCTCCTCCAAGGGTCTTCGATGATTCGGCGTCAAAGACAAGTTAGCTCCTCGATATGTCAGACCTTACCGCATCACTGAGAAGAAAGGAGCTGTGGCCTACAAGTTGGACTTACCTGCTGCATTTTCAGAGGTACACTATGTTTTCCATGTGTCCCAATTGAAGAAGGGCCTTCACGTCCCAACCGAGGAAGCTCCATTGGAAGGTCTTGATGTACAAGAAGATCTGACCTACCGGGAGCGTCTATTTCGCATCCTCGAAGAGGCTGAACAGAGGACAATGAATCGTACCATCAAATTCCTTAAAGTTTAGTGGAAAATCATACTAAGAATGAAGCTACCTGGGAATGGGAGGATCGCCTTCGTACGGACTACCCGTCTTTCTTCTCTGAGTGAACGGAATCTCAGGACGAGATTCTTGTATGGGGAGAGATTTGTAACATCCCAATCTTTGGTTTGTATTTCAAATGTATAAAAATGAGAAGGATTTAAAACTTTTTGATGCATCGTGTTGTTATTTGATTTTTTTTTGAATTTCTTTCAAAGTATTTGTTGATTTCAAAAACCTAATACTTCAATTGACTAGAAGCATAATCCTTTGAAACTTTCAAAACAAATTCTATGATCATCCGCTGGAATTATTTTTCCTAGGTTCTAGATCTTCTCAGTGACTCATCTGAAAAATTTCATAATTTTTAAATTTTATTTGCTATGTTTAAGGGTTAGTCAAGCCAGTTTGATCCTTGGTACAAACCCTTGGCTAGAACCTTGAATCATTTCTAGAGAGAAATGTATTACATGAAAAACTCTGGAAAATTTATACAAGATTATTCTTAGAGTCAGAAGCCTCCCATAAAAATTTCTGAGTTTTTGGAGCTTCGGAACTTTGTCTAAAAATTCGCAACCCTCTCAGCCTTTTAAAATCAACTCGGTCATCAACAAGTATCGCCATCTTCGAGCAATCGCTTATCAACGAGTACTATTTATCTACGAGTACAATTCATCTTCGAGTAATCGCCATCTACGAAGTATCGCTCATCTACGGCATCGTTTCATCAACGAGTACTACTCATCAATGAGTACCGCTCATCTTTGTGTATTGTTCATCAACGAGCATCGCTTCATCTACGAGCATCGCTCATCAACGAGTAATCGCTCATCATCGAGTATTGCTCATCTACAAGCAACGCCATCTACGAGTACTATTCAACTATTACGACTCAGGTCCGACTTGATTTTGACCAAGTCCTACTCGACATAACAATCTGTCCAACTTGATTATGACCGTGTCCGACTCGATTAAGACCAAACCGCTCGATTTCGACTAAGCCCACTGCACCCCTCCGACTGATGTGTGCATTGGATTGCCCTGCGCCTTTGTTTTGTTATAAGGCTAGTCACCGAACGCAAGATCGCTTTAGCTCATCGTCGCCATTGCCCTTTAACGGGCGCCAAGCCACTATGACCACTTTGTAACCCTTTACAACCACCTTGCAACCCTCTACGACCACTCTAAGTACTCACCCACGACCTCCTATAGTTGAACCTCCTTCCACTAGGTGTAGTCGAGCCTCTTACGACCAAGTAGTCGAAACCTCCTTACGACTAGGTAGTCGAAATGTTGAGCAAGAACCAAAACCCTTTTGTTGGATTTCTTCCAAGAGTTATGGTTTAGGCTAATATCTCATGATATGAAATCCAAATCAAGTGATTTTGTTTCTAAATTCTTTTAAAATCTTGTTCTACATTCTGTAAATTTCATGATTTTGGATGATTTTGAATTTTGGAGTTTATTCAGCTGCTATCCATCCTTGTTGGTTCTTTTCTATTCTTTCGCTAGGTTATGACGAATTTGTTGAGTACGAGAGTGAACCTCAGCAGCAAGTGTATTATATCCAGCAAGGCAAGCAATCCCTCCTTTGATGCATGTTTAGCCTATTATGTTCAAATGTATTATCTTGTTTGCTAATGTATGTATGCATACTATGTTGATGATTAATCTCTCGTTTAGCGATAGTTAATCCAAATAGACGCATAATCTGTAGGTAAATGTTTACCATTGCTACTGAGCCTAGGTTGGATTATTCGTAATGATTTGGAGTCCGATGGATGGGCTCTAGTCATGTATTTGTATAGTATGCTAGTCGGTTTGCTTAGCAATGCTTAGAACAATAGCATAGGGATCATCGCTCACGATGGTCATTATATCAACACTTTAGATACTTGGGTCGTGGTACTCACGTATGTAATTGTATTCAAAAACTAACAAAAATAAAAACAAAACGTTTGGACTTGGGCATATTGGTTGATGGTGTGTCGTTGTGTGTGCTTGAGCCCGAGTCAACAAGGACCAAATTTCTTGTGTCACCGATCTAAGTGTTTTTATGCATTCCACATGAGGGTATTGGGAACCCTCTGACTTAGTACTTTGCGCGCGGTGTTAGTTTCGAGTCGCAGGAGGTTGTTGTGTGTTGTGTTAAAAAGAGATGTAATTGTGTTAAAAGTGGGTGGGTTCCTGTCTAGGTTCTCCACACCGAGGAGCATCGGCAGTTGCTAAGGTTGGGTCGATGACTCCGACAAAACGTATGGGTTTCCATCCATATGGGTGACTCGTAGCTAATGCATTATATTGGAAACATCACGTAGGACTTAGCCTTGCCGGCATACCTAAGGAAGTGTGCTCTATAGCTTGGCGAAATAGCTGTCCGGCATGTGGGTATGGTTGTACACCCTCAGGGGTTTTAAACTATTTGAATAGCCTCGTCCTAAGTTATGGACATGCTTGATTAGGTCATGCAACAATTAGACTATAACATTTTCAATAAAACTTGAAATAGGGTGGTCCGAATGGGTAATTCATGCTATGTTGTGGTGGCTGTTGGGAAGTCACCTCCAGGATGTTAATTATGTTTATAATTGTTATATCGCTGTTATTTAAATAAATAAAAATAGATTTGTTAAGTTGCCTTCAATCTATTACACTATTGCAAACGAAATATGACTTTGTGCTAAAAATGAACTCTATGGCCTTCTCCTTTAATTCAAGCTTGCATATAGCTATGTATAGGTTTGTTATTTGTAAGTCTTGTGAGTACAATTTTTGTACTCAGCTTGCCTTGTCTAATTGCTATAGAGGAGGTTGACCTCAAGGGGTTAACTCTTGTGAGATCACCTTTGTTCAAGACGACGACTAGCTTGAGGTTTCTCGGTCGTTGCCTTGTGGTAAGGGCAAACCGGCCGCCTTTTCTTTGGTGCCATCTTATGGTCAAGTTTCACGCAACTCTTAGTACTTTTGGATTGTTATATTTGGCCTACCTTGGCCTCTTTTTGTAATCCGAACTTGTATGGCTTGATGTTGTAAAACTTGTTGTTTATCTGGTATTGTAGTATTGTGTATAACTTTGATATTGTTATCGCTTTGTGAGGTGTATGTGTACCGCTTCCCGGAGGTCACAATACATCAAAGGCGGAGATTTAATTTGTAATGCTAGGACCAATTTAGCTAAGTATTACAAGCTAAATACCTCGGGTCCCCACACTCTACGGTGTTATTTTTGGCATTGACGTCGGGAGGAAGCCAAATTTGCTATGATAGCTGGCAATAGTGCCATTTTAGCCAAAAACTCTAGAGGCACGCACAATTGTAAAATAATGGTTGAGTTTGACTAAAAAAAATGTGTAGGTGTCACTATAACACCATGGCCTAAAATCCGCTCAATGCCCAGCCTATCGTGGGGGTAGATCCGCGCACACAGAGCAACCTACTTACTCTTTCGTCCTCGCTTTGTATATAAAGGTTAACTCTCGAGGTGTCAGATTTGGTCTCAACATGCATTATATACTACTATAACTCACTTTAGACAAGTAATGTGGGACTAAGCAGGTGCTCATAGCGCGAGTCCGCCCACGATGGGCGCCAAGTGGTCCATTTGGAGTTGTATGCCCACCATTGTCAGGGGCGATCCGCACACACGTAACATCGACTTACACTTTTGTCCTTGCTTCGTGTAAAAGGCTTAATTCGAGGTGGTATATTTGGACTCAACAAGCATTATATACTACCACAACTCACTTAAACAAGCAATATGGGACTAATCACACTACACAAACTCTACATTAGCTACATGAGCCGCACTCACGAGAAATCGGGGTATTATATTCATGTAACCAAGATTGCTATGTGTCGTAGGGGCGCCCATGTGCCCCAAATGACCGGCGAAGACCACAAGGCCCCAAGGCCATGAGCCGGGGTCCGGCGGGTACAAAGGACTCTTTGGGGGTCGAGCCGCAAAGGTCGCCAGAGGGCCGCAGGCCAACAGGACTGATGCTTCAGCAGTGGCGCAAAGGCATCCGGCGGATCACTGCACCGCAGCCCGAAGACGAGTCCCCGAGGCCACCCCGGGTGCCGGCGGGTGCTCGGGACGAGTGCCTCGTGGACGCTGATGCAAAGGCGAAGGAAGGATGGCACCGATGGACCAGCGTATCAACCGATGGATCAAGTCTAGGGAAGTCCATCGTGAACCGAAGCTACACATAGGGAGAGGAAAAGTCCCTTCAACCCTTGAGGATGGAGGACCCTTTAGGGGCCTGCATGTAATCTCGCATACCTCGCTTGGGGCTATAAATAGTCGCCCCATGTAATAAGTCGACCATTTTTGGGACAATTAATACACATTTACTCTCGACAATTGATCCTCTTCGAGGATCCTCGGCCTCTCAGGGACACAGGGGTCCCCTTTTCTATTGTCTAGTCTTTCTTGCTACAATAGTTGGCGCCATCCATGGGGTTCGGTAGGAAAGTCCCAAGCACAGCCCTGAGGCATTAGCATGGCCCCTCGAAAGGTCACACCCAAGGTCTCACGGCCAAGCTGTGGCCATACACAGCCCAAGCACCGAGGGCCAAGCGGGCAGACCTCCGAGGCAGCGGTGGGCATTGCCGGGCCACCAAGTAGAAAGCCAATAACTTCACACATGGAGACATTATCGAAAGCGACACCCAGCCCACCGAGGCATCTCTCCTCGGAACCACTCGGCGGCCCACTCCACCCGGGCGCGGCATAACCCGAAGCCTACGGCCTCCAATGAAACCGGCCGACCTCCGTGGGGAAATGCCGGTTCTTCGCGCAATCGCGAGATGGCCCTCGCAACCCACCCCAACTCACTGGCCTCGTGCAAGGGCAAACAACCGAGGGGAGGAGGCCACCCTTCAAGACTCACAACCATACCCCCGCCTCGCCGCTTCGAGGGGACCCTAACTCCTCGTTATGCGGATTGAGATGGCCCACCGCCTTGGGCTTCAAAATGCCTGACGCCAAGCCCTTGAAGGGTGCACGACTTCTGAGTTCCTCCGTGTACAAAACCGCCATCGAGGCGCCGAGGGGGATGACACCACTAAACCAAAGGCATCACCTCACCTCGGGTGTGGTGTTGACATGGTTCTTCACCATCCTCCCTGGCCCATATACATGTTGGAACAACTTAGGATCTCGCACGCAACAACTTCAGTGGAAATTACACCGAGCCAAAGGACACGGGAACCTGCTCACAATAAAGTAAGCTCCGAAGTAGTCCTCCGCAACTTCTTGAAAAAATTCACGGAGGTAAAGTGCCAAGTGAAGGGGGTCAATGAACACAGCCATATGTGGACTTCAGAGGGTCCTCACTGAGAGATTGGCTTGCAAGACCATCCACACCATAGCTGAGCTTTTTGACAAAATGGAAGAGTAAGCCCAGCTGGAGGAAGATAGCACCCGAAGGCGAGGCTCGCGCCATTTTTCCAGTGCAACGACACCGAATGTGCCACTTGGGAAGGAGGGACCCGCCACCGCCGCAGGGAAAGATGCCAAGCCATGCCAATGACTACCACGAGATGGTGGCCACCTCCAAGAGGGGAAGCGAGGAGGTCGCGGCGGCCAAGGCCAAAAGCATAATGACAGTAGCAACCAGACACCCGACCTGCCTGAGGCTCTTCGCTATTTTGTGATCTCCACGGCGAGGATCACATACAACTAGGGAGTGCCGCACCATCGCGGCCATGCAAGACTACATGAAACACGGCCAAGAACCTACGAGCACAAAGATTGTAGGAACGGGCAACTAGTTGCCCGCTTAGCCACCGAGGCCCCACATAGAAGGAGGCCACGGGAGCACCATCAAAGGATCATAAACATGATCATAGGAGGATCCTCGCTGGCATGACGTAAAGGCTCGATAGATCCACCACGCCGCGACGCATCGCCCCAGCCCACCTCACTACGCCGAGATACCGATGACCTTGGCCCCGAGGAGGTTAGGCCTGCATTTCTCATTAGACCTCTCATCATTTTCGCCAACATCACAGATTTCGAGGTCGCGTGTCCTCGGGACAGAGGAAGCTCCATGGAACCGCGATCGTGGACACTTTCGATAAATGATGAACCCTAAGGATCGTCTATCACCCCAAGGCATACCCCTAGTAGGCTTTGGGGGGAGGCCCATGACGGCCCTGGGCCAAATTGACTTGGCCGCCACGTTTAGTGATGACTTCGCATCCCGGACCGAGGTCGCCATGTTTGATGTCGCCCAAATGCCCCGCCAAGACAACGCCATCCTCGGGGCTACATTGAATTCTTTGGCACGATAGCACACAACAACTATCTCAGGCTTGAAGATCCTCGTGTCCCAAGGTATAATTACGGTACGAGGGGAGCAGGATCTGCCTAGGCAAACAGAGCTGGAGACAATCTCACCAGCCCACCACGCTCACGTAGTCAAAGCAAATGCAAACGCCAGGCGCACACCCTCGATGAAATGGGTTCCAAGGCCAAACCAGAGGGGCAACTTTGAATGCCCTGATGAGAGAAGCTCTCCTGCAGAAGACGGTGGCCCTAGGGTGGAGCTCCCAAGAAAAGCACGCGTGAGCCATCCTCGGTACTCCACAAAGAATGTGGATATCTTCACGCGGCCCGGAGGACATCCTGGTAGCATAGGAGACCATTGAGCACCGCCTGCACATCAAAAGTGACGATCCCCAAGAAGCGTAAATTACGCATCATGTCACGAGCGGCTAGAAGGAGCCAAGAAAGAGATAGCCAAGTTACTAAAGGTGGGATTCATTCATGAAATCAAGCACTCCTATGGCCAAAGAGGACGAACTAAAAATTGCCTTCATTACCCTCATCAAGACCTATTGCTTCACTCGCATGCCCTTCTACCAAGAATGCGCACCACTTTCACTTGACTCATCATGAAGGTGCTAGCTGCCACCTCTCTTGCAACATCGAGACGCACATCGATGACACATAGTGGTCAGCAGGCCTCGTAGGCTCCTGCCACGCAGGACCCACTGAAATCTTCACCAGCCTCCGTGAGGGGATCAAACTCAACCCCAAAAATATGGCTTTGGCGTGAGAGCTGCAAGCTCTCGTGTAATACCCCAAGTGTATTTAAGTAAGAAGAAATAAATTAGAGAGAAGGATCAATTAGAAAAGTGTTTTAACAGAGATTAGAGGGGCTTTATGCATAATTTGACAACTCTACGTGGGGCTTTGGCCCACAAAGATTTAGGCCCATGAGGGGCCGCCACCAATAAAAGGAGGGGAAACCCTAGGGTCGGGCATCAGAGCATGACGTACACAGAGCGCCATCGCACAAAGGCCCTCGTGAATGCAGAGCCACCCCGCCTCCCTTGCCATGGCTAGTTGGAGGAAGAAGGTGATCACCTGTGGAGACTAGCCAAGAAGGAGGAAGGAGGAAGAAGAAAAGAAGAGGAAAGGGGAAGGCAGGATCGTGGCTCGTGGGTGTTCATCGATTCGATGCTGGTTCTTCAAGGGTAAGACCCCATCCCCTTCCTGCTAGTAGATTATTTGATCTTTAGCAATGCTCTGCCTTTAGGTCTGCTTAGAGCATATTGGGTTGGACGATGTTTTTGAGATGTTTAACGGCAGAATCTGACTAGGACGCTCCCGCATAATTGTAGGCGATGTCAATACCTTCTCAGAGTATAAGATCGCATCGCTTGGATGAGCGGTCTCAAAAGTTATGAATTTCGTAGCTCTACTATTCCGTAAATCTACTACGATTCCGATAGTTTTTAGTAATCAGACTTAAGAGGATAGTTAAATAAATTTCGGGAGGTCTCACTATAACGAAAGATGTAGATAATTATCTTAGCTTTCAGGAAGCTAAAGAACATGAAATTTGAATCATTATTCTGAAATTTATGATAGTTTTAATATCTCCATTCGTAAAACCCGACTTGAATTAGTTGTTCTGCTCATCGCCTGGTAGGGGTAGGTAGGTCGAACTGAAGGCTCACCAACTAGGTTTAGATTGGGGATTTGATAAAATTTCTATAGAGTCTAAGAACACCCCATTTGGATCTCAGTACTAAAAGATATGAATTTTTGATTATGACCGTCCGTCCGAGAGGACATCATCGCTTAGGAATTTGGAGTTGGGGTTGCACGAGAGTATAGTTTTTCGTAAGTGTTTCTAGCTTTATTTTGGTCCAAGATTGTTATCTTAGAGTGCTTGTTGACTTACCTCAGGGGGATTGGTTCCGGGCAGCGCTCTTCGCGTCATTCGCTCTCGCACTGCTAAGGCAAGTACATTGTTTGATACATTGGTTGTGAATATTTGATCATGATTGCGTGTATTTGATATATGATAGTGATGCATGGTTGCCTGCATGATTTGTGTACTAGTAATGGTGAATGCTCAAAGTATGACTAAGTTCAATTCATGTTTGATGTTATTGCTTTTGGCATGTTGATAATGAATAGAGAATCGTGCATATGCATATTGAGATGATGTTGAGGCTTGGTCATGTGGTGACCAAGCATGCATATCTTGAGGTCCCTACACTTGTGGAGTGTGGGCTTGAGGTCCTATTTACTTGCAGAGTATTGAACAATTGGTCCTCGTGCTTATGAAAGCACATGCATGGGTATGCAAATGATACGCTTGCATACTTTGAATTACCGTAGAAATGCAAAAGAGATAAAGAGAAAGGATCTTGAGCATTGCATATGCATGTGGAATGATTTAATGATATGCTTCGAAGTGGATGTCGATGTTATAATTTTGTATTGTATGTCTTTATTTGTACTTGCCGAGTCTATGGACTTACCCTTATTGTTGTTGTTGTTGTTGTTTTAGGTACCCAATCCAAGAATGACATGCATAGGAGGGAGTAGCTTTATGTTCGATGCACACCGCCATGAAACTTTGTTAGTTGATTAAATTTCAGATCGCATTTTAATAAATGAGCAAACCGCTTAAGGGATTAATTATAGTTATGTTTACGTGTTGGGTTATTTGTAATAATGATAAGTAGCATATTCTTTTAGATAATTGTGATTATGCTTTAGTCACTTAGTATACCATGAGTGCCTATTGTTTATTCCTGTGTTGATTCCTTGATTTTGATACTTGTACCGCTGAAACTCTTAGAAAAGTTAGCTAAACAAAGGATATTCTGCTGGATTTTAGTAAAGTGTCAAGTTTTTAATTTGTTGTTGTCGACCGAATAATATCCTGCATCCTTCAGGCATTTCTGAACTAGTCCCATGATCAGTCGCTAGTTCACACAGTAAACAAATATGATAACAAATCTATATCACAACTTTATTAATAATTAACAGAGTTTATTACAAAGAGGCTTACAAGCCAAAGAATAAAGAACACAAAGGGAAGACTAAAAGTAGTAGGGTCCAAAGAATCGCACAGCATAATCGATCGTAGCTACTTAGTCGCCACGATCCACATCCAAGTGAAGTCCTTCTCTCTCAAATTTTGTTTGCATAAAGCAAGTATGAGGACAACTTCTGTGCTCGCAAGTTACACCCGCAAGCAATGTAATGACATGCATATATGGATGTAACAAAGATGGCTTATGGGTTGATTTGCATAAAACAACATTTTCTTTAAATACTTGTACTAAGTTCCAAAACAGCTTATTTTATAACTACAAATCATTTTGTAAATTCTCAAATTTATAGTCGATAACATTCACACATGAATGGTGAAGGATACCCTCCTATCACATGGCTTCCGCCCAAATCCCATTTGGATAAACCACTGAAGAAGTCTTTTCAAATAAAACCAAAGTCTAACTTTGAGCAATTTCGCTAGCATGTCCATGACCGTGGACACGCTTATTCGAATAGTTTGACACTCGCAGAGGTTGTACAGCCTTTACCCACAAGACACGACTTCTCTAGTTTGTTCTAAGATCCGTCGATACCACCGCCACTACCTTAGGTAAGGGCCTAGAGCATGTGTCAAGGCCTTTACAATGTGCCATCCTTCCGCAGCCTACCTCTCTAAGGTTTCGCCACCCTTTGAATGAAAACTTCCGGTTCTGCCCCCTTGAGCCAAAGTGGACAACATAGTCATCAAAGACAACCCACCAAACAGCTTGGATCGACCGCGATGGAACTTTGCAAATTAGTCGCCAGTCCTACTCCCCATACCGAGGACATGTGGTGGTACTGCATGGCCTAGCATCATGCACTCAAGACCGGTCCTTAATCGACTTAGGCAACTTTTCAACAAAACCCATGGGCCTCAACCATACCCGATCGAGCCTGCATGAACATGCACCCACCAAACATCCATTATGCCCAAGTCCAAACCCATTTTCATTTTATTTTCCAGTAAAGGTATTTTATAAACCTTTATGGTAAAACAATACCATAAATCCAATTTAAATCAAATTTGAAGATTTGGCTAAAATTTCCAAATACAAGATTTGATCTACGACCGCTAAGCATATGATTAATTTTAGTACCATTTCTAATGGTGACAAAGTATTCATGTTCAACATTCAAATTGGCCATACAAAGGAAATAGGAATAACTAGGCAATTTAAAACAGGAATTAAAAATAATTGTATAAACATATGCATGCAAAGAATAATTTAAAAATGGAATATAAATAATTTAAAAAAAGGGATCAATATGATTAAGGGTATAACTTACCTTGCTTGATTACTCGCTTTCTCAAACGATGTCGAAATCCTACGTCCAAATCGCCAAATCTATACGCGAAAACGAAGCAATTCAAATAACACTCAAATAAAATCCAAATAAAATCCAAAATAAATACCGGAGGAAGGTATCGACTTTATGTGAATTTAGGAAGTTGAATCGACGAAATCGGAGTTCGTATGAAGGAGAAACGAACATCCGGAAGGTTGATTATCACAAGAAAAGATGATATTCCGAATTTTAATTTAAGGAATTATTTTTCCAAGGAAATCTTTATCAGTGTTAGCATGATGTCCGCATGCGAGAATGAATTTTCATCGAATTTATTTTGTAAAGAAAATAATGGAGTCAATGATATAGGCCCGGATCCACTAAAATAGGGTTTGGTCCACGCGACCTACCAAGGAATAGTGTCACCACGTAAAGACACACGGGCCGCCACGCGGTCAAATGCGAGGTGGCCGTGATATGGCAAAGGATTTAATTATTACAAAATTCAAATTTTTGTTTGAATAGAAAGGTAGATAATATTGAAAGGAACATGTAGGTAAAAGGGTTCAAGCAATTACCCAACGAATGAAGAGATCGCCGACAAGTTCTTGGCTGACTGGAAGAAGATGTGGCCGCGTGAATAATTAAGTAAATCAAAATTTCACTTGAATAGAAATGTGAGAATCTCAATAGTATATCGCTGGTCAAATTTGGTACAACGAGCAATCGATGAGCAGATCGGGCTTGCCGAGTTATCGCCAGAAATTGCCAAGAAGACCGTTTGTTTTTTGTGGCGCGCGAACCAACAGATAATCAAAATTCGCTTGAATAGAAACGAGAGAATCTCGAAAGGAACTCATCGGTAAAATTTGGCGAAAACGGAGCTGCGGATGAGGAGATCGCTCACGGAGTTGTCGCCGAGTCAAAAAAGACCGCTTCGCATTTGTGGCCGTGGTGAATCAACAAAGATAATCAAAATTCGGCTTGAATAGAAACGTAGAGAATCTCGATAGGAACTCACCGGTAAAATTTGGCGAACAACGGAGCTGCGGATGAGAGATCGCTCGCCGGAGTTGTCGCCGGAGTTGAGAAGAAGGGCTAGCAGAGGAGTCTCCGGAGGATTTTGTCAAATCTGAGCCAGGATGCGATGGAATGTGCAGAGAGGTTACGGTTCAATTTATAGCAAGCAAATGAAGAATCTGCCGGAATCGCTCGCCGAGTTATTGCGGAATTAATGCCATGCGGAGTTATCAGAAGCAGATATAATATTCCACGGAATATTCCTTTTCAAAATTCTAAAGACACCAATTAATTCCGGAAAATAGCAAATTAATTCCAAAAATCCGAAATAAATTAAAGATATTAAATACAATATTTTGAAATCAAATAAAATATTAATAATAATAATAATAATTTTATTATTACACATTAATTATTGTTATATTGCTAAAAATTGATTTTAAACTTGAAAATAGTAATATAGGTCTAAAATTCAATGAATTTTCAGAGTAGTTGAATAGGGTATTTTGAGCTTAAATAAAATATTTTCAACACAAATTTGGTTTTTATTTCATGACAAACAATTCATTTTTAATTGCTAGATATTATAAAAATCAAAAAGTGGACTTTTAGAAAATAGCAAATAGAGTTCCAAAATTCTATAAAAATTCAAGAAAATTCCTGAATTATTTTGAACTTAATAAAAATAATTCCAACTTAAAGTTGATTTTATTTTTGAACAGTAATTTTTTAAAAATAAATAGTAAAAGCTTTTAAAATTCCACAAAATTCCGTAAATTACTTAAAATTTTATTTTTCACTTTAAATCTAATAAAACCCATAAAACTCAATAAATTTTATTTTTGGCTTTTAAAATCTTAGAAATTCAAGAAAACTAAGAAAATACTATCAAACTCGTAAAATCCAATAAAATAACTTTATTAATTTTTATTTTGCAATGTAACTTTGGGATGTTACAGTTGTATTGTTAGTTTAGTAGCATTCCAGGCTCAAACCAGGCAGGGTGTTGCACCTGGGATTCCTCATATACGAAAGAGGTATCAAGGCCAACCCCCAAAAAATAAAAGCCATCTAAGAAATGGAGCCCCCTCATAGCGCCCGGGAGGTGCAAAGACTAACGGGGCACCTCGCAGCCTCGCCGATTCCCTGCCCCGCCGTCAGGCGGGCCGCCTTTTTCGTAACACTCCAAGGAGTAGAGCCGTTCTGATGGACGGAAGACTGCCAGAGGGCATTCCAAGAACTCAAACAATACCTCGCCAACTACCAAACCTAACTAAATTTGCAAGCCCAACGCGGACTCTTATTGTACTCGCCACCTCCTCATTAGTGGTGAGCACATTCTTGTCCAAGAAAATAGCAGCAACACCCTGTGTATTACGTTTCGGAGGCCCTCCAAGGGGCCAAGATCAGATACACAGAATTGGAAAAGCCGGCATATGTCGTGCTCATGGCCTTGCGCAAGCTTCGGCATTACTTACTAGCGCACGCCATCACGGTCCTGACGTCCTACCCACTAGCACTGATGCTACAGAACAAGGACACCTGCCAACAGGCCGGCGGCCGAGCCGACGCCTTCAACCTCACTCGCAAGGCGCATGACCATCAAGTCACATGCCCTGTTGACTTCATCACCGAGTGGAACCCCAAATTGAAGAACAACCCCAAGCGTGATCGAGGCCCGTGGATAATCTACACCAACGAACCTTGGTGAACCGTGGGGACGGCAAACCCATCTTGGTCACCCCAGACGCGAAGCATGTCACACGCCGCTTGCCTCAACTTCTGACAACAAACAACATCTTAGAGAATGAAGCCTAATCATGGGCCTCGCAGCAAAGGCATTGGGGACGGCGCATAATCATCAAAAGTGACTCCGCCTTATGGTGGGACACTTCGACAAATCGCTCATGGCCGTGGACCCCGATATGGCCAAATACCTAACTACGGAACATGGCGACAAGAAAGCACTTCTCAAAGATCACCATCCAAACCATCCCAAGAGGTGACAACGAGGTAGTTGACAAGCTCGCAAAGATGACCACCCGATGAGTGCCCTACACTAGAAGTCTTCTATGAGATACTACAGTCCCTTCTCTGGCAAACTCGAGCACAAGAGGTTGCACCTAAAGCACAAGGGTGGCACCCAAGGCACAAGGGGTCGCGACAAAGCACAAGGTGTCGCAGACAAAGCGCTGGTCGTGCCCAAAGCAAAGCTACCAAATGCAATGTGCCTTGTGCTCCTTATTGACAGGCCGATCGGTGGACACCATCGCCAAATACTGCAGCGAAGAGCTCAAGATATTGCCACAAAGCGCCCAAAGACCGAACCCGACTACGGCGATCATCAATGACCAATCAGAGATAAAGGAGGCGCTCAGACTTCCTTCTTATGATGCGATCCCAAGCAGAGGGCCAATCCCTCCTAGGGACATCCACGAGGGGCTTGGTGGTTCATATCAAGCACCCCGAGGCCTCGTGGCAAGGGCCTTCTGCCAAGGATTTTATTAGCCAACAGCGCTCCGTGATGCACAAGATCTCGCCCAACGCCGCTGGTGCTAGTGGCTGCGGGCAATGCGAAGGCACCAATGGTCCCACCGCAGCCCTCGCCTCGCTCTGCCTCGCACAATGGGGCTCGACATCATCGGCCATTCCCCGCGGCCAAGGGCAACTTCGCTCGCATTTGTCGCCATTGAGTATTTTCTAGGTGGATAGAGGCCGAGCCAAGCCAAAATCACGACCACCACAACACACTGTGGTCGCACGAGAAACATCATTTACAGATATGGGGTGCCACGCGACATTGTCACCGATAATGGCACCCATCCGACTCGACATCCTTTAGGCATTTTGCCAAGGCCGAACAAGCGACGCTTTCAGACGGTAGGACATCCCGAGTCCAACGGGGTGGTCAAGCGAGCCAACGACAAACCTGCAGCAGGTGGTCGACAAAGCAACTCATGGCTTGCCAAAGGACTCGGCTCAAGAACTTCAAATCCCTATGGGCACTCAACCCCACCAACTAGGCCACACTGCCTTCTCATTCAAGCTCCTTTTCGCGACGGCCATGACCCTGTGGGAGCTCGTGGCCATGTCCCTCCGAGCAATGTAAGATAGCAAGCCGCCGGTCAAGGGATCTCCTCACTTGAAGAACATTGTGTGCATGCCATATCAACCATGGCAAAGTACACCGAAGGAGTCGCATGCACATACAACAGAAGGTCAAGATACGATCCCGGCGCTAGGCGACATGGTCCTCAAGCGAGCCACTAATCCCACAACCATAGGCAAGCTCGAGTTCAAGTGGAAGGGTCGACATCATCACTGCAACACAAGGGCAGTTCCTACTACATCGCGACGCCAGAGGACAACAACTAGACCACACACGGAATGCTAAAAGCCTGGTAAGTTCTATCCCTAGGGCCAACAATGTAAAAACCTCACTGCGCTACCGACAATCGCCACTTGCCATCCTTAAATCCAGAGGCATGTACAAAAGCATGTGTATGTCTTTGGGCATTTTGTCCCCATCTAATAAAATGGACACCCATGGCACACTAACTCACTCCCACGAGTGTGAAGTGTATAAACGAAGACACCGCGCATGGCTCATCAACCCAGGTGCACACCGATGCCCCCGCAGGCACAAGTGTATAAACAAAGACACTATGCATAGCTCATCGGCCCCGGTGCACACCGATGCCCTCCGCAGGCATGAGTGTATAAACGAAGACACTTCGCATGGCTCATCAGCCCCAATGCACACCGATGACCCCCGCAGCACAAGTGTATAAATGAAGACACCAAGCATGGCTCATTAGCCTTGGTGCACACCGATGCCCCTGCGTACGAGTGTATAAACGAAGACACCACGCATGGCTCATCACCCCGGCACACCAAGCTCCCGTAGCACGAGTGTATAAACCAAGACTCCATGCATGGCTCATCACCAGCACACCAATGCCCCCACAGCATGAGTGTATAGACGGAGAAGCTCGTAGATAGCTCAGCCCCGACGCAAATACCGCCCCAAGCACTGCACACCTGGGAGGGGGGACAGCCGATCTTCGCCTCCTCGCGAAAATTAGGGCCCCAAGCCCTATCTAAAAAGTATGGGGGACTGCCAGGCTTCGCCTCCCTCACAAAATTAGGCTCCTGAGCCCTATCTAAAGTAGGGGACGACGCTAGATTTCGCCCCTCACAAAAATTAGGTTCCCCAAACCCTATCTAAAGTATGGGGACGCATAGGCTTCACCTCCTCAGAAATTTGGCCTCCCTGAGCCCTATCTTAAAAAGTATGGGGGTGGCGCTAGGCTTCGCCTCCCCCTCGCAAAAATTAGGGCTCCCTAGGAGCCCTATCTAAAAAAGTATAAGGGATAACGCTAGGCTTCGCCTCCCCCCTCGCAAAAATTAGGGTTCCCCCAGAGCCCTATTGAAAGCATCTAGGTCCCCAATGATGGTTTTGGTAATTAATATCAACAATGTTTAAAGAACTAACTTGTGTGTTAAGATGTGTTAAGGATTAGTCCCAGAAGATGAATGATGACATGGAAATGGCAATACAAAGATGATAAAGATCGACTTGGCTCAAGCAAAGGTATCATATGAATTAAGGATCCTTTTGTAGTATTTTACCGATCTTGGTGTATGGAGGAAAGATCGAATTTGTAGGCTAGATGTCGTACTACAAAGAGGGATCTCAGTTAGTAGCTTGAGGATCTATTTTGTGCTATCTTCATCAACTAAGTGTCATGCATTGCATTTGTTTTTGCTTCGAAACTGCTCGTAAAATCGTTAGACCGCAAGTATTGAGCGATGTTACCGCAAGTTGGTAACACCGCATTTACATGACGGTGATGTATTTTCCGAGAGCTTGTTTTGCATGGTTTTTCTTGAAACCCCAATTGTCGGTATGATTGCAGTGTATGAGCAAAGATACCGCAAGTCGGTAATACCGATACAAGTCAGTGATGTTTTTAACAAAGAACATGTTTTGGGGTTATTCTTGAATCTTGAAACCGTAAGATCGCAAGTGAAAAGAGGTATTACCGCAAGTCAGAGTACCAAAATCTATTGGCGCATGTTTTTAAAGAGAGGTTCTCAAGACACTGTCAAAGGTAGTGTTCAGAGACACTAGTCAAAGATAAAGTGGTCGAGACACCGTCGGAACAAGTTGGTCAAGACACCGGTCATGAACAAATGGTCGAAGACACTAGTCATAGAACAAAGGTCGAAGACACTAGTCATAGAACCCGATCAAGACTCCGATCGAGGACCAATCGGTATGACCACATTTGTTTAGTGGTATTACCGCATGCCCAGAATACCGATCTTTCTAGCAAGATCTTTTTCCAGAGCGCTGTTTTCTTGAGATTTTCTTAAGCTCGAAATCGTGAGTACCATTATAGTTTCGACCGTGATACTAGCTAGCAGAATATAGATTTTTAGTTGGCGAAGTCCCGCAACACCTTTTCAACGGCTATGTCGTGTATTTATGTAATGTTCTCAAATTTCAATTTCCATTGAAAATAAAGTTTAATTATTTTATTGGATTTTTGTGGAATTTTTAAAGCTTTCCTTAACCAAATTAAAGATAAAACAAAATTATGGGCAAAATCTATTATCGATAATAGCTGGAAATATTTTTCTTAACCTAAATGCTCCAGAATTTCGTGAATTTTCTCATAATTTTGGAATTATTTTGCTATATTCTAAAGCCTAATTGAATTATCCGTAATTAAAACAAAAGAAAATCAAAAGAAAACCTCAAATAGAATTGGGCCGAAACCAATTTCAAATTCACGTTCTTCTTCCAAGACGCATCGCCGCCACGCGCCTCCTCCTTCACGACAAATGGGTCCACCCGCTGCCTTTCTCTCTCTCCCATCACACCAAGAGATCCCAACCGCTGGATTAAAATCCAACGGTCGTAATTTCACAAAGTATCTCGGCGGTCCGAATGTTCTACGCATCGGACCGTTAGATCTAAATCCAACGCCCACGCGCATCGGGTCACTTAATGATTCACCGCAACCTCGCGGATCTATTTCAACCGTTAGATCGAGATCACACCGCCACGCCGACATAACTTACCACTTCGCCACCTTTTGTCCACCGTCTGGATGAAAACGGACGTGCCCCAGCTTGTCGCCTTCCTCGCCGCCTTCTCCGCGCGATCTCACGCCGCCGCCATTAAAACCGACGCTGAACTCCGTAACGCCGCCTTCAATTCCCACTCTCACCATCGCGCGCATTGACGACACCCAGATCACGCCGCCCACTTCCGCCGCTTTCCTTCTCCGCATCGCCACCCACGATCACCGAAAACCGCCGCCAAGATGACCTTCGCCGCCGCTTTCCTGGCCTTCCTCACCCTATAAATAGGAGCCATGGGTAGCCCTTCTCCTCCTCCACCTTTTTCCCCACGCATTACTCCGCGACGCCCTAGCTTCGCTGTAACCGCCGCGGAAGCTCCTTCACCGCGACGCTTTCTTCCCCGATTCCCGCCGCCCGACGACGCCCGCCCCGCCGCCACTCACCAACGGCCGCACATCATCGCCGACCTGCTCACCGCCGCCAGACGCCGCCGATCGCATTGTCGCCAACACCAACCTCCGCCGCTTCAACCTCGCCGCGGCCACCACCGCCCACCTCGACCACCCGAGCTAGTCCAATGTGTTCGTAATAGTCCTAGCTACACACCGTACCACCCATCGCCGCGAAACTCGCTGCGCGCTGCCGTTGGTTCCGTGGCGCCACCGCCGCCGGCCCGACGTGTCACGCCGCGGGCGCTGCCACCTAAGCGCCAACTCAACCCCCGCTGGTGGTGCACGCTGCGGCCCCGCTCATCGCCACGCGAGCACCCGCAGTCGTTCACCAGGCCAGATCACTGCTCCTGGTGAATCACCCACCATGAGCCGAGTCTATGACATATGGGACCCGCTTGTCGTAAAATCATTATAATTTTTAATTTCCTAAATTTTCAAGGCACAAGATTGCACAATAAATAGAATTTCTTTAGAAAAATAATTCAGAGAATTCAATTAAATTCTGTGATTTTGTATTAAACTTGTAAAATTCATATCTTTGCATTTGAACTCCAAATTGAGTGGTTCAAGTTGTAAAATTTGTCTAAATTCATAATCTAGCTAACTAAAGCAAAATATTTTAATTTGGAGTTAGTTTGATCTGAGTTTTTGAATTTATTTGAATTTGAGTTGAATTTGTCGATTTTCAAACGATAGACTTCTACTTAATTCGAGAGAGTTAGATCCTTCCGACGATTTAGAGTTCCAAGACTTCAACGGCTGCAAGTTACACTATTGATCATATTGTTCCTATTGTTTTAAAGTATTTATTTACTATCTACAATTTACTATTGCATGCATATGTTTATAAAAATATCCAATATCCCGATTTCAGATATAGTTGTTCCAAACTCCTTGGTATGGCCAATTTGACTATCAAAACCGAATACCTTGACACCTTAGATAAAATTTGTCAAATGCTTAGCCTTGCTTAGATAATATTTAAAAATTTGGGAGAATTTAGTCAAATCTTACAATGTAATTTAAATGTGTTCCTGTGGTATTGTTTTATCACTAAAGGATTTTACTCTAAATAAAATAAAATGGGTTTGGACTTGGGCGAGATGGATGGATGGTGGGTGCAGTACATGCACTGTCTAACTGCTAGGATTACGCACCTGTGGTTTTAAATTGAAGTCGCCCGAGCCGCTAAGGACCGGTCTTGAGCGTATTTTGCTACGCCTTACTGCACTCACCACATGTCCTGTATGGGCGTGATTTGGCTAAATAACTGTAGTGTCTTAGTGTTATTTGTGCTATGTTGTATGTGGGCGTTGGTTAGACATTAGTCCCACTCGCGCAAGAGGGGCTTCCTGAGGATGGATAGTCCAAAGGTAGCGAAACCTTAGCGGGCATGAATACAAAGAGGACACCGCTTTGTAACGGCCCTCATGATAATTGCTTAGTCACACGCTTCTTCGCGCGTGCTTTACCGACATTAAAAGCATTTTATCTCGTGTGGTAAAGTCGCATAACCTCGCAGAGTGTAAACTATTCGAATAGCCGCACCGCGGTCATGGACATGCTAGCAAAGCCACTCTAAGTTAGAATTGTTTTGGTTTATAAAATGTGTTCAATGTGATGTTTTAGGATGGATAGTCCTATGGTAAAATTGGGTGGTTAGCTAAGTGTTAGGAGGATATCCTTCAATAATCAACTAGTGGAGGTCATCCAATATTCGATGTCGGGCTTTGTCACTATCTTTATTCGAATTATTAAAATTGGTCTTACAAAAGTATTAGCAATATAATCAAAATGCCGCTTATGCAAAACAACCCTCGCCATTACCTTTGTTTACCTTATGCATGCATTAAACTTTCTATATTGTGTGACTTAAGTAGCACGGTAGTAGTGTTCACTCTTGCCGAATAAATCTTATTCAGAGAAGACGCTCTCGACGGTGAGGATCTTGACGAATAGGTCATGGCCCGCACGATTGCCCGTGGCAAGTCGTGTGCCTACTACTTCGCATTCTTCCCCGTGTTATTTTTTTCTTTTGGCCGCAGCCCTTTGTAATAAACTTTGAATAATTATCAATAAACTCGTGATATGATTGTGCTATCACTTTTGTTTAATCGCGTACACTAGAAATCTCGACTAGTGTATGAACACGCAGAATTTGGGATCCTTGTTCCCGTTCGACAAAGTGGTATCGTGAGCCATATCGACCGTGAGGTCGTGGGCCCCACAAATGTCCTAAGGACTCATTTGCAAAAATTAAAACTATTTTGAGTCTATCCAGTCATCTCTCAACCCTTCTTTAAAAATAGTTAATGACTTGTCTATTCCTCAAAATTTTAGATGGTCAAGCACGACGCTATCTCTCACTAATCATCGCTGACATCAATAACTTTCCGGGAAGTGATGCAAGACTTGACTACAAGAAGAGGCCAACGCTTCGTGGCTACCGACAAGTTGGGAGAACGACGCTCGAGAGTGGAAGTACTAATCTATCCGACCGCCGCCAAACACCGCCTTCCATACCTTCCACGCCCGATCCGACGCGACACCTTCGGCCGATGGCATTCAGATGCAATGAGAAGCGCGTCATCGACCACGATACTTCTACGATCGCCACCTCAACAGACCGGTTTCACTATTTCCGATGCATCTTCCAACCGCATTGACAAAGTTGTCTTCCGCACCACCGAGGAGGAAGATTCCCCCAGTTGACGCACTGTGGACTCGACAAAGGCACCGACTACGCTTTATGGAAACGCCTTGGACGCACCATGCATCACTCGTGATAGTCTAGAGTATACCGAGGCTAAATCAAGGCGTCAAGAGGAGCCGGCTATTTACAAATCAAAGCAAGGCAGATCAAAGAATTCTCCTAATACACCCCATCCACCCCATAGATGTTTATTTTTTCCCATCCATATTTTTAGTCTACAGATTATGAGCTATCAATTATTCATGTGATAGCCATAATATATTAATAAAATAAATGAATAAAGAAACCATTTTGAAAAGTTGATCTTGTTTGTGTGCTTTTTGCCGTTTGGGCTATTTTAGATTTATCCCCATAGAATTCCTCGCTATCTCTTCTAAATCATTGGAGGATTTCGCAGATGGTGACCACTCACAGAACGGCAATGCCAAAGCAGCAGCGCTAACGACAGGAAACGATCGACGGATCACCGTGATAATCACGCTTTCGCACCGCCACCACCGCCGCGTATGATTCGACCGGCGCCAGATGATGGCGAATCGACTCATTTAATCGACCTTCTTGCCTGCATCACTCGTAATGTTCGAACACTCGCATCACACAGAGAGAAGCAGCCCGGCCACCACCGCATAACCAAAGGCCGACTATGTCTGAAGCTTATGAGGATGCGCCCGCCGATATTCTCAAATAGTATCAACCAATGGACGCCGACGATCGCTTCGCTATTGGAAAGAAATCGACATTAGTCGTTGTTCGACCATGAGAGGGTCCTGCTTGCCTCACCAACCGAATGGCCCCGCATCGTATCGGTGGACAACTAATGATACACACAATGATGCTCACCATCACTTGGGCCGATTTGGCGAAGCTGTCATGCACATATCCCCAGGATGATGACGCCAAGAAGAAGGAGTTCCACGCGACCGACAAAG
Organism: Ampelocalamus luodianensis; assembly: GCA_036346255.1. Classification (NCBI taxonomy): domain Eukaryota; kingdom Viridiplantae; phylum Streptophyta; class Magnoliopsida; order Poales; family Poaceae; genus Ampelocalamus; species Ampelocalamus luodianensis. The sequence goes on from CM070629.1 coordinate 29,773,822, forward strand.
CAAACCGCATCGTTGAATGAGTACCTTCACCGCGAACTAACTTGCCCGCTACGCCCACCAACGAGCGTGAGATGAGGACAGCATAGAAAGGTTCCCGGATGGATTGAATGATGATATCTCATTCAACTTATTTCTCGAATTTCACCGATCAAATGCTTGGTGGATAAAGCAATCCAGCAGAGGCTAAACACGCAGAATGGAGAACCGCAAGCGAGGATGGCCGCCTGAGGTTTAACGCAGAGGTCCGCCCAAACCTCGATCACCACACCGCAACCACAAAGAACGTGGGAAGTTTCAATCTTCCACGCTCGCATCAAAGACCGCCATACGCTCCAACCCCTCCAACTTCCGTGGCACTTCATTAGGAGGGCAAGCCAAAGCAGGCTACTCTACCTCAGCTTCTCGAGTCACGCGCTTCCATTGCAACGAGACAGGCATTATGCCAATAAATGTCCAAAGAAGCAACAAGGTTTGGCACCAACAAGGCCAACCTCGAGTTCAAGCTACCGCAGAAGAATACTGCACCAAAGAAACCGCTTCACCAAGGATCTGGTGAACCATGTCACCGCCGAGGAAGCCTCAGCAAAGACTGTATGTTGTTCTCAGATGCCTCAAGCAATTCAAGCATCAAAGATCTCTCTATTTGATTCGGAGCTTCACACTTTTTGTGTCATATAAGTTTGTGGGAAAATATGGGTTACCTATATCCTCTTTAGCTACTCCCATGATAATTCATTCCCTGCTCGTAAATGAGAACCACCTCTATGCCCTAATCTCACTCTGAGATATCCGAGTAACTTTTCTAGCAGATCCGATAGTTTTACACTCTCAAGGTTTGATGTAATACTTGGAATGGATCAACAGCCAAAAATCACGGCAAATAGATCTGTACAATAGATCCATCACCTCACTAATGAACAAGGTGTGTCTCATGAATTCAAACTCGAGACTCAACCGAGGAAGTTCCACTTTACCGATTGAAGGAAGTGAAACTTGAAGATATACCGTGGCACGCAGAGTATCCCGACGCCTTCCCAGATGATCTACCTGGTATGCCACCTGATAGGGACATCATGTTCCTAATTGATCTAGTCCCCAGATACCCGATCTCAAAGCGACTTATAGAATGCCACAACGAAAGTTAGCGTAACTGAAGAAACAGCATTGAAGAACTACGAAAAGCGCATTCGCCCCGCCTCACCATGGGGAGCCCCCAGACTATTTGTCAAGAAGAAAGACAATAGCATGAGAATGTGCGCGACATGCATCACTCAACGGCGCAACAATCAAGAATAAATACCCATTGCCTCTAATTGATGATTTGTTTGATCGCTTAAAGGAGCAAGTATTTTCTCAAAGATCGATCTAAGATCCTTATCACCAATTAAAGATTAGACCTAAGATATTCAAAACCGCTTTCACCACTGTGATATGGACTATATGAGTTCACAAGAATGTCATTTGATTGACCAACGCCTCGCTTATTTCATGAATATGATGAACAAGGTGTTCATGGAATTCGATAAATCTGTAGTCGCCTTTATTGACGACATTCTCATCTACTCAAGAACTAAAAAGAACATGAAGAGCATCTCCTGATGATACTAGACAAGCTCGTGAGCACTAACTCTATGCCAAATTCAAAGAAGAGTGAATTGCCAAGACAAGTCAGTATTCCTGGACATATTGTATCCGCAGGAGGAATTGCAGACCCCGCCAAGGTTGAAGGAAGAATGGACCCGGAAACAACAAATCACCACCGAGGTGAGAAGTTTTCGACCGCAAAGTTATTATCGCTTGGTTTATTGAGGGTTTCTTCTAAACTTACAAACCCATGACTCAACTTCAAGAAAGAAAAGAAGTTTGAATGGTCGTTACCAGAAGAAAGTTTCCAAGAATTGAAAAAGAGGCTAGTCTCAAAGACGGCAGCAATTTTACCGACATCCGCAAGGATTTTGAGATCTTTTGTGACGATCCCGCCAAGGCCTCTGATGTGTATTGATGCAGAAGGCAAAGTTGTAGCTATGCATCCCGGCGCTGAGGCTACACGAAGGAATTACCCGA